>CM076575.1:297965388-298444459 GCA_034641835.2 Pinus albicaulis
AATTTTTTAAAATTTGAACGACTCGAATGTTGCTCCAGAAGCTGAAACAAATGTCTTGTTTTGGATGGCCACATTTTCGATCACCCACCGAATCACATCATAGTATGGGAAAATATTTTCCCTAGCTGTTATTCGATGCAGGAATGAATTCGCAAGTGCTTGAAGAGAATTTTCTGAATCTAACTCTGAATCATCTTCGTTAGGAACTGTTGCCTTTGGCACAGTGACGTTAGGCTTTTCCCTTTCAATGAGGTTATATAACTCTTCCCAGGATAATTTACCAAGACCTTGGCACGACGTGTTTGTAACCAACTTAATTTTAGCTAGTTTCTCTTTAGGTGCCATGGTGAAAATAGGGGCTTTTGCAATTAAAACAGCTTTTGCTTTCCTGGATCTCTTTGACATTTCGGTATCCGGTAACATTTCCCTCGCTCTGCGAATGAAAGGGTTGGGTTTTCTTTGGTTCTACAAAGGAGAAACAACTCAATCGTGGTGAAAATGAAAATGAGGAGAACAAATATATAAACAATCTATTCATTGATTTCCATTTATTATCTCCATGTTTAAAACTTAATTGCCCTCTAAAGATTCACACTCACATATTTAAAACAAAATCATTTTCCATTATTTGTTTGATTCCTTATTCAATATCATACGTACAATCAGGAGTTGGCACTTTTGAAATAA
Organism: Pinus albicaulis; assembly: GCA_034641835.2. Taxonomy (NCBI): domain Eukaryota; kingdom Viridiplantae; phylum Streptophyta; class Pinopsida; order Pinales; family Pinaceae; genus Pinus; species Pinus albicaulis. The sequence continues at coordinate 297,966,076 of CM076575.1, forward strand.
GTGTTAAAAATTAACCTTTTGAATTCTTGCGATGTGATGAATAAATGGTGTATGGGAATTAAGTAATAATCACATTAGGAATTTTCAAAGGTACATAAAATAACATAATATTATTTTTGCTGATTTGTGATTGCGATGATCGCATCGGGGATTTTTAAATGGAGTGAATTGTCAATGAGTTTTTCCGATTTCTGATTGTGACGAGGTGGGGTCCGCCGCATCAGAGTCTTTCAATCAAAAAAATATAACGTTTGTTTCTCCGTAATGCGATTGTGATGAAGTGCAATGCATCGGGGTTTTGCAATTGACCACAAAGAGTTTGTTTAAAGTTTTGCGAAATGCAATTGCGATGAACTGCATCGCATCGGATTATTTCAAAGCAGATATGATCACTTAAAACTTTTCTGATTCGTGAATGCGATTGAGTTCCATCGCATCGGAGTTTTACAAATTGAATATAAAACTTAAAGATCTCTCTGATTTCAGATTGCGGTTACTGTACACATGAAATATTGTTAAATATAAAAACTTTGTGTAATATTTTGATATGATAAAAGCTTTATATCTCATTGGATCAGAAAGTTTAATTGTTTTCATAAGGATTTGAAGTTTATGAAACAATTGAAGTGTCAATTATTTTATTCAAAAATATTATATTTACTCAAGACTTTTATTTCTAAAAAAGAAAAAAGGGGACCTATTTCTAAATGAAATTTATTCTAAAAATTTAGAAATGGGGAGGGTTGTTGTACAGTACAACAGCTTGACAGATAAGTAGATTAGGTAGAGAATAAAAGATCTCATTAGCCTAATAAGAGCTCTTGGAAGTTATAAGGGTAGACTTAGATAGTTTTTATTCTTTCAAAAGAAAAATTATGTCCAGGGTTTGCCAATTCAAATGGACCCAAATGAAGAGAAAATTTTAAGAAAGTATGATGAGTAGGTAGGGTTGATATTGAAGCAATCATGTTTTTTTCAAATTGTAGGATCATAGCTTCAAAGAAAAACAACAAGATCAGCCTTGAAAAATGAAAGAATAGGAGTAAATAAGCAAGCATGTGAGGCTTCTTATATACAAAACCGGAGATATGAAATCTGAGGTTCTCGACACCTCCTAAAAGGAGTTGCCCTCCCCAAGTGGAGCCACTGTTAGTAATCAATATTTTTCACTATCTTTAGATGACTATAGAGTGTTTATAGATTTCTAAAAACAATATTCCTTGAATATCTTGAGTTTTAGAAATCTCACTACCTTCATTATCCTTAAAGAAAAATTTTCACTATTCTATTAGTTTCCCATTTCATGGTCACCCTGTTGCTCCTACAAACTCCTTATGGGCTTATACCTCTCATTTTCATCTTCCTTTCTTGCCTATAAACTCATTACCCTATTTTCCCCTTAACACTGAACTCCACCTTCCCTCTATGGTTTTCCTATTAGAGACTCATTTCCCATGTTCCCTAGGTTCTACAAGCATTTATGGTCTCAAAAATATCTTTGTAGACTCTTTTGATAAATCAAGTATATTGGATTTTGGATCTTCAATGTAGCACTTTTGACCATACTCTATTTTCACTTGAATATCTCCAGGTCAAATTTTAGTCAAAACCAGGTCAAAGAACCCTCCCACGAGGCCATTAGGGTTTTTACATGTTTTAAGGTCATCATTGGATGTTTCAGGCACTCCTTTTCCTTTACTAGAAACTGGCTCAGATGTAATAGAATTTCAAGACATGGTTATTCAATAAGGACCTAAAATATTTCGAAAGAAGATTACCTCATCAGTTCAAATTCTGCAAATGAGAAAAATGGAAAAAGTTTTGCACTTTTGCACGAGTGTTGAAAGTTGTGTCAACAGAAGACACTGATGAGGTAGATTTTCAAATCTTGAATGAAAACAAATTATAGCCAAGGAAAGGGGAACCATTGGTCTTGTAGAGAACTAGGGTTTTGAACTTGATGGTTCAGTTGAGTGCCAAAACAGTGATCACATGTAGAAATGACATGGAGGAGGCACACAAGGCCAAACATGAAGAAAGTCTAGCATAAACGATTGATGAAATAGGGAAAAAGGTGAAGTGAACTGGAAAAAAATGAATGAACTTGAAAGGGCTATAGAGAGCTTAGAAGATAACACTAATTATTGCTACAAAAAGAGTTGTAGACAACTAGGGTTTTGGGAAAGTGGCCAGAGAAGGTAAAAAGGTAAGTTGAACTCCATGGTGGAAGAAAAAGAGGATTTTGAATATTCTACTATGTGGATTAACCCCAAAGTTGTCAAAGTGAGCTAGTCATGCCTAAATGACCAGAATAAAGGTCAAATTCATCACTTTAGAAAAACTGCCTACAAACAGTGTCAAAGGGTTAGTGAGAAAAGAAAAAGGACTTTTGACATTAGAAAGTGGGTTTTCATAATTAAATCAAATTCCTATCATCTATAAAATCTCATTTCACATTTCAAATAAGTCATTCTTTCTTGTCAAAAGACCAAGAGCACTCAAGAGAGAAAAAATTGTGAGTTTTCTAAGTGAATTTGGGAAAAGTATTTTGGCATTGCACGCTTGGCATTTCTCCTCCATTCAATTTTTGAAGGCATTGCACACTAGGGAAGTGGCGTTGCACCCCTGGCAGAGCACTGCGCTCTTGCTCGACAGGACCTAGCAAATATTGCCTTGGCGATGCGCGCTCAGAACCGACGTGCGCCCTCAGCCTTGGCACTGTACGCTTGGACAGGAAGGGTTTCTAAACCTTCTAACAACTCAAATCACCTCAAACTGCTTCCAAGTCTCTGCCAAAGGTCCTCCAAGAATATTGAGGGGTAAGTACATGTCGTCAACCCATCTTCAAGAAATTTGTTCATCACTTAATTGAATGAAAAGGAAACCCTAAATCAAACCCTAAGTTTAAGCTTGAAGTCACTGATTTTGTCATCACTTCATATTCCTATAAAGAGTATCAGTTAAAAAAAAGGGTTATTACAGTGCTCAAGGGTTTCATTCATCTAAGCTTTCCCCTACAACCATTCCTTTTATTCACTCATTCCATTCATTTGCAAAGCTTCCCTTTCATCACCTTCCCTTCATCTCCTTTCACATCATTCCAAGGGTCTCTAAAAACATAGTTTTCAACATGTTCGAGGGAGAGGACAGTGGTAGTGGCGGTGAGGCCCAGATGCCAAAGAGGCATGAGCGCAAGGGAGGAAAGATAAATAGAATTTAACCCCTCAATACAAGAGAGTTGATGGCATCTCCCCTTACTATTCTTTCTTTCAAACTTGTAGGTTGGTATTAATTTTTTGGAAAGGTGCAACAGGTGAAAAAACACCTTGAGCTAACTAAACTATTTATCATTAACTTGCATGAAAAACAAGTTAATGTTGCAGGGGTCACCTTTGAATTGTCTATAGATGCCATTTGCAATGCCATAGGCATACATAGTGTAGGGGAAAAATGGTTCAAGCAAGTTAACCTTCACATGAGTTACTTTGAGCCATACCTTAAGCCCAAGTATAAAGACCATAGAAAATCCATCTTTCCTTTCTCTCACCTACTTGATAGATATGCACCTATGATGAATATTATAATTAATTATTTTACTTGTTAGGGAAGGTTCTCCCATCTTTACTCATACCACATCAGGCTGCGTATGCATTTTACTAGAGTGAGGATGCTGCATATACCATACTATCTTTACCGAAGCATTGATAAAATGGCATACATAGTGCAAAAGAGAAACTACCCTCAGCAAATGCAAAGCCTTTTCGATCATTCTCTTATCAAGATGGTAGTTAGGCACCAACTACAACAGAAAAGCATTCCATGGTAGACCTTCATTGCCAATGAGGTTTTTACTGCTCCACAAGGCCATCATCAACAATATATACCCTCCTCATCCCATCCTCAAGATTCCATTCCTCCATCACTTCCTACTGTTCACAAATCTCCACTCACTCACATTCCTTCACCCCATGATGATCCCCCTTCATCATCTTCCCACAGCCCTTCACCCTCATCTCATGACACAACATCAAACAGTGAAGAGAGCAGTGAGACAAATTACACTGATATGGTTGACATAGAGCATTTTCCTTTGACCTATCAAAGAGTTCATAATCAGGTGTTTTCTCCAAAAATTGTGGAAGGGGCCCTACCTTCATCATCAACAAAACAACTTGATAAGGGTAAGGAAAAGGTTGTAGAGAAGATCATTATTGAAAAAGAGGATGAGCCTGAAACTGAACAAGATTTTCAACTTATTGACCTTGAGAGTGAGGATGAGGAGAGGATTACAAACATTTTGATTAATAGTAGGGATGCCAAGATTAGGGAGCTACAAACCAATCTTAGCAGGGAAAATAATGTGATCAACTTCCTTGAGGTAGAAAAACCAGTAGTTAGAGACAGAGAAGGCCAGTGAGATCAGAGCTATCAGAGCTTGGAAAGAGGCTATAAATGCCAAGGCTAATCTAGATGAAGCCTTGGGAAATCTTGATGACAAAGAGGATGAGCAAGAAAAACTACCTAGGAAGAGGCCAAGGATAATTGGGTTGAAGAAGGCCTTAGCCCAGGAAAGAGATAAAGAAATAGAGTTAGCAGAGCAACTCACTCCAAGTGAGTTGCTTGCCATAGAGATCAGCTATGACAAATAATCGTGGCTAGAAAGATCCAATGTGCACTTATAGGTTCAACTTGAGAAAGCTAAAAGATACATTGACCTGTAGAAGAAGATGGCAAGACATTATGTCATGAGGAACAGAATTGCAAGGGCAAAGCTCAAAATATCCCTTGCAAAGATTCAAGCCCTAAATGAGGCAAAGGATAAGGAGAAACTTGAAATCCTTGTTTATGTATCCTTCCAAGCTTCCCAAACATGATCAGCAAGGTAAAAATCCAAATTTTGGCACTTGGTGCACATTTTGAAATTTTGACTGTTTGGCTAGCAGAAAAAGGGACAATCACGCAACGCCACTAGCATTGCGCTATTTTTGGGGGCACTAAATTGCAAAAAAATTTATATATTCATGTTCCTCAGGCTATGGACATCATCCACAAAAATTTTTAGTTCATTTGGAGTAGAATTGGTCCCTCAAAAGGGCCAAAACTCACCTAAAAAACACTTTTCTACCCTCTTTTCAGCACTGACATTGCGCCCTTATTAGTCTTCGGAGAATGGAATTCTTACCATGAAAATGGACTCAATTTTAAAAAATAAAGGCATATTTGGAAACTAGACAGTACAGGCTTTCCAATGAGCTATCATGGAGCTCATTTGGACACTAGGAAGGCCTCCAAAAATCAGCTGCAAAAAGGGTAATGTTTCCAGTTTTGGCACTGCGCCATTGGCCTGGTGCTGCACCCTCAGCCAGTGGTGCTGCACCCTTACCAGAAAGTCAAAAAAAGACACAAGAAGTTATTTAAAAAGATATTTTGAACGCCTTGAAGACAAATATCTCTAAAATTATCTGAGGAGTTATGTTAGAACTTATTTTTGCATTTAATGAGTTTGGGATATTTGTGCCTTGGGCCTTACATGGTCTCAATGGTCAAATGCATTTATTATGTGATTAATGACTTATAGAACCTTATCTATGCTTTACGTCACCATTTTGGCAGTTAAATACTACATGTAAGCCTCAGTTGGCTTTTGGTTGATTGTTGAGTTCAATACACATAGACTTGGAGTGTTGACGAAATTGGTTTTGGATCTTTGTGTTTGTCTTGGATGGAGCATCAATGGAGCAGGAAAATTTGCAAGATTCATGAACATGGTTAATGGTGATGTTGTTCTAATTTAGTAATTTTTTCCCTATGTTTTCATATTGTTTCATCTTTTCTCATGCAATAGAGAAAAAAATTTAGGTTAAGATATGTTGTTAGAGGCACCTTACATCTGTTTGTCTTCTATTGCTTAGATGTTTTCCTCTACTTGGCCTGATTGGGGAATTCTTGATTACTCTCTAGTTCCACTTAGCTTGTTGTATTAAGAATGGTTTAATTGAGTAAAGCCAAAAAATTTTATGGTATGCCTTGTCCTTTGGTGTAGCTTAAAACATTGTTTTTGAGGCATTTTCTTTGAAGTTTACTAATTAGGGTTTGGCTGAAGAAGTTTATGGTTTTCCCTTTCCTTTAGTCCATCTTAAATAGTCACTTTGAAGGTATTTTATAGTCTATTAAAGAATTTAGGATTTCCCTACTCTTTGATCATCACTCATATGTTATCTTGAATGTTTTCTTTCTCTGAAGGTAAATAACTAGATATTTTAGGAGTTTCGTGCTCTCTAGGGTTTGCTGGATTGTTGTTTTAAATTTTACCTGGTAAAGCTAGGTCAAAGAAGTTTATGGTGCACCCTGTCCTTTGATTCTTTCTTAAGCATAATTGATCTTGAAAGCCATTCTTGTTATATTATTTTTTAAAGGATTCTTAATTTCCCTTTAAACCTACTATGTTCACAAATGTAATGTTCATTTCACTCACATAAGCTACTAAGGCCCACTTGGCTTCGTTAAATTTCCCTATGATTCATTGTTGTCCTTTTTAAGCCTTTCACAGACCCCATAGCCCAATGGTTTTAATTTCTCTTACTCTACCTGTTCTTCTTGACAACCTACCCAACCAAACAAAACAAAACAAACAAACCCTATTACTTTAACTAGCCTAAAATCAACATCCTAAAAATATACAAGTCATACCTTTCATACAAATATAGAGAGAGTCCTCTCTGAGTCCAAGAAGGCTAGTTCCTAGGACTCCAAAGTTGGTTTTATGTTACCCTTGTCTATTTGGTCATTGCCAATCTGCCAAATTACAGGGACCTAACATATCCAGAAACTTGAGTGTGAGAATATTGTGAATAAAATCAATGAACACATTCAATGGCATGCTTCAGACTCAGGCAAAGAAGCTAATATACCATAGGTGGATAAATTCCACAAGGAAATCTTATTCAAATATTGGGAAGCACAGATAAAGCAAGCATAGAAAGCAGCAGCGAAAGAATGGAGTTTAAAAAAGGAAATTACTGAATCCGTATTTGAACATATTTTGAAATAAGAACTTATCAAAGAGTGCACGTCTAAAGTGATCTTATAAATAAAGAAACTGGAAACACAGTGGAAACAAAAGACAGAAATACAAGAAGTAATGATTAAAAAAGTAAATAAGTTTGATCAAGAAAATTATTGGAATTTTCTGATCAAACCTTATCATCAGTACCCAATCCTGCAGTCTTTAAGATATTAAACAAAAATATCACAGCCAACACTCTCAAATGCGGTATTCAAGGGACAGGTCAGATCGAGAATTTTGTAGCAAGCTCATCTCAAACCCTTGCTAGATATTTTTCAACTTCGGGATCAAATCCAAATGAAAGAGAAAAATTCATAGTTATATCGTCACTTATTTTCCTAGATTGTAGTTTAAGTTTGTCTTACAAGGATTGTTGTTTGAGACATCCTCTATTTTTATGTAATAATCTATTTTTAAACATATTTATTTAAGTATTTAAACCCCTCTCATGCATTTAGAGAAGGGTCCAAAAAAATTTCAAAAACATTTGCAAAGAATTCACTTCTATAAGTTTGTGAATGATTTGATGAATTAATGGAACACAATCTGTTATCTTTTGACATTTGAAGTTGTTTAATTGTGTTGCACTATTGTACTCTTTAAATTTCTTTAAAGTGAAGAGGCTAAGAAAATCTACTGTCAGTTTACATGAGTAGGACTTCGTACATATGGTACTTCTATTCACTTGTATTAAGTTAAATGCTTTCTAGATTGACACTAATCTTTGTATTGCATTATATAATTGAAACGTCATTATAGATGAATGTTAAACTCACTTCTGTACTAATACTTTTCTGTTATTTCTTATTGGATATATAATCACACATATGAATGCGATATAATTTTCACAAATTCTTATAATAAAACTATTTTGTTAGAATAATCATCTTTACATAATTTTCATCTCTTTCAACTCTTAAATAATCTTCATTACTAATAGTTGGAGGATATCTCTTTAGATCGCATAAAGGAAGAAACACCCCAGGTATATAGTAGAATAGATAGTGTTAGATAGATGCATGTGATAGATTAGAATCATTTTCCATTGCATTTTATATAATCAAAACATACCCCAAAATCATCCTTATTGGGAAACTGGTTCCACTATCCCCAGTCAGAGCCACCACACCAAACGGAAAAGGAGTTGCTATAAGGGCCAGACTGGGTGGTTTTCCCCCATGTTGTGGCAACTGAATTCCGAGGCCTCAACAGTGTTTCTTGGTCAAATTGAAGGAACAACTTACCAAAGAAAAGGAGCGGAAGTTGAAATTTTTTGTTTATGGTTCCATCTTGGTCTATTTTTCCTTAGATCGAGTATCATTACTGCAACCTCAAAAAAATTTACTTGCGCCCTTTGATCTGAGGGTTCCATGGATAAGGGGGTGGATATACCACATGTCCAGACATGCAGGTCCATCGGAAATCAAATTTTCACCAACATTCCTTAGATGGTTGTGTAGATAGTTCATTGTGATCGATGAGTATCCTTACATATGGATGCATTTCCACGATGATCCCAAGCTCATGTTGCCTGAGTGTGAGCAATGGGATGCTAAAAGTAAGATACTTTGACCTTTAATTTTTATGAAGTTTTAATTTTTTTTTTGTTTTTTTGCATTCCCGAGACTAAAATATTTGATGTTTTCATGCTGACGTTGGACCTGTTCGACTAGTGGGTGCTACATATCTTCGTCGCACAGCAATACAACCATAGAAGGAGGCAATGGGACCAGTGCAATTCGATGCATTTGGATGGGATGCACTACGATTTCTTGAGGTAGAAGAGGTCCTATCAAAGGTAGAGAGCCACATGGACGGATTAACCCACATGATTGATGAGACCATCGTTGATCATCTTCCACTACGAGTTCAGCAACATACCATTGGGCTACCTAGTTGTATTGGTCTATTGCTGAGCAATATATTCCATGAAGTGTCGTTTTATCATGAGCACCATTGATTGTATACTTATATGTTTGCATGTATTTTTTTGTATATGGGTGATGTAGCCATATGTGTCTCGGGGCACACATTTTGTAAAACCAAACTTATATATATATATATATATATATATATATATATATATATATATATATATATATATAGATATATATATATATATATATATATATATATATATTCATTGCTTCCTAGTTCTTATTTTGCTTTCAATGTGATGTGATGTGAATTTAAAGTTACTTACATTCATTTCAAATGTCTATCTAAAACTAAATTAGCTAGGGAATCTCCTAAAGTTTTTATATTTCTAGAAATGTGTTCATATTGTATGAAGTCAAAATTTCTTTCCATAAGATGCACTCTCAAAACCATACAAAGGATGGTGGGATTCTTCACTGAATAGATATTCATGAGTTGTAGTACTACAAGCTGTGAGTCAAGAGTGATAACTATAAGGTAGATACCATGTGATATAGCATCAAATAGAAGCTCTACCATTGTGCTAAACTCATTGATGTTGTTAGTAGAGCGACCAATTCAAATCCCTTGCATTCTCACTAGCTCACCATTTGAAGCTAATATGGCCCACAATGTGGAGGAAAGGTTCCAAGTACTATGGCTAGCACCATCGGCATAACTAATATTTATTTCAAGAGAGGTTGAAATTATCAAAACAAAATAAAGAAGGATCAATAGAAACCATGGGAAACTCTAAAAAACACACACAATAAACCTATAGACACTATGCACACAATGTACTACACATGGGATCAAACATAGAATTTTTTGAGATACAACCCATTTCTAGATTGCAACAGTAGAATTCCATCAAGATATACTAACTCATAAGCCTCGTTTTCCAGGACATGTTTCAAAGTGTATGGGCCCAGCCACATAGGCTGGAACTTTCCTGGGCCTAACTTATCGAGCTCCTGGTCATATAAAAGTACCAGATCTCCTTTTGCGAAGAATCTAGGCTTGAAAATTTTGTGATATTGCGCTTTGATGTGTATTTTATGAGCTTCGTTGGCCAAAGCAACATAACGTCAGGTCTCATCCAATAGAGTCAAGTGTAAAAGACACCCCTCTTCTACGGAGGTAGTAGGGAGAAGTTTAATAGCTAGTTTAGTGATGGAATTTCACACTCAATGGGAAGGATTGCTTCCAAGCCGTAAACCAACCAAAATAGTGTGAATCCAGTATCAATCATTACTAAGGTTCGATATGCCCATAAGGAATCATAGATAAGTAAATTCTAGTCCAATTTATGGACCCCTATCATGCGTTGAAGCATCCTCTTAAGAACTTTTTTGATAGCTTAAACTTGTCCGTTAGCCTGAGGATAATAGGGAGTGTAATTTTCATGTGAAAGTCCCAATTTGGTAGTTACTTTGGTCATCATATGATTCTTAAAATGTCTCCCGTGATCTGTGACTATCACTTGCGGAATACCAAACCTAGTGATCACGTTGTTGAAAAAGAACTATGTGGTCATTTCGCCGATGTAATTGAATGTAGGCATCACTTCGACCCAATTTATAAAGTAGTCAACAACACAAATGATACAACCATGTCCCCCAAAAAAATGAGGGTTACATGTCATAAAGTGGATACCCCACTTTTCAAATGGACTAATGGTGATAACAAGATGAAGTGGAGTAGGTGGAGCATGGAATTTTCAATCATATGTCTAGCAAGCATGACACTTTTGGACTAAAAGGATGCAGTTGCGAAAAATGGTTGGAAAAAAATAGCTAGCATGTAACATATTTTACGCAGTAATGTCCACCACATGCTCCTGAATGGAAATCATTCAAAATTTTCTCAGCCTCCTCAAGGGTGAGGCACCATAATAAAATCATATCAATACCACGATGGTAGAGAGTGTCACCGATAATTAGATAATTTTGGGACTGATAACAGATACGTCACTACTCAAAGAAAGAGGTATTAGGTCAAAATGTTTGGGTTTGGAGATGAATTAGTAAATCTCCATACCATGAGTCAGATGATGATATCATAAAAATGACTCCTCGTGGATGGAATCTTCAAATGTAAATTTGGCATCAAGGGAGGGAATATCGCACATTAGTTTGGCGAAAACTAGGGATTTCTTTGACTTGGATTTGATGAATTCTATGTCAAAACCTTGGAGAATAACTATCCATTTCGAGTACTTTCCCCCCAACAATTGGCATGACAGTATATATGTCATTTGGTTGCAATCTGAAATGACCATAGTATTATGAAGCAAGATGTAATGGAAAAATATATGGACTGTTTGAATGGCTGCCAAAGCCAACTTTTCAACATGAGTATACCGGATCTCGGTATCATTGAGGTTCCAAATCAGATAATAAATAGGATTTTTAGTCCCATTTTCATCTTCTTGGACCAACACCATAGCTATAGTAGAGATGGCAACAACGAGATATAGGAAATAGTCACGCTGATAGTCAGGGGGATATAAGTGATATGCCAGAACCAGTGCATATTCCAAGGCACCAAATAATTTATGTGCAGCTTCATCCCAATGGAAGGGAATACCTTTCTTTATTAAGCGAGTAAATCCTTTGGTCAGCTCGGCATAAGTAGGGAAAATTTACATCAAGAAGTTAACTTTCCCTTGGAGTCTTTGTAACTGAACTAAGGAGGTAGGCACAAGAAAATAAAAAATTTCTTGGACTTTGATAGGATCAATACGAATTCCTATCTTGGAGATAATGAAACCAAGGAGTCGACCAAAACCAACACAACACACACATTTGTGTATTTTAATTCGAATGTCATAATGCCTACAACAGAGAAAAATGGCCCGTAAATGTAGAGGGTGACCAACCCGATGCTTGGAATGAGTAGGGAGATCATCCAAACAGGGTTGCATGATATGATTAATGTCATGAAAAGCATAATCCATTGCTCGTTGAAATCTGGACACTGTGTTTTTAAGGCCAAACATGAGATTTTTATAAGCGAAAATGCCTTATGGAAAAATCAATGTTGTTTTGGGTTGCTCTGTCGGGAGAATGTTGATTTGATTATAACCTGGGAATCCATCCATAAATGAATAGATATCACAACGAGCGCAATCATCAACAATCTGGTCTACAAATGGGGTCAAATAGTTGTATTTCAGACAAGCTCGATTAAAATCTCGATAATTGACACACACTTGAATCGTGCCCTATTTATTCATGAGAGGGACTACGTTGGAAACACAATCAGTTAATGGAATGAGGTATTTAAAACCATCCCGAAGAAGATTTTAAAATTCAAATTTTATCTCAGAAACCTTCTTAGGATGGACTAGATGGAGGTGTTGCCGGATGAGTTTAGCATCAGGATATATTTTAATTTCGTGCACCACTATGTTTGGGTCGATGCCTATCATTTCTTCATACGTCCAAGCAAGTAAATCTCTAAATTCATGAAAAATGGATCAAAATGTCTCAAATTTAGATGAGGAACAAGATGTTATGATGAAAATATTTTTGAGTATTCCTGGTTTGATCAAAATATCAAGAGGAATTGTTTCTTCGATATTTTACAGGTTATTTTCAGAGTCGATCTCATGAATGGAAATTTAATTCATAGAGGATTCGATTAAGTTAGTTAGATACAAATAGCCTAGATTATGTTCTATGGAATCAAGAAGGGAGGAACAATGGTGATGCTCATCCCATGGAATTTCTTCTTACATCATGATCTCCATGATGCTTTCATTGGTTGAGAATGTACGCGAGAAATTATCACAGGGCATGCCATAATCCAGGGATTGATCTACCCAATTGATCAAATAAAAAGTATGGGCTGCAAAAGTCGGGTAGATGGCTTCGTAATCTTGCTCAATAGGGTTGAGCGAATTTTGGTCACCTAAACTTTGGATGTCAATTTCATCCAGTACAATCCATGGATTGGCCATAATTGTAGATGATGATATCATATTGATATAAGCAACTAAAGGTGTGGAGTTGGAAGAAGGAGGAGGGGGCAGGGAAAAAGTCCCCATAAGCAATGATTCCTTCAATAATCCAACTCCAACATGCTGATAGGAATGTAGGGCATCTCCTACAAGAGGGAAACTTCCAGCATTGGAATCATAGGCAAAGAATTTGAATTCATTTATAGCTACAATCCATCCTTTATGAGGAAAGGTGATAATTCAGAAGTAAGTCGAAACAACTATAACCATAGCGTAAACCCACTTACGTCCCAATAGAATATTATAATCAAGAGGCCCATCGATAAATTCTATCTCAATAGAGATGGTTTTTCCCCCAAGTTCCACTTGGAGGGAATTTAAGATTCCATAGGGTTTATATGTCCTTCCATAAAATGATTTTAATGTGGTGGTTGATTGATTCCATTGAGGTGAACCCGATTGATTCTGTTGAGGTGAACCAATCGCCTTCCAACAATACGTAGACATGACGCAGGTGGATGATCCCTCATCCACAATGGAACGATGAATTTTCTTTCCATGGAAAGTGACTTGAATCATGAAAGGTAGTTAAGCTGAAAGTCGAGGAGTATAGTTTTCATGAGAGAAAACCACTAGGTTGGAATCTGATGGATCCATACATCCGATAGCCGAGAATAAGGCCTTCTTTTGGGCAGGGTAGTTTTGCAACAGCTCAAGAGTGAAAATGGCTAATGGATATTGAGCCAAATCTTCAACCACACTGTAATTTTGGGCAACTGATCTTAAATGAGGGTTGTAAGAAGACTTATGAATAACACCCTTAGGAGGCTTGATAGTCACTTACGAAGGTGAGAAAAAATCAGATGAGGTTGATACTGAATTGGCAGGTTGATTAGTAGCCTAACCATTTGGTGGATTCACATTACCATATTATTTGTTCTGAGTGGCCATTAAAACATCGAATTTCATCTTTAAGAAGGAAAGAATAAAAATTGTGTTAGAGGAAGTGGGTTCCCAGGAAACCATATAATTCTCCTAATTATGAAATAGGTCAGTCAACACAACGAGAGAAGTGGATGAGTTAATAAACCAATTCACTTTAGTGCAGTGTGGAAAATCACATGTAAAGTGATCCTCATTGCAAATCAAGCATGGATATCGAGGCTTTCATTTCTCATCAAAGGAAAAAAAAAATTGTTTATCCTGCGGTGAGGATATTTTATTTTTCTTACCTTTGCCTTTCTTCTTTCTTTCAGGTTGTTGTTGATATTTTCCCTTATCAGATGAAATGGAATTTATCTCAGAAGTTCAAGTCGGAGGAGGGTGGGATTGATGGTTTTGTATAGGAGTGACGAGAGAAACACCATATGGTTTACTCATCGACTGCGAACTACAAGAACCAATAATGCCATCAGCAGCCTTTACCAGGTGGAAGAGGAACAATGTTTGAAGGTCATAGAGCATTTGGTATCTTATCATAGAGCGTGCTCGATTGGGTATAAATCAGATCTAGATATTGAGCATGAGAAATCACTTTATCTTCGGTCACGGCTCCACCTTTGGCCACATATTTTGTTATAGGACCTAACAGAGATTTGAAAAACCATTACGCCAACAAATGATCGGGAAGAAAGGTATTGACCAAATGCCGACAATGCCTCCACTCATGAATGTGACTTGAAATGTGAGTTTAATTTGATTGTTTTAAGTTAGTTAATAGTTTCATTTCATTTTTGTATCTGATGGGAAACTAGAAGTGTGTGAGGAAGGTGGTGGATAAAGTACTGAAGTCATGAAACAATGCTCTAGGTAATTCAATATACCATTTAGTTGTAGTACTTCTAAGTTTTTGCTGGAAAAGATGAACCTGAATGGAATCATCATTAATGGAGTTGGATGAACACCATAGATGATACGTCCTGACATGCGTCAATGGTTCTTCTCCATGATTCGCATTGAACTTTGTGATATCAGATTACAACTTGGTGGGAATCATCAGCCACCACGAGAAAGAGTGATGGGGTATTTATTAAGATGAGTTAAATTAAGTAATTCAAGAGTAGCCACGAAAGGAAATCGTTGGTTAAATTCTTGAGGAGGATGACCTGGGTAAGAAGGGATAGCCTAGGAAATGGGCACTTGCATGCTTGGATAAGGATGGTTATGAGAATAAGGAACATGTTTACCAAGATATGCAGGATTCTGATAACCAACATGCAAGTCAGTTTGTTTCTCAGCCCCAAGATGACGATAAAGTTCCTATAATGCTAGGGTTTGATTTTATCGCCTTGGAAAGGTGCGTTATGAGGCCCATACTGTTTCCCGATAGGGTTTTTTATTTACCCCTAGTATGATGGGTTATATTGAGATTGCGCCAAAATTTGAAGAATTTGACCTATCATAACTTGAGGAGCACTTTGTGCAAGAGATTGAGAAGATGAGGCTCCGTGTATAGTTTGATTAAGCGATGCCTGGGAAGGGCCATATATTGTTGGAGTAGGTTGTAAAGGTTTGCTCACATATATTTAAGCTTGTTGAGGTGTTGATGGATAGATAGGAATTTGTGATGATGATGGTGCAACCTTAGGATTCAAAAATTGATCTCAAAATGAACCAGGTTGAATGGGGGAAGTAGGTTGCAAAATACCAGCAACCATTATAGGATAAGATGGACCATAATTAGGCAGGTTACCATATTGATGGATACCAACAATAGGTTCCCCCCCACATAAGGAGGGGAAGATGATAGAGGAAACTGTGATATAGATGGGTGGTACCCAACATAAGGAGAGTTAGGTTGTTGAGGGTAGATTTTTCCACTGATGTAAGGATTAACCTACTGCTATATTGTAGGTGTAGCTAGATGAAGAGGAGAAGACTATGTGGAATTCATAAGATAAATATCTGACATTATTCCTGAATTAGATGACATGGGGGATATCCAAGGGCTGGAAGCCGCAGTAGAAAAGGTATCAAATAATGAATGATAGTTGGTGGAATGGACATACCATCATATAGATGTGCTTCTGGTGGTGTCGTGAACATATATGAGGAAGTGAAACTTGATGTCTCAACCATGGTGGTGGAAATGATTTGGGAGCTTGAATTGACTCTATACATGGTTGACAATCCAAATGAACATTGTTGTGAAATATCTTCGGGTAAGCCTAAAGAATCAGATGAAGGAGATTGTATCACAGTTTTAAGAGGTGAAAAATGCTTGGTTTGATACAAATTAAGTCCTTCCCAATGAAAAGGAGAAGAAGCACGAGGCTCTTCTTGAGGGATATCTTCAATACTCAAAAGTATGTATGGAAGAGGTTCATCGTCACGCCCAAGATATATTGGTTCTATCTGAAACAAAGAGAGAGAAGAGGAAGGTCTTGCTGAATTAGCTGAGGAAGACTAAGGCTCCTTAGGTTTAATGACCTCAAGAAAAAAAATTTCTGACTTAGGAAGGTCAGGTTCAGTGACCTCAGTGAATAAATTTTTAGGGACATTTGTTTCAATTGTGTCAGTGTAACTAATAGGGGTAGATGTAATCTTGGGTTTAGAACTCAAAGGGACAGATGATTTTGACAATTCAGGCCAGAAGTAGCACCTGAAGTTCCTGTTTTGGTAGTTTTTGTTTTCCTATGTTTTTTATGTCAGTTAGGAGTAGCCTCTATAGGTAGAGGAGTCTTATTTTTCATTCTATGTGAACGATGAGGAAAGGGATTTCTCTCTTCCACGTTGGACAACAAATTTTATTAACACAAAAAGAAATAAATCAATAAGAGGGTAATCTAGGCATAAAGGATTACCAAGCAACCATGAACTTCAATATACACCTTAGCGAACCAAGGACTTAACATATGGTAGCCACTCTCTCCGAATGTTGTGTTTGGTGTATCACAGTATACAATACGACAAATTTAGTTACTTATAGATGGATAGAAACCTATTGGGGACTCCCAAAATATACTTGATGGTATGTGGGAGTGCAATCTGTCGTAGTGTTGTCTAATTTGTAACTGTTCGATGAGAGCATTCCCATATACTTTTCATGCGTGGAGTGCCATCCGATATACCCAAAGGTATGTGGAGAATGATCCTATACACTTACGTACATGGAAAAAAATTTCACCCCAAGAATGGAGCGCTAGCAAACAATGACAAATCCTATGTTTAACAATGCTAGAACACGTCTCTAGCCTAGACCTCTAAATGTTTGTGTTAATGTTACAAATTATCCTTAGGTTGATTCAATAAATTTTACTATTGTCTTTGATCAAGTTACAGTTTTAGGGCTCACCACGGATGTAACCTGAATATCCTAAGATGAAAATCTAGCATGAGAAAAAATGAACCTTTTCTCTTTCAATGAAAATCTATCTAAGAAATGGAAGAAACAATCAAGATGCAACACAGAATATGCAACAAAAAAGATGGAAGATGCAATCTTCCTTTCGATGTGACTGTTCCTATTCTAATGCACATGCAAAACCCTAAATGTAAAATGAAATTTTTTTTTTCACCACACTTAATTTTTGAAATGAGGAAAACTAAGATGAAAATGTTCAATTATTGATTCAATTACACTTTTTCAGAATGAGGACTCAAACAAAAATTCATCCAATCGATCAACAATCAAACAGATAAGTTTTCAAGTGACCAAATGATAACATAAAATAAAATTTGAAACCAATTCTTATGAAGGAAAAAAAACACAAATTCAAACTGAATTGGGGTTTTAGAGAGACCACAAGACACTGAAGACCCAAGGAAAATCAGCTAGAAGCAGGTTGATGGATGAGAGGCTCAAAAACAAAAATTGTGTGAAAATGGGGACCAATGCTAGTGTAGATAGGGCACCAGTGCTTTGAAAAACTAGGACATTGTGGGTCAGGGTGAGGTGCAACACTCTGTCAGAGGTACTCGGGGAGCATTGGTCTTGAACAAGAGGTTTTTGACACAAAAATTGTAAAAATGGGTGAGTGAAGCGACTTCCTAGGTTTGTTCCCTAGTTGGATAATGCAACAAAGGTCTATCAAGGAGGTAATAAAACACACAAAGGATAATGAAAAACACCAAGGTGTTTATAATTTCTGACAAATTGATCTCCCCTAGGTTTGGTGGTCAACCTAGAACAATAAAGAGAGAAGGAACCCAATGCTTTTCCTTAAAGTTAATAGTTTATGGAATGAGGCCTAACTGGAAATTGACGCTCACTTTTCTCATTCTTCAGCTTCGAAGCTCCAATTCCAGCTCCAACTGCCAAAATTAGAACATGCACAGACATATAACACAATATAAGAAACTATAAGATGTATGCAGTGTCATATAAATACTCTATTCAATATATCAACATGGTATTGAAATACTTGAAGCAACATAAAATATAGGAAAATAGAGAATTATTTCCATTAATATAAATGGAAAGAGATTACAACCATAAGTGGCATTTGATCTTGTAGATGGGCCCCTTCGAGTTATTGACTTTTCCTTTCCTTGTCACAATATGCACCTCCAGTCACCCTATGCATGAGATGATAACAACTTACTATAGCAGCATAAGGGAAGAATCAGTCTCCAAAGCCAACCATTCCCTCTTGCATATGAGAGGGTAAATGTATAGGAGAGAGGGGTAAGTTGGGATTTTTTATCCAATTACCATTCTAATGTTTTAGATTCACCTTTGATGGAGGGATAGGATCAAAGGATAAGTGGTGAAAAATTGAAAGAAGGGTGGGATAGGATTCGAATGTCAATCCAAGGTAAGTAGTTGAATAAATTTTGGAAATTCCTAGAAGGTGAAGCTTCTGGAATCTCGCTCACTCTCCCAAAATTATAGAACCAAAACAGGTGAAAAGGAGGCTTACCTGCTGGTGACCAACTCTAGCCACATGGGAGAAACTTGTAGGTGGACGCACCCCAATAGGCTTGCAGGGAGCGTTGGTGCTCAAACTAGCTTATATAGGTAAATTTAGGGTTGAAATTTTGAGGGATGAAAGTTACATGCTTAGGGCTTTGTGAAATATGATGAAAAGGGTAATAGGATATTGATTGATCCCATTACGAGGCTCACTTTGATTGGATGTGAAAAAATGGCCTATAAAAACCTTGAGAGTATTTTCTGAAATTGTATTTTAAATTACGAAAGGGATGATATCTTATGGGAATGTCACAATGGGGTTGTGGGAGGACATGTTCGATGAAAATCCATAGCAAGATAAGGGTTACAAGCAAGAATATGGTGGCCAAATTTATTTAGGATGTGAAGGAGTTTGTTAGAGCTTGTGTTGTATGCTAAAGAGTTGGAAGGCATTCTCATTAAGATGAGATTCCACTACAACCAATTAGAGAATTACAAGCCTTTGAGAATGTGTTTTTGATATTATCGATTCCATAAATCCCCTTGCGCGACACTCACATGCTTGATATATCATCACCACAACTGATTACATGACATGGTGGGAAAAAGCTGCTCCTTTCAAAGATTAGAGAAATTTTGAGGTAAAAAATGAATCTCAAAACAAAATGTACAACAAAAATAAACTTTATAAGAACCAAAAAAACTTAGTATTATGATGTCAACCATGGGGTATGATTCACCATTTTTGAATTAAAAAGGTAAAAATATAAAAAAAATGAAAAAATATAAAAAACTACTTTTCAACTTGTATTTTCAACTTATCTCCCTACCATTTTACTCAAATTTTGAGCGGGAGAACTCATTGGATGAGGAAAATAATTTTGCATAGAAGTAGTACCCATGTTGCATACTTTTGATGGACCCACTAATATAGAATGGTGGAATTAGTGACTATTTGACTAAAAAATTTAGTCACCACAACTTTTTCAAGTGAAATACTACCAAAAATTAGCAATATTAAGAAACCCAATTAAAAACGACTAACATAAATGGCTAATTTAGTCCCGAATTTAAATATATGACTTGTTAATAAGTAATACTACTAAAAATGACTAACATGAATGACTAATTTAGTCCAGGAACAAAAATGTAGCTACCTAACAAGAACTACAATAATATGAATTAGTCGTTTATGTTAGTCATTTTAAGTGTGTCACTTCAATAATCTAAAATTACAAGTGATAGGGGATTCAAAGGTTGTTATAGATTGGATGAAAGTTTATACTTCCTTATACACTTCTTTATTGGATCAGAGTATGATTAGAATTATGGAGCTTATTAGAATATTTAGGGTTATATAATTTGATCACTTTCATAGGGAATTAAATTCAAAGGTTGAAAGATTATAGAAAATGGGAGTGGGCCAACACCTCCTTTTGCAAAACAACATGAAAACCTATATATGTTGCAACAACCTTGCCAACTTATTTAGTGGGTTACACATATATTTCACATTTCTTCTTCTTATTTCAAAGTGGTAGGGCCAAGGATAGGGTATGAACTTTGATAAAAAAATGTTCACTAATTAGTACCACAACCAAGTTTCCTTCATGAAATTTATCAAATGTCTTAAGTTTGCTTCACATAACTTCTCATGGTGCTTAAATTACTTGTATAAACCTCTAACTGGGACTACAACCCTCCAACATAGATAACTATTCAATATCTGCAACCCTTGTTAGAGTCTTCTTAGATGTGCACTCATGCATGAAGCAAAACATAACAACATTTTGAATGTGCATGCTCTTTCCCTCTTTTAATGCCTCGTTGAAACCACATTATCACATTGCTTAAAATGAATTTTTCACATCTTAAGGAAAATCACCTAATTTTCTTATAACAACCTAAACTATCCAAGTAAATAGGAGAGAACTCCATTTTCTGAAGATGAAAACATAAGGTCTTAAAACCCCATTCACGCAACAATTTGAATATATTTAACCTAAAGATTCATATGTATGCTACTCCTTCCAAATTTGACATATGTATGTTAGGAAACTAAAACTTGTTTTTAACTATTAAATCCATTTAATATATACTCTATTTTATTTGCACCCATCTAATATGCAATAGCACCTAAATATATTCAATACAACCAAGTTAAAAGAACTTGTTTCCTTCCAACATCTCACATGTTGCATCCATAAACTTTAATTGAAAAATCGTTGCATAAAAATGTAACCTTAAAATTAGATTATTGTTATTATTATTATAAATACCACCTAATATCACAACAAAAAACATGTAAAAGAATGTTAGTTTCTCAAATATAACTAACAGAAGATGTAAGGAACTAAAATCAGATGCAAGTGAAAATAAAATATTGTATCTATTTTTTTCACATTGGAAAATTTCAAAACCTTTTAAAATTTGCAGCTTTATTTTTTCTTTACAATACCCATCCTAACCACAAATTTTCATAGGGCGCAAAAATGAAATTTGAATTACGTCTGAGCCAAAAAAATTTCATAGGGTGTGAAAATGACATCTGAGAGAGTTGTGAGTTATGGTTTTACCACTAATAGATCGAATATTGAATGCCACCATCAAAAATTCAGTCCATTGATGGTGCCAAGTTATGTTTCTCTTTATTTGTTTTTTTGCTTGCAATACTCTGTTATCACCCAAAAAAATTTCAAAACATTGTATGTCAACATTTTTTTTGATCATGGTCTTAAATAGGTTTGAAAGTCATTTTTAGTTTGGTTAAGGGTAGGTCATAGTTTTTATAAGTTTAAAGGTCATCATTTAGGTTCAAATAAAGTCCTTCAAGGTCCATTCCATGATCAAATATTCATATTTTTCATTTAGGGGTCATTCCATTAAGTTTTGGGCTAAATTTCTGCAATTAGCCAAGAATTCACTGTTTCGTAGCACCGCTAGTTCAAAAAAGAGGAAATGCACTACGAAAGTGCTACTACTTTCGTAGCGTAATATGAAGCAAAAAATTTGTTTTTCTGGTTTTGAGTAGTCAACGTCCAAGGAAGATTATGAGAGACTAAAAATGCATTTAGGAAAACCGAAAGAGGTTTTTCTTCCTAACAGACCGAAATACAAAAACCTCTCTCTGTTTCCTCAAATTCATTATGAGGTGGGCGAAATTGATAAATTAAAATGCGCTACAAAATTGTTGTTACAAAATGTCCTGTACATGAATGTTTAGTATTCAAAATTCAAGTTCCGTTTCTGGCCAAATTAAAAAGTATTTTGGAATTCTGAAATAGATTTTTCTTCATCACATCCCCAGCTAAAACAACCTCTCTAAATTTTCTCACAGGTGTTATCAGTTTGGAGATAAAGGGATTTCATTGAAGCCCTATTTTCAAAAACAGAGTTTTCATGTTTTACACATATTTTTCAAAGGCAGTTTCTGGACAGCAGGAGATGTGTTTCAAAAAAAAAAAAAAAGAGTTTTAATCATGACATAATGGCCTACAAAAACCTTCTTCAATTTCTCAAAATACATCATGGAGTAAGCGATATAAGCTCTGTCCCAAGACTTAATGTTTAGGGAAAAACATGAAAAAATTGCAAATGAAGAAGGAAGCTCATGAAGATTGTTATGAAAGTATTTTTCACTTGATATTTTTGTTTTATATGTTGGAAGTAGGTTGATTTTGAGTTTTTTCACATTTTCAAATTTTCATTTTTGAAAATTTTTGAACAAAACTGCTCACTCAGTAGTTTTGTAGCGCCAACAGTGCAAAAGAGTGAAATGCGCTACGAAACTGCTGTAGCATGTTTTTTCACTTTCTCTCTTAAATTTTGGAAGGGAAAAAATGTGAATTTTCACTTAAAATTGCTAAGGGAGTTTTTTTAAGTGTCAAGGAAGATAAATCTAAAAAATAAGAAGCCAAAATTTTGAAGGAAAAAGGTTAAAAAGACTGCGCTACGAAAAATCGCTACAAAACTGGGTTGTTTTCGTAGTGTAGGTCTGTTTCACTATTTTGGAGAGTTTGAAGTGGATTTTGAACAACTGGCACTAGGGGATGACTTTGGACATATTATTTTTCAGTTCTTGACAACAAATGGCACCAAAATTATGGTTCATAAGGGTCAAAATGCCTCAAAAGATTAAAGAATCCAAAGCCTAAAGAACAGGGAGACAGTTTCCTAGATTGCAGGAGATCAACATCATCAGCATTATGGTCATAACAGTTTGGAGCTCAACATCAGGTTTCATCCTCATGAAAACACAAGTGGCATATGATGTAATTAATTCTAGATAAAGTTGTTTTAAATAAAGTGAAAGAGTCCTAATCCTACTTGTAATAGGACTCTGTTTTACGTTTGTGGTTGTCTTATGTAATAAATACCATGTTATATAGTTAGGATAGGTGTCATAGGTATGAATTTGATGTATCTAGCTGATGAAAAGCTTATCTTATGATGTAAATGATCTATAAAAGATCAAAGGGTCGAATTAGCTAAGGGGTTGGAGACTTTTTGGCAAAAATGGTGCATATTGTAAAAATACTCTTTCAGCTAATGCAAAGAGTTTCCACTTGACCAACTTGAGATTCAGAAGGGGTTTTTAGTGTTTTCCTGTCCTATCAGTGTTTCTTATATATCTTATATGCAGTGGTGTTCATCTATATTACTCATAACTCATCTTGAGATGCTCTGACTTCCTTTATAAATGGACTGGTTTTGTTTTTTACATGTTTCAAGTGTGTGTCTCATGACTAAAAACCCTGATATGCCTCAAATTCCATGTCATTTAGATTCAATTATTTTCTAAGATTACTTGACTCCATAAGCCCAATGTATACATGCTGATGTTGGTTTCAACCTACAGGTTGGAAAATGTTATCTAAGAAGACCACTTTGTAAAGCTTTGGATTGACTGATATATACAGTAACATACAACTTTTCTTCACCTGAGATTCTTAGTGTATTTTCAATGAGTTTTATGTCCTATCTTTGAGATTTTTCTCTTCCATGGCCTTGATGTCTCATTACTCAGAATTCATGTATTACATGCTATGATTTCCTTTAAACTTCAAGTTATTGGGATTTTCCTGAATGTGTTACACTTTCATTGATGTATATACAAGCCTCAGCTTCCACAAGGAAATAATTTGTTATTGAGAGCCCTATCACTGACTCCATAGCCCAATGGTAGCAAGAATTCATCTTCTCAACCTGAACCAAAACACAAATAATATATTTAGCCATCTATCTATATCCCATATCATTAACCCTTGAGACATCCCTCTCAGGCTGAGGAGGCTAAGCCTCAGTCACAAGATTGGTTTCTAATAGTTACATTGAAGTTGTCTGATCAGCAGCCAATCAGGTACAATTTTGGTGATAACATACTCCATCATGTTTTTTTTTTATAGGGTTGATATTGCATAGGATATGTGTTTCAATGTGAAATTCTCAAATAGTTCTCAATCTCAAACCATCGTTAAAGTTTTCACACGAAACGATCCATATTTCCCTTTGTGTATGCACTCAAAGCCTTCATTGTCCTGCGAAATTCGATTAGAGGATGGGCTCACATAGGGAGGGAAGGAGGAGCGTGATATTTTAATTGGAAATAACATCCCCTACTCTTCTACTGCTTTCAATATGGATCTGGTTTGTATGTTTGGGTTTGGGTTTTATTAAGGTTCTATTTTACCTGGGATTTAGCCGATTGAAACAAGAGGATTTAAAGGATCAGGTGAGTGCCTGCTAGAGCATAGACCAGGGTCTCAAGAATGGCTTCGGGACCAGCGAGAGGTCGAGTGTATTTTGTCTATCTCATAAAACGACTATTGATGGGTGACAACAATAGTTTTTAAACCCGTTTTTCTCTATACATGTCCTTCATTTTGCTGAAATTAGAGTTATTCTACAATAAGGGTTTCAAAAGAATATTTATTGAAGAAATTTAAAATAAGCACAAATAAAGTATTAGAGACAGAAAATTGGCAGAAAAGGCCTAATGCCTAAATGTATTTTATTTCTCACCAAATAATGTTAATGATATAAATATAAATACATGAATATAATGTCTCAAGATAGTGCATCTAACTTGGACATGATCACTTTGGTTGAGTGAATATCTCAACCAAAAACTAATCTAGGAGCCTAACTAGGTTGAGAGAATATCTCAACCAACTATACCTAAACAAAATCCCAACTTTGAGGAACAAACTCAATCTAGAAAAGTAGGAATAAATCCAACTTTCATCATTTTAATTAATTTTAATATTTTGGACTTATTATTTTTTTTGTATGAGAGTGTGAGGCTAACATTACCCCCCTCAATCATAAGTCCAAAGTAATAACCTGGAACCATCTGCAAGTCCTCATGCTAAAACTACTAAGTTGATCCTCGATGAAAAAACTGCCTGAAAAAGCACCAACCCTGGCTACCGAAAAACTTCAATCTGAAGAGAACATGAATCAACTGCAAGTCTGATTCATCTTTGAAAGTTTATTGACAACTCCATCAATTTCCATGTTGCAATGAAATAATATCTCTCTTTCCTTTGCTCTCAATCAATATCCTAATTTCTTGTCCACTTACAAAATGTTGATAATGCCCACTAGCGACTTTGGTGATGATGTCAAAACTTCCCATTGTCCACTTTGATGATGACTGCCCACTGGATGATTTGATGTTCAACTCCCACTGGCTTCTTTTGATGTTGACCGCCCACTGGCTGATTTGATGTTGACCTCCCATTGGTTGCTTTGATGTTGACTTCCCACTGGTTGATTTTGTTGATGTTGACCATCCACTGGCTACTTTGTTGATGTTGTCGAAACTTCTCACTGGCTGCTTGGCTGATTTTTTCAAAAATTTTAGTCTAACAACCACCATTAATTCCATTATCATTTCTCCCCTTTGGCAACTTAAAGGAGATACAATCATCTGCATTTGATTATTGAACTCCCCCCCCCCCCCCCCTTCAGGTGTAGGAGAGTTTCACTGTTGTATGCCCTCTTTCAAGTGCACGAGAGTACCATCTTCATTTTATCATTGGTTGCAAGAAGTGAGATTGAATTATGTGGCAAAACTTATAAAATCATTTGACTCTTGACGATCATTCCTAAGGAGAAATCCATGCATAATTTATCTTCGATCTGGTTGGTTTGTTTTGTTTGCAACACTTCTCTGATGAGTTATTTTTCATGCCACAATGGTGACAAGGATGGAGATAAAAAATGATCTTCCATATGACCTATTCTTTGAAAATGTTTGAATTTGGGTTTTTATTCAAATTTATCATGGCTTTCTAATGTCACTTGCTCAAGAAACCATGTATTGATGAACTTGATTGGCTTTGAATAATCTGGGATATGCAAGTTATTGTCATCTTTCTCATATCCTAAGCCACATAAACTTTTGTTGCATTGGATTTCTTCCCACAGATTGATGATTGGATTAGAATAATGAAGTTCAAATTGAGTATGGACAACTTCTACACTTGAATTTGTATGGTTGAGTAGCTTGGATTCAACATCTTCTGGATTTTTATTGTTTAAAGGCTCTGAAATGCATCACTTTTACAACAACTCGTCTCGTTGTAGTTGTTATTCTAGTTGAAGAAACTAAATTGTCTCACGTGCGTGATGTAGATGAATTTTAATGTCAACAAGAGTTGCTTTGTTGATTTTCACCGTGTCTTCAGTAGTGGATAGGATGAAATTGTTAAGAACCTGTAACAACTATTTTTTTTTCTTGCATGTGAACTTGATCGCTTGAATTCACACTTTCTTTATTTTTAACACTTTCTTGATTTTTCGAACTTGCTCGGTTGAAATTGTTTGCTTGATAATCACTTGAATATTATGCTCACTTGAAATTATGCTAATAATTGAACGTTGGAACTCGCACTTGCTTGCTTTCATGCTCACTTGATTTTGATTCAATCAATTTAATGCTCTCTTTATGTCTTGAACTTGTTCACTTTCACTTTTCACTCGCTTGAGCTCACTCACTTGATATAGCTTCTTTCAAAATAAGGGTTTCAAATACCATCAAAACTACACCCAAGATAATTCTTACAATTATTTAATGATAATTTAAAATGAATTTGATGACTCAATTGAAAATAATTGACTCATTGGACTCAATTGACCCCCATCAATTCAAAGCTTCGGTGTCGGGTTCAACCAAGAATTCACCCTTACAATTCAACTCAATTTTATTTGAATTTGATTACAAGTTAACTTACAAAAAATAAGATTATTTGCAAGTTACACAAAGACCAATTGTTGTTGATGTCATTGAGCGTTGATGTGGATGATCTCTTATTAGCTTGATTATGTGTTCTAGCTTCTCAAAAACGTGTGAATTGCTTGTTTGTACTTGATTATCCTTCTTTGAATTTTCTTTGCAGCTACTTAGTTATAGGTTCTTTGATTAATGTGCTTGATTTCATTCACTTCCTTTGAACTTCATGTGTGTGTTAGATGAGAGAATTGTAGTTTCAAAACTAGACACAAAAGATTCGCAATTATTCACTACACAAGGTGTACCTAAGATCGCCTTATTCAATTTCAGGTGGATATAGGAAACAATCACAAAAAGAAATGATATCTTTATTATGCTTTATATAATGTTCGATTCCCTTTTCAATAGCATTTGTCGGGATACATGCATTAATATCATTTTCATACACATCCACTTATACATCAACGACTTCTAAGTTTGTATTGACTTGGAAAATGACTCCTTATCACTCCAAAGTGACCAAACTCACACCTTATCACCCCAAATACAAAATATTCCCTCACTATTACATACCACTCTTATCCCTCCATAAAAAAGAAGAAGAAGAAGATATGATATCTCTTTAAAAATCCTTTATGATCATGCTTTTACATACTTTTAATTAAAATAATGTAATGAACTTTATGAAGTCACTTTATAAAAAGTGATTAAAGGTTTCCTTTTTTAATGTAATTTTATTCCTTTTAAAAAAAAATCATACTAAAAAAATCACTTATCGCTCCTATACTCTCCACTCCCTTAATATAAATATTATAAAATCACTTTTACCTCACTTCTCCCAATGAAAACCATATTATAACATCACTTTTACCCCACTTTTCCCAATGAAAAACATCACGTTTCCATGCATTTAAAAAAAATATAAAGCTTCATAAAAATATGAACCCACGGTTTTGAAATTCTCAAGGTTGCAGGTCAACGCATATGCACCATTAATTTTGTAATAGATATTTTGAAAGTTCATATTCACCATTTATTTTTTGGAAATATTTTATTTTTTTGTATGCAATTGGTTCACAACAAACTCCTCAAATAAGAAAACAATGCTAAGGTGACCATCGGAAAGTGCATTTCACATCTATGCATGCGGTGATGATCACTCTATCATGTGTTGGGTGGTTTCACATGATACACTCTGGATGGGCTAGATGCTTTTTCACCATCGACCTTCGAACTTGAATTATTCATTGTAGGAATTTACAGGGTAAGTTCCTTAGATCAAACACCAAAGGTCTTCTCACAAATAGATCACATATCAGTACACCAGTATTTGACATGGTTAAAACCCTTAAAGAGGGAAACAGTCCATGGCCTAAGCCAACACGACCACTTTAGGCAATTTATTAATATAAATAAAGAAAATTTACATAATATTGTCTCATAAACAGTTACCAGAAAAATGACCCTCCATGCTCTTTAAAAAGAGATCATGGACCAATCAGGTGTTAATCCATGGATAAATTATCAGTAATACCAAGGAGAGAGTGAACTGTTGGATCACTACATATTGTTACCATTGGATTATAAGTTACAAATGTACATATTAAAGAAACACACTTTACCTAACTCTAGGCTAGAACAAGTTATACTTAACTATTTCCTATGTGTCATAATATCCTAACATCCTCCCTTAAGAACAACTTGGGATATGATTGAAGGATTTACAAAGGTGACATAATAGGAGAAGGAAGGAGGCATTAGAGCCTATCCCCCCGTAATGATAACTTTCCTGAAATCCAAGCATAGATCGAAGTTTGGTAAACTTCGCTTCTGTGAGAGCCTTTGTAAAGATATCGACAACTTGATCATTGGTTGAAAATTACTGCACTTCAAGAACACGATCATGAATGAGACTTTTGATGAAGTGTATGTGAAGCTCAATGTGTTTCATACACTGATTCTGAATTGGATATTTTCATAGCTAAATGGCACTCTAATTATCACACCAAGGTGTATTTGGATGCTGCTAATGAAGACCATATTAGGTCAGGATCTGACGAAGCCACATAGCTTCCTTTTTGGCTTCAACTGCACCATGATACTTTTCTTTTGCCGAAGAAAGAGATATGGCACTTTGTTTCTTACAAGACCATGTAATAAGTCCCGAACCAAGTGTGAATAAATAAATTGCAGTAGAATTTTGATCATCAGGGTCACAAGCCCAATCAGAATTAGTGAAACCAATAAAAAATGGAGATCCTCCTGCACTGTAATGAATCCCGAACTGAACTGATCTGAAATTGTGAGAACAAAATATTTCTTATACAGAGATTGACAGTAGGGGCTTTTATTGGTTATTTCACCTTTACTAGAAAGGATGAAACCAGAAGCTTCTGGCCCATTTACTGGCTCTGCCTAAATAAATATAATGTAAACACTTAAATAGATCTGATCAATTAAAGTATTTTTTTATGTGCAAAGTATTCATTAATAAAAATTTTATGTGTGAATAAGCAAGTTCAAGCATTCTGCAATGGAAGTAATGAGGTTTGAAGTGAAACTAATGAGTTTTGTTCACTGTATAAGTCTGATTGAGAAAAGTGAACTTATGAAAAGTTACTGTATAATTAAGTAAAATCTGAAATATAACAGAAAAAATGCACAACATAACATTAAGCATTTTTTTAAGCAGTTCACCCCTCTCTTGGGCTACCTTTGCCGGGTCCAAAAGCCTCTAAATAGGCTTTTCCCTCTTTCATTAATTCTCAAATTAAGAATTACACTGTGTAGAAAGCCTTAAAGGGAAAAATTAGCTGCAAATTCAGAAACGGAGGACTAAAATTAGTATAAATCGACTATTCATTCACCTCCAATGGATGAGTATAGTCCAACACAACTGATCTTTCACCAAGCCCTAGTGTCTCCACAACCAAAATCGCTGATAAAATCACTGATAGAGTGCCCTGATGGCTCTAAAACCTGTCCTAACAGCTCCAGAATGCTTCAATACCCCAAAATCAAAAACAAATTCGCTTCATTTGGACTTCCCTAGCCAAAGTTATGGCTAACTGAAGTTTTTCCCAGTTAGGGCTAGAAAAACTCCACCAAATCTGGTGGAACTCCAGATAGCTCTGATAAATACGGAGGTCGGCGCTAAAGTTGGCACCTTCGTCGTTTTTACTGCCAACCATGGGTGCTAGAGATAAGGGTGCATAGGACCACACCGAACGGAGGTGGTAGACCAAACTTTGAGTTTAAATCGGCATGTGATAAGGTTTGAACAATATGATATAAATAAAATTCCACACCATTCGTTTAGTCGAGTGACCATACCCCATGTAATGTGCGCCGATTGATATTCCGCCCTGGTTCCGAGCCACAGGTCGTATGTCGAGGGGCTGGCCCCTTCAGGGCCCCATTTGAAACAAATTTCAAGTTTAAATAAAACTTCGCACGGATGTTTTAATAAGAATTACCGTGGCCCGTTGGTCAGGCCGTTGGGTTGTCTCTGCCCCGACCCAGGTTCGAACCTCTCCACGACCAAAACAAAAATTTTAACGCCCATTTCATTCCACCTTGGGGCCACGTGGTGGCCTCTGAGCTGGCCACGTGGCGCCCTGTGATTGGCCACCTTGTGGAATATTCCATAGAATATTCCCAAAATATTCTATGGAATATTATTTTTTTAATAAAATATTTTGTAAAGTCAATTTTGGCCATTTTTTTACTGAAATTGAGAAAATTCAAAGTTGAATAACTTTCTCATACGACGTCGGTTTTTAGTGTCGTTCACGTCTACAAGATTGTTTTTCCGAGCTCTTTCCAGTCATTCTAGTTTGGACCAATTCTGAGCAACTTCATTTTTGAGAATTTTTCTACAAGAGACTTGATCTCCTGATCACACCTCCCAAATGGGAAGCTTTTGGACCCCAAAATCTCTCTGATTACTGAAACTGATGATGTGGAGACTGATTATCCACTCTTCCACCCTTGAATAACTGAAATCTACCCGATTTCATCAAATGGAGCTTTTGAGAAAATGATAATCTGTCTCTGGAATCAACTGATCAACCATTGCTAAGATTGACGGAGTCATGATGCAAATGATTAAAATTTGCAAAACAGTAATTGTAATCTGTAGAAAAAAAAAATTTCTACACTGATCAAACTTCCTAGAAGACTTAAAATAACTTTCACCTTGCAAACTGTTCCCATGGAAAATTCGATCATTCTGAAACCAACTTTTTCCCATGTTGAATTGTGT
This sequence comes from Pinus albicaulis, assembly GCA_034641835.2. Taxonomy (NCBI): domain Eukaryota; kingdom Viridiplantae; phylum Streptophyta; class Pinopsida; order Pinales; family Pinaceae; genus Pinus; species Pinus albicaulis. The sequence continues at coordinate 297,997,377 of CM076575.1, forward strand.
GTCCTTCTTGCTTGCATTGCTTTGCTTTGACACTTCATTCACTGCATTGGCTGACCCAAAAGGTAATTTGCGCAACATAAAATCATCTTGTTTCAAATACAAACTATTATTAAACTGAGACAAATCATTAGCAACATCATAAAAAGGTGAATGCTCAAAATCTGGTTGTTTCAAAATTAACAAAGTTAGACTTTGACTTGCATTAACTAATCTTTTCAATTGACTTGCATGGATTAAAGAAGATTCCAGCTTCTTCTTGTGAGCTCTCATAATGTACTCTTTACCATATTTGAACAAGTGATACTTGTTTTCATGGCGATGAAAGATGGCCTTCCTGTCAAATAAGTAAGGACTTCCCAAAACAATACCTGAGATATTAAGCGGCACCACATCAAGTTCAACAGTGTCAATAAAGTGTGCAGTTATTGCAAAGCGCAATATGCACTTCCTCGAAACTTGAAAATTGGCATCCTTGCATATCCATCCAAGTGGATAAGGCTTCGAATGTGGAATCGTATCAAGTTTAAGCTGCTTGACCAAGTCTTCAGATATAAGATTAGCTTGTGACCCACTATCAAACAGTGTGTCAATTTTGGTATGTTTTAAAATTACCCTCACATGGAAGAGCTCTATCCTCCTCTTTTCTTCATGAGTATCTTTGTGACAATTCAAAGAGCTAGAACTGGGAGTTTTGTCTTGCACCACTTCTTTCCCCTTAATTTTCTTTAAAACCATGGCTATGATTTTTGTCTCATCTCCTGAGTCTGACCCTAAGTCTTGCTCAACCGTTGCTACAATTTTCTCTTTTTCTTTGGTATTTTTTTTATTCTTATATTTTTTTGGTTTCAGTTCAGGATGAAGCTTCCAACAATGATCTTCATCATGACTTGTCTTTGAACATTTCTAGCAAAATAAACTTCCTTTTTCTTTTCTTGAATTTGCAACTCTCTTCTTTCCTTTGTTTTTGAAATTACTATCCTCATCAAAAGTATTCTTTCCTATAGCTTCTAAATGTGTAGCCTGCACACAGACTTCATCTAAGCTGGTAGGATTGAACATTAGAATAGTATGTTGAAGATAATTGTGCAAACCTCCTATGTATTTCAACAAGGTTTCTTGACTTTGTAAGTCTACTCCAAGTAGAAGTGCTCTCCTTCTAAAATCTTGGGTATAATATTGCAAATTTTGACCCTTAAGTTGCCTAAAATTTTGCCAATTCATGATTGATTTCTGAAGATGAGCAAGAGGATAAAATTGTTTCTTAATAGCAGTAATAAAATCATTCCAATTTAGAGTTATCTTACCATACTTTTTAATTTCCTCCCTGGTTTTGGCTTCCCACCAAACCAAAGCTGCTCCATCCATTCTCAAAGAGGCTAATTGGATTTTTGTGTCATCATCATGCAAATTCTAAATTGTTAGATAGACTTCCAGCTGTCTAATCCAGTTATCCAATTTTTTTGCATTTACATCACCATTAAACATCGGCAACTCAAACTTCACGTCAAGCTTTAACAAAGGATTTTTAAGAGATGTTTTTGTTTTGTGTCACTGATTAACAAAAGTAGAAGAGGATGATGTGGAGGAAGAGGATGACGATGGAGATGGTGGATCACCATTTCCTCCATTCCCTTTCTTAGACTCATCTTTGTCTTTCTTCCCTCTTGAAGAATCTCCTTCTTATTTTTGGTTTCTAGACCCTTCTCCAGCAATCCTATCATTTCTCTCCTCGTATAGGATCCTAACCATCTCAGTCATGTGCAACAAAGCTTTTCTAAAGACTCTTTCTTCTTCCTTGGGATCCATTTCCTCATGTACTTCTCCTTCTCTGGAAGACATGTTTGTGGCTGATTCTAAGGCTAATGAGGATGAAATGGAAGGTGGAGATAATGGCACCCTAGCCCTCCTTGGTTGAGGATTGTCTTGTGCTCTAACCAATTGACCTTCCCCTCTTTTCAATTTCATCCTAGTAAGCATCAAATTTTGCAGAATAACACAATATTCTTGCACAAATTTCACAAAATCTTAAGCAAAAATAAAACCTAGGCTACGATGCGATATGATACGAAATTGTGAGAACCAAGTATTTCTTCTGAGATTGTGATGGGAGCTTTTCTTGGTTATTTCACCTTTACTAGAAAGGATGAAACCAGAAGCTTCTGGCCCTCTTACTAGCTCTGCCTAAAGAAATATAATGTAAACACTAAATAGATCTGATCAATGAAAGTATTTTTTTATGTGCAAAGTATTCATTAATCAAAATTTTATATGTGAATAAGCAAGTTCAAGTATTCTGCAATGGAAGTAATGTGGTTTGAAGTGAAACTAATGAGTTGTGATCATTGTATAAGTCTGATTGGGAAAAGTGGACTTATGAAAAGTTACTGTATAATGAAGTAAAATATGAAATATAACAGCAAAAATGCACAACATAACAGTAAGCATTTGTTTAAGCAGTTCACCCCTCTCTTGGGTTACCTCTGTTACGTCCAAAAGCCTCTAAATAGGCTTTTCCCTCTTTCATTAATGCTAAAATTAAGAATTACACTGTGTATAAAGCCTTAAAAGGAAAAATTAGCTGCAAAATCAGAAATAGAAGACTGAAATCAGTATAAATCGACTATTCATTCACCTCCAATGGATGAGTATAGTCCAACAGAGTTGATCTTTCACCAAGCCCTGGTGGCTCCACAACCAAAATCGCTGATAAAATCACTGATATAGTGCCCTGATGGCTCTGAAACCTGTCCCAACAGCTTTAGAATGCTTCAATACCCCAAAATCAAAAAACAAATTGCTTCATTTGGACTTCCCTAGCCAAAGTTATGGCTAACTGAAGTTTTTCTCAGTTAGGGCTAGAAAAACCCCACCAAATCTGGTGGAACTCTAGATAGCTCCGATAAATATGGAGGTCAGCGCTAAAGTGGGCACCTTCACCATTTTTACCGCCAACCGTGGGTGCTATAGATAAGGGTGCATAGGACCGCACTGAACGGAGGTGGTAGACCGAACTTTGAGTTTAAATCGGCATGTGATAAGGTTTGAACCATGTGATATAAATAAAATTCTGCACCATTCATTTAGTCGAGTGACCATACCCCATGTAATGCGTGTCGATTGATATTCCGCCCTAGTTCTGAGCTATAGGTAGTATGCCGAGGGGCTGGCCCGTAAGGGCTTGCCCCTTTAGGGCCCCATTTGAAACAAATTTCAAGTTTAAATAAAACTTTGTGCGGATGTTTTAATAAGATTTACCATGGTTCGTTGGTCAGGGCATTGGGTTGTCTCCGCCCCGACCCAGGGTCGAACCTTTCCACAACCAAAACAAAAATTTTAACGCCCATTTCATTCCACCTTGGGGCCACGTGGCAGCCTCAGGGCTGGCCACGTGGCGCCTTGTGATTGGCCACCTTGCAGAATATTCCGCAAAATATTGTGGAATATTCCATGGAATATTCCCAGAATATTCTGTGGAATATTTTTTTTTTAATAAAATATTTTTTAAAGTCAATTTTGGCCATTTTTTTACTGAAATTGAGAAAATTCAAAGTTGAATAAATTTCTCATACGGCGTCGGTTTTCAGTGTTGTTCACGTCAACAGGATCGTTTTTCTGAGCTCTTTCTAGTCATTCTAGTTTGGACCGATTCTGAGCAACTTCATTTTTGAGCATTTTTCTGCAAGAGACTTGATCTCCTGATCATGAACTGTACCTTGAATATATCGAAGTATTATTTTAGCTGCTTTCCAATGAATTTCATGAGATTGGTGCATAAAAAGAGAAATAAGACTAACGACAAAGGAAACGTCATGACAGGTATGAGTTAGAGACAAAAGTTTACCAACAAGTTGACTGTATAAGGTAGCATCAGCTTTACGGGTAGTACAAGTGAGTGAAAGCTTCAATCTAGACTGAAAGGGAGAAGGGTATGGCTTACAATATTCCATGTGAAAGTGGGGTAGAAGATCACATTCATTCTTGGACTGAGAAAGGGTAATACCTTATTTTGATTGAAAGACTTGAAGAGCAAGGAAATGTTGCAAGTGTCCCAAGTTTGTCATTTCAAACTTATTTTTGAGGCTAGAATTCACATGGTTTATATGGTTAGGATCGCTACCATTAATTATAAGATCACCAACATAAAGAAAAAGGATGATGAAGGACTTACCCACTTTCTTGGTGTAGACAGTGTTGTCAGAATGACACCTAGATAAGCCATTATTTAAGAGAAAGTTATACATTTTGGCATACCAAGCCTAAGGAGCTTGTTTGAGACCATAGAGAGACTTCCTAGGTGAAAAAAAAGGCTAGAGTCATTTTGGATAAATCCAGGGGGTTATTCCATGTAGATTTATGCATGCAAATCTCCATGTAAGAAGGCAGATTTAACATCCATCTGATGCACTTCCCATTTAAAGGAGGGAACAAGGGAAATAACAAGGCAGATAGAATTCATTTTTGAAATAGGGGAGAAGGTATCGGTATAGTCAATTCCTTCAACTTGTGAAAATAATTTAGCCACAATACAAGCTTTATGTTTATCCACTTTTCCCTCTGGTCCAAACTTTGTTTTGTAAACCCATTTGCATCTGACAATTTATCTTCCCTTTGGAAGAGAAAGAAGATCCCAAGTATCATTTTCCAATAAGGAATGATATTATTCATTCATAGATTCATCCCAATCTAGATGACATGAATCTTCATCAAATGTGTCTGGATCAGGATTTTCTGGAACTTGAGACAATAAAGAAGAGGCTCTTTCGAACTGAGAATGTGTACGACGTTGATCTGCAGGGTCACCTGCAAGAGAACCTGCTACATCTTGAGTATAACAGACCCATCTTGGAAGTTGTGGAGCTGAAGGAATATCTTGAGAAGGTGGAGGAGGATTGGCATCCTCGTTATCATCATCCAAACTAGAAGTAATTATGTCAAAAATATAAGAGATAGAGAGAGGTGGCACATATGCCGAATCAGGCTCACATGCCAAAGGTGGCACACCCACCGAACTAGGCTTGCAAGCCGATATATTTTCATCAAATTTTACTTCTCTTCTAATGATTACATTTTTGGATTTTGGTTGAAGAATTCTATATCCTTTGACATGTTCAGAATATCCAACAAAAATGAATTTTTCACTCTTAGGTTCTAAGGCTTTATGTTTCGCATCTGGAATATGGGCCCAAGCTTCACTTCCAAAAACATGAAAGTGACTTAAATCTGGTTTGATTGAGCTCCAGGCTTCTTCTGGAGTTATATTCCTTTCAAACTTAGTAGGAGTTCGATTTACTTTTAATTTGCACAGTTAAAAGCTTCTGCCCAAAAATTAAGACTAATTCCTTTAGATTGAAGCATACAATTAGCCATTTATTTAAGAGTGTGATTCTTATTTTTAGCTACATCATTTTGTTGTGGAGTATATGGAACAGTATGATGCAATTGAATGCCATGTCAGTGAAAAAGTGGATAAATTTTTTGTTGACATATTCTCCTCCATTTTCAAATCTTAACTTAAGATTGGGATGTCGAGATTGTTTCTCAACAAAGGCCTTAAAGGCCAAGAATATGTTAAAAACTTCACTCTTGAGTTTTAATAAGTATACCCAAGTGCGTCTGGAAAAATCATCAATTAAATTTAAGAAGTACTTGCAACCATAGAAAGAAACAATAGGAAGTGGACCACATAAATCATTGTGCACAAGCTAGGAAGGGGCTAAATTGTGCCAAGAGGCATGTTTGTCAAAATTGTCCCGATGATGTTTTCTAAGTACACATTTGAAACAAACACCATCTCAGAAAGATACCATAAGAATATCTGTCACCATATTTTCTTTACATAGAGTTTGAAGAGAGTGATAGTTTAAATGACCAAATCGCTCATGCCAAAGTTTGATCACTTCATCATTATGAGCAACAAAAATGGAGGGAAGACATGATGACTCAAATTTGTCAAAATTATACAACCTCGTGGAATCATCAGCAATGCCAGTAGATAAAATATGTCTAGGATATTTGAGGTCCTTAATTACAACATCATGAGGTGAGAATTCTACTGTTTTCCATTCACCTGAATGAGTTATCTGATAAACATATAGAAGGTTGTAGTACAGGGTAGGAACACATAATACATCATTAAACTGACCATTATCTAGATGAATGGTTCCAAACCCTACAACACTAAGAGATCTATCACTAGTACATTTGGCGAAAATTCTAACACTTTAGTTCTGACACTTTTGTCGTAATGTCAGAAATTTCCCCAATTTCTATCAAATTTTCAAATCCCGCCACAAACTGTCGCTATACCGACGTTTAGGGATATTGTCTCTTTTGCGATGTTTATGTTTGTCATCGGAGTTGTGACGTTTTAAAAATTTCTTCAGTGTTATGATGTTTATGGGACGAAACATTGGAATTGTGACGTCGCCTACACATCCATTGGTCTTGCGACGCTTGGGAGAAACCGTCAGAAAAGCGATGTTTCTCATATAGACGTCAGTCTTGCGACATTGTGAAGCCAAACGTTGCAAGAATAACGTCTATATGAGAAATGTCACTTTTCCGATGGTTTCTCCCAAGTGTTGCAAGACTGACATTTAAACAACACAACATTTTAATATGAAAACATTTGTTTGGTTGGAAAACAAACTTGGACATGAAAAACAATTACATTCGTGGACATGTAAAGTATTACTTTATTTACAATTGTTCAACATTTGAATATGAAAACAATATATTATTTAACATTTTGTTTATATAAATATGATTTATTTGGATATAATGAGTATTACATTATTGGATAATGTTTTTTTTTGTTGGAAAACATGCTTATACATCAAAAAATTTACATTACACTTATACATGAAAATTTGCAAATTTTGGTATATTATTCCAAAGGATAGGACATGCTTGGGATCTTTTAAATCCTTGATTACAACTTGGTGAGATGAAAACTCTACTATTCTACCTTTACTTGAATGAGTAATTTGATATTTTAATTGAAGGTTGCAACAAAGACTCGGAACACATAATACATTATTTAAATGTATGTTATATTCCTTAGTTGTTATAGACCCTACATCACCAACAACAGAAAAAAAAAAATTGGTGTTACAATCATTACAAGAAATAAAATTTCATTTATGCTTAACCATATAATAATATGCTTTAGAATAAATAAGTCACTCATTGGAATAAGAAGTAGAGGATGCATTGAAATAGAAACCAAAAGAAAAAGTGTATTTCCAAAAGAGCTAATCCTGGGTAAAATATTTTGTGGAAACAAAAAACATGATAAGCATATTTTCAGGCAGCCCGTTTTCCATTTGCTCCCATGTGGCATCGTTCGGTCAGGCGCGACGTGTCGCGCCGTGTGAGGTAGCCCGACCGAGCGCGTTCGAGTCGAGTCGTTTCGTTCAAGGGCGCCCGTATCAATTTTGCTAAGTTTTGATTGCCCGAGTGCCTTGTGCACGTTCGGGTGGCCTGTTTGCCATTTTATCCCTTGTGGCATAGTTTGGTCAGGTGCACTGTGTCACGTCGTGTGAGGTCGCCCGACTGGGCACATTTGGGTTGGGTCTGGCCGTTTCGTTCGAGAGTGCCCGTATCAGTTTTGCTAAGATGTGATTGCTCGAGTGCCTTGTGCACGTTTGGGTAGCCCGTTTTCCGTTTTCTCCCTTGTGGCATCGTTCAGTCGGGTGCATCGTGTCGCGCCATGTGAGGTCGCCTGACTGGGCATGTTCAGGTTGGGTTGGGCCATTTCGTTCGAGGGAGCCCGTATCAGTTTTGCTAAGTTGTGATCGCCTGAGTGCCTTGTGCATGTTTGGGCGGCCCGTTTGTCATTTTCTCCCTTGTGAAATTGTTCGGTTGGGCATGCCGTGTCGCGCCATGTGAGGTCGCCTGATCGAGCACGTTCGAGTCGGGTCAGGCCATTTCATTTGAGGGAGCCCATATCAGTTTTGCTAAGTTGTAACCTCCCGGGTGCCTTGTGCACATTCGGGCGGCCCGTTTTCCATTTTTTCCCTTGTGGCATTGTTCGGTCAAGCATGCCTTGTCATGCTGTGTGAAGTCACCTGACCGAGCGCGTTCGAGTTGGGTCGTTTCATTCAAGGGTTCTCGTATCATTTTTTCTAATTTGTGACTGCGCGAGTGCCTTGTACACGTTCGAGCGGCTCGTTTTCTATTTTCTCCCTTGTGGCATCATTCGGTCGGGTGCGCTGTGTCACACCGTGTGAGGTCGCCCGAACGAGCGCATTCAGGTCGAGTCTAGCCGTTTCATTCAAGGGCGCTCGTATCAGTTTTGCTAAGTTATGACTGCCTGGTGCCTTGTGCACGTTCGGGTGGCTCGTTTTCTGTTTGATCCCTTGTGGCATCGTTCACTCAGGCGTGTCGTGTCGTGTCGTGTGAGGTCGCCCGACCGGGAATGTTCGGGTTGGGTCGGGTCGTTTCACTCGAGGGCACCCGTATCAGTTCTACTAAGTTGTGACCACCAGGATGCCTTGTGCATGTTCGGGCAGCCCATTTTTCATTTGCTGCCTTTTCGCATCGTTCGATCGAGTGCGATGTGTCGTGCCGTGTGAGGTTTCCCGACTGGGTGTGTTCGGGTCAGGTGGGGCCGTTTCGTTCGAGGGCGCATATATCAATTTTTCTAAGTTGTAACTGCCCAGGTTCCTTGTGGATTTTTGAGCATATTGTTTGCCATTTTCTCCCTTTTGGCATCATAAGGTCGGGTGCGCTGTGTCGCGCCGTGTGATTTTGCCCGATTGGGCGCGTTCGGGTTGGGTCGAGCCGTTTCGTTCGAGGGTGCCCGTATCATTTTTGCTAAGTTGTGATTGCCCGGGTGCCTTGTGCATGTTCGGGTGGCTCGTTTTCCATTTTCTCCCTTGTGGCATCATTCGTTCGGGTGCGTCGTGCCGCGCTGTGTGAGGTCGCCCGACTGGGTGTGTTCGGGTCGGGCCATTTCGTTCGAGGGTGCCCATATCAGTTTTGTTAAGTTGTGACCACCCGGGTGCCTTCTGAAAGTTCGGGTGGCCCGTTTTCCATTTGATCCCTTGTGGCATCGTTCAGTCGAGCATGTCGTGTCGCGCTGTGTGAGGTCGCCTGACTGGGCGTGGTCGGGTCAGGTCGTTTCATTCGAGGTCACCCATGTCAATTTTGCTAAGTTGTGACCACCCGGGTGCCTTGTGCATGTTAGAGTGGCCCGTTTGTCATTTTCTCCCTTATGGCACCGTTCGGTCGGGCGCGCCATGTCGCGCTGTGTGAGGTTGCCTGACCAGGCATGTTTGGGTCAAACCGTTTCGTTCAAGGGTGCCCGTATCAGCTTTTCTAAGCTGTGACCACCCAGGTGCCTTGTGCACATTCGGGCATCCCGTTTGCCATTTTTTCCCATTTGGCATCGTTCGGTCGGGCGTGCCGTGTCGCACCGTGTGAGGTCACCTGACCAGGCGCGTTCGGGTCGGCCCATTTCGTTCGAGGGCGCCCATATTAGTTTTGCTAATTTGTGACCACTCAGGTGCCTTGTGCACGTTCAGACGGCCCGTTTACCATTTTCTCCCTTGTGGCATCATTCGGTCGGGCGCGCCGTGTTGCGCCGTGTGAGGTCGCCCGACCGGGCGCATTCAGGTCGGGTTGGGCCGTTTTGTTCAAGGGCGCCCATATTGGTTTTGCTAAGTTATGACTGCCTGGGTGCCTTGTGCACATTGGGGTGGCTCATTTACCATTTTCTCCCTTGTGGCATCATTCGGTCGGGTGCATCGAGTCGCGCCGTGTGTGGTCGCCCGACCAGGTGCGTTCGGGTCCAGTTGGGCCATTTCGTTCGAGGGCGTCCGTATTAGTTTTTCTAAGTTGTGACCGCCTCGGTGCCTTGTGCATGTTCGGGTGGACCATTTTCCGTTTTCTCCCTGGTGGTATCGTTCAGTCGGGCACGCCGTGTCGTGCCGTGTGAGGTCGCCCGACCGGGCATGTTCGGGTCGGGTCTGGCTGTTTCGTTCGAGGGCACCCGTATCAGTTTTTCTAAGTTGTGACCACCTGGGTCCCTTGTGCACGTTCGGGTGGCCCATTTTCCGTTTTCTCCCTTGTGGCATCGTTCGTTCGGGCGTGCCGTTTCGCGTTGTGTGAGGTCGCCTGACCAGGTGCATTCGGGTTGGGCTATTTTGTTCGAGGGCGCCTGTATAAGTTTTGTTAAGTTGTGACTGCCCAGATGCCTTGTACACGTTCACGCGGCCCATTTTCTGTTTTCTCCCTTGTAGCATCATTCGGTCGGGCGCGCCATGTCGTGCTATGTGAGGTCACCTGACCAGGCATGAACGGGTTGGGTCGTTTCGTTGGAGGGCGCCCATATTAGTTTTGCTAAGTTGTGACCGCCCAAGTGCCTTGTTCACGTTCGAGTGGTCCGTTTTCTATTTTCTTCCTTTTAGCATCGTTCGGTCGGGCGCGTCGTGTCGCGCTATGTGAGGTTGCCCGACCAGGCACATTCAGGTCGGGTCGTTTCGTTCGAGGGTGCTCATATCAGTTTTGCTAAATTGTGACCGCCCGGATGCCTTGTGCATGTTCGAGTGGCCCATTCGTCGTTTGCTCCCTTGTGGCATCATTCGGTTGGGCGCGCCATGTGAGGTCGTCTGAACGGGCGCGTTTGGGTCAGGCCATTTCGTTTAAGGGTGCCCGTATGAGTTTTGTTAAGTTGTGACCGCCCGGATGCCTTGTGCACATTCAGGCAGCCCGTTTTCCATTTGCTCCCTTAATGTGGCATCGTTCAGTCGGGCATGCCGTGTCGAGCCGTGTGAGGGCACCTGACCAAGTGTGTTCGGGTTGTGATGTTTCATTTGAGGGCGCCCGTATCAATTTTTCTAAGTTGTGACCGCCCGGGTGCCTTGTGTACATTCAGGCGGCCCATTTTCCACTTGCTCCCTTATGGCATCGTTCGTTCGGGCACGCTGTGTCGCACCGTGTGAGGTCGCCCAACCAGGTGCGTTCAGGTCGGGTCGGGCCGTTTCTTTCGAGGGCGCCCGTATCAATTTTTCTAAGTTGTGACCGCCCGGGTGCCTTGTGCACGTTCGGGTGGCCCGTTTTCCATTCTTCGAACTTAAATTGTGTGACAACACTGTGGCTAAGTTTGAAACTGGATATTGAACATACATTTGGTTTGATTGCAATAGAAATTTTCATCAATAAATGTAAAGCAATGGCTAACAAATACTATAAATTAATAAATAAATAATACATGGCAACAAGTTGCAACAATACTTACAAGATTGTTACATTAAGACGCAAAGAATAAGAAACTAATTTAACCCCTAAACCATAAAAATCTAAACCCTTAACCCCTAACCCAATTAACCCCCTAAACCCCTAATAAACCCCTAACCCATTTTACCCCCTAAACCCTAAACCTATAAACCCTTAACCCCTAACCCCTTAAACCCTAAACCATTAAAACCTTAACCCTAACCCCTAAAACCCTAATTCTCGACCCCTAACCCATCTAACCCCCTAAAATCTAACCCCATTAACCCCTAACTTCTAACCCCTAAAATCCTTAACTCCTAAATCCCCTAACCCCCTAAACCCCTAACCCATTTAACCTGCTAAACCCTAAACCTATAACCCCTTAACCCCTATTAACCCATTAAACCTTAATTCTCAACCCCTAACCCATTTAACCCCCTAAACCATAAACCTCTAAACACGTAACCCATTTAACCCCTAAACCCTAAACCTCTAAACCCTTAACCACTAACCCTTAAACCCTTAACCCCTAACCCATTTAACTCCCTAAACCCCTAGAACCCCTAACCCATTTAACCCCCTAAACCCTAAACCTCTAAACCCTTAACCCCTAACCCCAAACATCTAACCCCTAAAACCCTTAACCACTTGATCTGCTAGGAGCCGGTTACCTTGATATTAACGGTGGTGTATTCATACTCCTTCTGAATAACCAATAAAGGGTCAAGGAAATTAACCAATATGTTGTCAAGTTTTATCTTATTCATCTCTGGGGTAAGCTGATTTTTGGCTAACTCCACTGATTTTGATCTCAATTTTTCCAATTGCTTCCTTCTCTCATATTATACCCGAGCCTTTGCCTTTCTCTCCCCTTCTAATTCCGTAATAGTGTCATAGTGATTCCAGCCAGATTCTTTGGAAGGCATTCCTAGCAGACAATACGTGTGACCTGGCTGAAGCCTCAACACTTTCAGAGCATCTGGAATGACCTCTCTCTTCCCCAATCTCCCTCTCCCTCTCTCTCCCTCTCTCTCTCTCTCTACCCTCCAATCCTCTCACAGCTATATCCCTCCCTCTATCCTTCTTTCTGGCCTCCTTCCATCTTTGTGTCACTATCCCCCTCTCTTACCCTTCTCTACCTCTCTCACTCCTCTCCCTCTCTCTCTCTCAACTGATCCATTCCTTCTCCCCCCTCTCCTTTAGTTTATCTCCATCTCTCCCTTGTGACTCCCCTTGTCTCACCACCTCTATTGATCTATGTCTTTATAATTATTCCTTCTCATATATGTAGAGAGTTAATATATATCATGACATATTGGGTTAATTCTGCCTTGTTGGCAAGGTTAATATGGTTAATATTCAATAGACAAAACATAGATCAAATATTTCATCAAAAAGAGGGAACCATACCCTATATTCTTCTAGGCTATGCCTATCAGTCACTTGGACTCTTCTTGCTCTCACATGAATGTAGTCTTTCTTTACTGGCACAAAAGAAGGTTTCACATTATCAACTATTTGTTTGAGACAACTTTTAGTTGTTTCAACACTGCTACATTCTAATTCAAGCTTATCCTTTAAACCATATTAGTCTTTTGTAATCTCTTCAACTTCTTAGTACTTTCCATTCCTCTCAGTCACATATGTTTCCTTGGTCTGTTAAGGGACAAGGTCGACAACATTAGGATGTTTTTGCAATAAACAAGGGTATTTCCAGGACACAGTCAGGTGGAGCAAGAGTATAAGAGCCAAATTTCTCATGAATGTGGGACACTCGAACTTAAGATTTTCTGGAGTAGTCATGAGGTGCAGTCTGGTTATTAAGACTTCATCAGATGGCCATTCTCTAGACTTAAATTGTGTGACAACACTGTGGCTGAGTTTGAAACTAGAGATTGAACATACATTTGGTTTGATTGCAATAGACATTTTCATCAATAAATGTAAAGCAATGGCTAACAAATACTATAAATTAATAAATAAAGAAGACATGGCAACAAGCAACAATACTTATAAAATTGTTACATTGAAACACAAAGAATAAGCAACTAATTTAACCCCTAACCCATTTAACCCCTAAACCATAAACCTCTAAACGTACCTTATCCCCTAAATCCTAAACCCTTAACCCCTAACCCATTTAACCCCCTAAACCCCTAGTAAATCCCTAACCCATTTAATCCCCTAAACCCTAAACCTATAAACCCTATACTTCTTATAAACCTTAATTCTAAGGCCCCTAACCCATCCCTAACCCTAAAACCCTAACCCCATTAGTCCCTAAATTCTAGCACCTAAAATCCTTAACTGATAAATCCCCTCTTAGATAAACCCCTAACCCATTTAACCCCCTAAACCATAAACCTCTAAACCCCTAACCCCTTTAACCCCTAAACCATTTAACCCCCTATATACATAATACATAAATTATAAAGAATATATATATATAAGAGATTAAAACTCCAAATATTTAAAATATAACATAATTTAATAGTGTAAAGTTTAAAACTCCTTTTAATAAAGCATGATGATTTAGTAGGGTAGAAGGATTACTATATGAAAAAATCAGTCCATTATTTACTCATATAACTTTAATTGCTTCTCAAAAAGATATGTTTTATTTTTTTTATTGTAAATATTTTTAAACAATCAAAATAAACAAACATTTAATTATTTAGAAATTATTTTAATTATTTAAAATGATTATAATTATTAAAAAAATATTTATTTTTAAATTAATTTGAGTGGCCTTAAAAAAACACGTGTTTCATTTCAAAATGTCAAAATTTTTGAAATATCAAAAGTTTTAATTTCCCTCGTTCATTCCCTCCAGTTGCATGGTTTGTCTAGGGAAGGAGGGAGGATCTAATCCAAATCTGAGTAGGGTCGATAGTAAAAATTCCAGAGACCCTTCACATTCAGGGGGGCCAATGTGGCAACCAGATCGGCTCCAAGTTTTGGGAAGTGGTCTGTGAAGAACACGGGATGGATCCTACTGAGAGATATCAGGGCACTTCAGATCTACAGCTTTAAAGGGTTATGGAAAAGTCTTCAGACTTGATAACTTCATTTTTGGCCAATCTGGGGCTAGAAAAACAACTGGGCCAAGGGGCATTACACGGAAGGAGCCGAACTCATTGATTCTGTGCATGATGTTGTTAGGAAGGAAACTGAGAACTGTGATTGCCTACAATGTATGTGTCCTTTTTAGATTCGAATCCTTGACCTTGTGTTTTTGAAATGTAGGATTTCATTTGCTAAAATGATGTGGGTTTTTGTTGTGTATAGGGTTTCATAAAAAGTCCCAATCTGAAGCCGCAGAGTGCTTTCATCCGTGTCTCTGCAAGTCCTAATATCAAGTTGCAGAGGTACGATCTCGTTCATGCTTTCTGTTTTTTTTTTTAATGCATGAAGTAAACTATTGAACTACTTCACATAATCAGTTGGAAGTAAACTCTAACCCAGATATAATCATGTCCTCTGATCCAGAAACAATCATCTCCTCTGATCTAAAAATGACTCAATCTACGGAAGATTAATCCCCAGAAATGCCAATAGTTCCATAGTTTGTATCACTGACCGAGGAACAACAAACTCTATTAAGCAAGGAGGAATTCACTCGTATAATTGAAACCTACAGGCAAGCTGATGGTGCAGGGGTCAGGGATTTGCGATGTTCACTTCTTGTGCGATTGATTGCTCAAGTATATTCTCATAAATTTTTTTATCAATAGTCTGTAGGAACTACTTTAGAGATACTGGAATCTTTCTTTGCCTCGTCATCCATGTTTGGCTTTAATGATTTCATTCTAAACTTTGAAAAGCCTCTTTATAAAGGTGGTTTTCTCAGGAAAACACTAATACGGTAATACCTCCTCTACAAATGAAAAGCTATTCTTCAAAAAATTAGTGTCTACACTAAATCCTTGTACAAAAGATTCTTACTGAAGTGCCTACTTGCACCATTACTGATTCTAACACCTCGCTCAAAATATTGTCACCTTATTATATGACATCTGCAACCAACCACCTTTCATCATCAATCCCAGATTGTATGGTTGTTGTTATATTGATTGCATGATCATGAGGGAAATTTTCAAATTCCATTCTAATAAGGCTTAGAAGCTAGAAAACTTGAAAGAAAAATTCCTTGAAAATACTCTGACCATATTACGTATTCATATTGCGGACCTTTTGCTTTAGATAGTCTCTTCTAGCCTTACCCCTGGTGAAGTTTCTTAAATCAATCATCTTTATAAATATTATGATCAAAATGAATCAATTAATTGCGAGACTATCATGCTAGGATACACCATATTCAAAGTCTTTGCCAGAAGAGCAGACAAATTCATCTCCATATGGGCAGAGGGGAAGAAATTGTAGGTTTAAGGTTTAGTCATTGCAAATGGAATCACCGCACTTTTGACTATTTTCAATCCTCCAAAATGCTATTGAGGAAGCAAAAGTAATTATATTGATGATCCATGGACACTTGTTAAGCCTTTCAGATAGTTGGAAGAAAACTACTATTTGGGTGGCTGAAGGTATACCTCTCCTATGCTTGGGGATCTCTATAATTATGACCCTATATGAGATTCAAATGATCATCTCTTGGGTCTATTATATACATTAACATAGTAGTCAAGCAAGGGTGTCGACTGCCTCACATTCTTTGGACTTCATATTTATGGATGAGAGTTTCTCATTTCAAAATCCATGGGTGGTAAAGGTGGAGGCCCTCTATGGGATCTCCATTTCACTATTTTTTGACAAAACTGTCCTTCTATTTCACGAATCCAAAAATAAAAGTACATTTTGAGCTCATTCTGGGATGAACATGGTATTCCAATCCACTGTTTGGTCCAATCTACTGCTCTAGATTAGGCTTAAATTCTTGTCAACCCGAGTAGGTATTCTTAGAGGCACTTGTCTAATGTATATAGACCTAGAATAATCCAATTTCCTAAGTGAAGGTTTATTTTAGTAGGTTCCAATACCCTTTTACAAGAGACTGAAATTTGGTCCCTTACACACTTTAAACACTTCTTTAATTAAATCTGATCTAAAATTCTAAAACCAGAGTGCCTATGGTTATTTGAGATTTTAATCCTTTTACAAGGTTTTTATTCACAAAATCTCTTTCAAGTTCTTAGATTAACACTCTAAAATCAATGATCTAATTCCTATGGTTTGTTTGAGATTCCATTCCTCTTACAAGGACTTTACTCACAGAGTCTCTTTCAAATCAGCACACTTAAATAAAATTCATTAAAAAGAGAGATCATGGAGATAATCTTGAATTCAATACACAATTAAACCCTCTTACAAGGTCTACTCATTAATATAGTAATCAAAATTTTCAATTATAACCATGAACCATAAAATAGAAATAATGACTGGAATCATAAATACAACTAATCGAAATCTATGAACTCACAGTATGAAAATTAAATGAAAATACTAAATCAGATCTGAATATATAAATCTAATGGGAACATAAAGAAAAATTGTACCAACATGGCATGGGGGCCCTCCACGCTTGCAAGCACACTTGGAGAAACTTCAAATGAAGAAAACGCTAAATCATAACACTATGAATGATCGAATTTTTGTCTCTTATTAAAATCTGGAAATCAATTACATCAAAACAGAGTTCTGAAACTTGTACATAATCTTATGTCTTCTCCACGTATCTACTTCTTCTCTTTTCACACCTAGCCTATTACATGCTTCTACTACTTATTTATCATAGATTACAAACAAAAGGAGGCTATTATCGTTCCACAAAAACCTAATTGACCTCCAAAGCAGGTCGAATTAGTTTGAATCCCTAAACATAAGAAAAATATCAAGCCCATTCATTTATGATTCAGATTTTTCTACTAAACTAGTTGGGTTTGACCAGCGTTGACCAGATAATTAGGAACTTAGAATATGAGGTTGGATAGATCTTTCACCATCTGTGTACATTCCAGATCAAGCCCACGTCCTTCATTTTGGTTTACCTATTATGCCACATGTCAAAACATAAAGCATTTACAGGAAGTTACCACATCCTGTAATTTCTTGAAAATTTTTAATTTTTTTAACGCAAAAATTCCACAAATTGATTTTAATGTAAAAATAACAATCATGATACTATATTAATCAATTTCAATAAGATATAAGGAATTTATGGAGGTTTAGTGAAGAAAATGGTGGATAATGATGAGATTTTTGGATAAAAAGGTAGGCCATAAAATGATACCAACATCTCCCCCAAACACATGGTTTTGCATGTCCTCATACTAACCTGATCAACTTCCTTTGTTTGCTGCTTCTGCAGCCTACAATAAAAATTCTACATTCTTCTCTTCTTGATATTCAATATTCATCCTTATGTACTATGTCTTCATGTCTTTCTTCTGCTGAAACCATTTTCCAACCCATTTGCAAATTTTAGTTTGTTTGGATTTGAGTTTTATGATTTTCTTCTTCAATTTTTCATTTTTCCTTTGAATTTTCTTGCTTTCTTCTCTCAATGCTTCATTTTCTTTCTTCACAACTCTTTCTAATACCTCTGATTCCATGATTTCTTCTTTCAAGTCTTGAATTTGTTTCTCTAGCTCCTTCGGTTTTTTGTTTGAAGGTGTTGGCTCTTTTTCTTCTTCCTTATTACCTTCAATTTCCATTTCCTGTATATCTGCATCCTGTTCTGGTTGTACATCTTGTTATGATTGTACATCTTGTTCTGGTTGTAGGTCATCATCCTCTTGTAATGTCTTTCCTTTTATCCTCCTGGATCTTCTTTTATAGGAAGTGAAAACTTTATCTTTTGCAATTATCTTAGCATCTTCTTGCCTCATTCTTATTGTTTTTACACTGCTACTAGGTTCGGAAATAGTGCTTGATCTGAATTCAGGAGTTACCTCATTTATTTCAACCACATCAACCATAAATTATGTACTTCCTTTTTTTTCTTGTTCATCTTCGTTGGTTTTGATTTTATTGGAAATTAAGAATCCTTCCCATGTTATTCCTCTCTTTTGCAACTCAGACTCAATTAAAATTTTAATCAAACCAAAATGACACAAACTTTTATCCTCATTACCCTTATGTTTCTGAATAGTTTTTTACATCTTGGTTAAGATCTGTAAAAGGAAATAAGGCAAACTGATGGTACATCTCCCTTTTAAGTGCA
This sequence comes from Pinus albicaulis, assembly GCA_034641835.2. Classification (NCBI taxonomy): domain Eukaryota; kingdom Viridiplantae; phylum Streptophyta; class Pinopsida; order Pinales; family Pinaceae; genus Pinus; species Pinus albicaulis. The sequence continues at coordinate 298,015,777 of CM076575.1, forward strand.
ACAAGATCTTGATGTGATATAAATATACTATACTGTATCTCCCTTCACATGTGATAAAATTTTGAATGATGTAAACCATTTCATCCCATGGATGAATGAGCCAACTCCTAGGAACTCCTTTTTTCCAATTTACTGAAGAAACTCTTGATCTAGACATAAATTGGGTCCATGATTTTTCTTTGAACTGCTTGGTTTTAAAATATTTCTCCCCCTCTGGATTAATGTCTATTGCCTGAGCTATTTTGTCTTCCGAAATTCTAAAGGAAAGATTCCCTATTAAGGTTTTTTCTCCATTGAATGAAAACACAAACTGTTTCGTGAATTCTTCATTATACCCATTGAATTTTACCAAGAAAGGTAACCATTGTTTTTCTCTTAAAATTTTGACACAATCCTCATGAAATTTTGAACTGTCAAACTTTTCTGGCTCTTCCCTATTTTCCATTTAAAACTTCAATGTTTTAACCCTGTCTACCTATGCTTTGTAAAAAAAAAATGATTAACCGGGGTGTTTTAATTGTTACCTCTTCTATTGAACTTGGGCTGACTGACCTTAAATTTCTGAGTTGTCTTCAAATTTCTGGGCTGGCCTCGAATTTTTGAGCTAAATTCTTGTTTTGGATAATCCCCAATGCCTATGTTTCTCCCTTTTTCCAAGCAGCGTATCCTGGCAACTGTCTTCAAACTATATTCGTGGTATTTCTATTCTTAAACCGCAGAGCTCGAACTTAACCTCCTAAATTTGGACTTGTGCCGACCTTTGTGATTGGAAAAACTCAAAATTTAGCCTGCTATCATGAAATGGAATTGATATGATGATGGCGCAAAGGATAGGGTCTTGTTAGCAGAGACCGTAGTCTTGTTTGCAGGGTATGTAGACGTGGTCACAGAGAATTCAGATCGCGGTTGCAGAGAAATGATAGATCACGGTGAATACATTCATAAACAGATAAACGTTGTGAAGAACGTTTTTGTACTATCTGGCAGTCAGAATTATTGAAAATTAACAGATGCCTTCTCATTATATGTCTAATAAGGCCGCAGAGAGGCCTTATAGACCCGTTGGTACTTTATTGGCAGTGGTTGGTACTTTGCTGGTTAGTGGTTGATTTGAAAGTCTTATGAGTTTATGAAAAGGTCTGAAGGGGTATAGCCAGCATAAATATAGGCTAAGGTCTATAGTGGTGATATGTATGATATATAAATAGAGGTGAGCGTATAGGAATAGGTTATGAAATTGATATAGAAATAGGCATGAGGGGTATAAAGGCATGTAAAAACCATTAGGCATATAGGATAGCTTTATGGGCGCTATGGTTTTTAAAAGTGATAGCATAGGTTAATATGTTTAGGAGTAGTGGTATATGGGTTATGAAATTGATATTAATAAGTAACCATAGATTAATTATTTAACACTAAAATAATCATAGGAATTTTAAGTGCTAAAAACAAAAATCTTACAGTCCTTTACACTTGCTGGCTGATACAGTCCTGATTTGATCTTTTGCAGGTGTAATTGGTTGGCTTTGTACAGATGTGATTGGTATTTTTCTTCAAAACAGGTCCCTCGAAAATGAGTATAAATAGGTCCCTTGAAAATGAGTATAAACAGGCCCCTTGAAATCTGAAAATTCATGTTGATGCAGCTTCTATCCTTCTTGATGTTGTAGAACATATTGATGCAGCCATGTTTAAATTTTGATAGGCAACCTTTAAAAATTTTTAATGCAGCCTTGAAATATGTTGATGCTGCCTTGTGTGCCATTGATGCATCCTTTGAACAGGTCCCTCTGCTGATAATTTTTTCTTGAACAGGTCCCTCTCCATAATCTTGTTTAAACAAGTCCCACTGCATATTTTTGCTTGAACAGGTCCCTTTTTGCTGATTAGAACAAAAAAAATCCTTCTTATTGAAACAATAAAAAAAATCCCTTATTGAAATTTTGAGAATGAGGAGATGAATGTGGAATTGAGCCCAAGAACACCTCAAGCTTACCTTTGTGGTAGTAGAGTGGTGATAACACATATGTGGAGTATATTTGAAGGGTAAATTAGTGCTTCCTTGTCATTCAGATAGAACACATTTGTAGAAGTGTATACCAGTGTTTATTTGAAGCTCAGGTAAGACATATTTGTGGAGGATTAAAGATTCAACTGTGGAGGGCTCGATGATATTGGAGGCATGAAAAATCAACACTGTGATGGAAATTTTGATTTATAGACCACCTTCCAGCACCATTTATGTTTAACGTTCCTTTGTATTTAATTTAGGTGAATGTACCCAAGTTTGTGCATGTAGATCCCATAGGGAGAATGTGACCAAAACAGTTCATCATCTTTGTTAGTAAGCCTTATAAAAGACTATGTCAATGCTTCCAAATACATATTCCATTCCTCATGAAATCCTACATCCAACTCCAATACTTATGTCATTTTACATCCTTGCCTCCAAATGGTAAATTGAGTTAGGTTGTCGAAATTTGGTAGTTTAGTGTTCCCATTGTCAAGAAGAAAATTAATTATAGGTTGTGCTATCCAATTTTTGTCACCACTTCTTTTCCATGGATTGACTCTAATTCTAACCTTATGTATGTTTCCTACTTTATATGCTAGACCAGAATAAGTTAAATTGAAATAGTTTAAAACATCTCTCCATAACAGAAATATTAACCTGAGAAATTTTAGTCTATTTAATCCATTCCTCGATAAAATTTGGTGCAATATATATTTTTTGAACCACATTAGACAATATATATATTTTTAAATATTTTTAACTAAGCGTCGGAAGACCGACACCTTAGACGTCGGAAGAGAGACGTTATTATTTTAATATTTTGACTTTTTCGTCGGAATACCAACGGCTTAAATGTCAGAAGAGCGACATTAATTTTTTTTAATAATTTTACATTTGTGTCGGAAGACCAACGCCTTGATCGTTAGAAGAGCGATGTTTCTTTTTTAAATATTTTTAGCTTTTTTGTCGCTAAAGCGACGTTACATAATATTCGAACTAAACGTTGATGATATTTTGTCAAAATTGCGATGGTTTGTAAAACGTCAGAATTAAACGTTGGAAGACATAACGTCGAAATTGCGACGTTTTTATGAAACCTGAAAAGCGTCGGAAGACCGACAGTTTTTGATTGTCGGAAGACCGACAGTTGTGGGTCGTCGGAAGACCGACGCTTATAAAATGATGGAATAGCGACACTTTGCAAAACGTCGGAAAAAGTTTCGATATTGCGACACTTTGGCAAAGCGTTAGAATTGCGATGTAATGGCTAACCACGTTTTGTCTGGCCTCAAACTGTCACTTTTGCGATGACTGTGTGTCGGAATAGCAACGAAGTGGCTGTCGGAAATTGGGCCAAATTTTCTAGTGTATCATCACCAACATAAATATTTTTGGTGTTATAATCATTTAATTAAGAAAACATGGCTTTATTTTTGGCCATGTGGTAAGAGGCTCTAGAATAAATGTGCCACTCAAGATAATAAGAAGAAGAAGATAAATTCAAAGTATAACTAGATCTTGATGCTTGACAACCACAAGTAAAAAGTGCCATTCCTGAAGATGAGGTTGAATAGTTATCCAAATTGATGTTGTGCTTCTTCATTGCTACTTCCAAGGCTTCCATCTTCTTAAAAATTTTTGACTCTATGTGGCAATCACAATTACAAAATTTGCAATGTCTATTTGTCTTCTTCCCTTTTTTTATTTGCCTTATCATTTTGTTGAGTTTCTTTTTCAATTTGTGGCTAAAAGTGCTTAAGAAGCTTGTTTGGTTTAGGACCATTCTCTTTAGGATTCTGCTTCTTAGGATTCTTTTGGTATGGTTGATGCTAGGCTGTTAATAATTTATTAGAAGAGTTTCCAGTATTAATAAGACCAAGGTGTAAGATTTTTTCCTATTCTCTTATCAAAGAATCGAAAAAGGCATCAAAAGAGGGGGGCTTGTAGGTTGTTCCTTGAGAAATGAGGGCTTCTCTAGTGGAATGGAAGGTGGAAAAAAATACAGAGTATACAAGGCCAAGCTTAGCCAAAATGGAATAGATAAGTCTACCATCTTCCTTTTTGACCTTACAACCTTCTAAAAGAAGTCTAAGGGTCTTAAATTTGGACAGAAAATCTTCAATAGAGGAGAAATTATTAGGGTAAAAAGTAAGAATCTCATTTTCAAGATGGTGGGCTCTAATTTCATTTTTAATGCCAAAAACAATATTTAGCTTTTTCATAGCTTCATTAGGGGAGTCATTGTCTTCTATATGAAATCTAAGATCTGGAGAAATGGACTTTCCTATCGACCCTCGTGCTTGATCTTGTTTATTTTCCCATTTAGTGGATTTATCTCCATCGGTAGGTTTAGTTTCTTGTCCTGTGGCTTTTCTATAAAACCCTTTACTTCTAAGTAAGTATACCTATTACCATATAGGATATCCATTGGAAATAATTGGTGTTGTTAAGAATAACCGGGCGAGAAATTTTCATTTTTTTTTAAACTGAAGTTGAAAGGGATAAAACAAACTTCTCTAATGAAAATATGTCAAAAAATTATGCTAGTTAAAAAGACACGACTCTGAAAATGGCTTTCGGATGAAGAAATTATGCCTTTTTTAAAACAAATTGTAGTAGTTTCCGAATAGTTACGTGAGAGGTTGAAATATGATGATGAATATGCACTTTTAAAAAAATCCCCTCCCTTTTCAAACTTAATACAATAATATCACTTTTAAAAAACTACTTTATGTGACCCACTTTTAAAAATAAGCGAGAGTCACTTTTATAATGTTACTTTTACTAAAAAATTAAACCCTCTTTTTAATACTGACAACTTTCCAAAAGGCCTTTTAACAAAAAGTAACTTAACAAAAAACTTTTTAGAAAAATAAGCTTCAGAAAGAGGCTTGAACCCAAGACCTATATTCTCATAAAGTAACTTTACACCAAGTGAGCTAGTAAAAGGATTATGTAATTGTTTGAAAGGAGGAAGGGTTTTTTTTCTCTTCGATGTGTGTGCTTTTTTCCTGCAAAAAAAGGCATAGAATCCGTGCAAAAAAAATCAAAATACAATCCTTATGTCAGAACTTTATATTTTCGGTTAGTCTTATCAGCAACTATATTTTTTCTCTATTTCTGATTTCTCGAGATGGCACAAAGACGCGAGTAAAGAGAATACATATCAGAAAAATCTCGTTTTCCTGTTTTTGATTTGCCGAGATTGTGCACAACGTAGAGAAAAGAGGATGCACAGAGATGAGGGTATAGATCCGACAATAAAAAAATATAAATCAAAATAAAAAAATATAAACCGAAATAAACAGAGGGAGTCGAAATAAACGAAAGGATTAATAAATATAACTGCAAAAAAGATACTTCATACCTCCAGATCTAAAATCACATAACTTGGGCAACTGGAAACCTTTTCGTATGAAACGAAATGGGTTTCTCACTGTAACAGACGCTCCAGACACAACAAAGCAATTCTCCCAGCCTGAAAGTGGTCAAAAATAGTATATCTAGAAAACTCTAGTCGCATGCAGTCAAACTAGCTTCGGATTTGAATCAATAATGGATGCAGCCCTAAAAGTGGCTTTGATACCATGTAGGAATTTATAGGGTAAGTTCCTTAGGTAGAATACCAAAATTCACCGCTCACAAATAGATCACAAATAAATACAATAGTATTTCACATGGTTAAAACCCTGAAAGGGGGAAACAATCCATGGCCTGAGCCAACACGACCACTTCAGGCAATTTATTAATATAAAAAAAGAAAATTTAGATAATATTCTCTCATAAACGGTTACGAGACAAATGACCCTCCATGCTCTTTAAATAGAGATTAGGGACCAATTGGGTGTTAAGCCACAATTCAAATGTTGGTAATACCAAGGAGAGAGTAATCCATTGGATCACTACATATCGTAGTTTTCGGATTATAAGTTACAAATGTACATAGTAAAGAAACACACTTTACCTAAATCTACGCTAGACCAAGTTATACTTAACTATTTACTATGTGTCAGCATATCCTAAAATTCATTATGGATTCACACTTTCAAAACCATTAATTAAGTTCTCCAATGCACATCTAATGTTGATTTCATACCTCTCTGAAATATTGGCTGGGAATCGAACCCTCGATACCACTTTCTCCAGGCGGACTTACCAAATGTAATGCAAATTTGTTTCTTTGTTTTCTCATTGCTTCAAAAAAATTTCCTTCGGAAATGGATCTCTATAATGTTTCACTCGTGCTAGCTTTCCACACGGTCTCCAAACACTAGTTTTGTAGTTTATGCCAATATTTCACATATGAGCATCAAAGAGAATTATACATTGCCGAATACTAAATGAATTCACTAAACACATTTCCGTGATCCATATTGGAAGATGCTCTTTGCAATGGAGGCAAAAAGTATATTGGAACAAGTTGAGCCTCGAAATTTCAATTAACCTACAACAATTTTAGATATTTCATGCCGAAACGGATCACCAAAACAATGTAAATTCAAGGTATATCGATATTAAAGCCCATAACCCATCAGAAAAGTGTAGATATTTGTTAAGTTCACAATGAGTAAGCTTCTTCACAAGGCCACAGATTTTATTGTTTTCTAGAAATTTATATATAATCGTTTTAGTTTACCCAATGAGATAAATCATGTGATTCCTACGTGCATCATTAATTTTTGAGAGTTATCTGCAAGATGAGTTCAGAACGGAAGCCATCGTTCATCTTTAAAGTAAAATCATTATTTGAGAGATCATCACTTGGGAAATGAGAGAAAACCTACACAAAAAATTATCTACGAAGCACAAAAACTTTCATGATTACCCCAACATGGCTCACCAAAAAAATTCATAAATTAAAAACCCAATCAAGCTGAAACTGGTTGGGTCATGGAAAGGTATGTTTTTTCCTCCTTATTTACTTGATTAATCATATGGTTTTCATGAATTTGCTTTCATTTTGAACATGTTATCAAAGAAAAGACCATGAAAAACAAGTAAAGAACAATGTTGAACGAATTAGATACTTTTAGCTTTAAAAGCCTAATTTTTCACTTGTTTATGCACAGGATGACTGAATTGGACAACTTCTGTTCATTTGGATAAGACATCACCGCCAAGAAGGCAAGATGTCATTATTTTAGCTGTGTAGGTCAAGCTAAAGGTGGAAGGAAAAACACAAAATTAACGAAGAATATCTGATCATTTAGCTGAGTAATCTTAAGGATCTTCCGATCCTGAGGATTAGCTATAACTTTCTAGAATTTCATACACTAGTACATCTGGTGGAAATTCCGACACTTTTGACCAAATGTCAGAAATTTCCCCAAATTTTTTCAACTTTTTCAAATCCTGCCCGAAACCGTCGCTATACCGACGTTTAGAGGCAAGTGTCGCAATACCGACACTTAGAGGCACGTTTCAGTCTTGCGACATTTTCAAAACAGCGTCGTAATTGTGACGGATTTATGAAGTATGTCATTATTGGGACGCTAGAGAGACAATGTGTCACTATTGCGACATATAGAGGAAGGGGTCGCTATTGCGACGTTTAGAAGAATGCGTCTCTATTGCGACGGTTGGTGGCAAAGTGTCGCTCTTGCAACGGTTGGTGGAAAAGTGGTGCTCTTGCGACGGTTAGGCGATGTGTCGCGGTTGGTGGCAATGTGTTTCTCTTGTGATGGTTGGTGGTAGAGTGTCGCTCTTGTGATGGTTGGTGAGGTTGTTTTGCCTCTGCATAAGTCCTCAACAAGTGGGCCCTGGTTTTTTTTTCAAAATAAAATATGGAGAGGGGGGCCATGCCCCGATAGTTATCCTCGATTGATTAGCCTTCGACATAGCCCTCGATGAATGAGCCTTGGATGGGTATTAGCCTCCTTTAGCCAAATATATATATATATATATATATATGGTACTGGGTAAATACAAATACTTGCATTACAATAGGATTCCTGTAGGGGAAGGTGGACCATAGTGATTCCAGGAGGCAGGGAACCATTGCGAAATTCTGTATCCTATCTTCATTCCACTACTTGGAACGTCATGCATGCTTGAAGTTTGAATCATTGGTCTCTAAATAAATCACTGGCATCCGAATCGACTCTGAGCCACCAAAATCAAGTTCTAATATAGATATGGTAGCTGCAACATTTGAATCTACGACATTCGAGTTGCCTACGTATGATGAATCTATCATAGCCGAGCGAGCCATAGCATCATCTCCAACTTCTCCAGTTGTTAATGCTGCTGAGAATTACATCGATGTTGTTCCAGTCGGTGGTGGTGCCCCTATCTTTGGTGGTTCTGGTGGTGATGGCAATAGTGATTATTACAATGCTGGTTATGCTTTTAACGCTAGTGAATTCCGGTATAGCGCTGGTGTCTGGTGGGATAATTCCACATTCACCGAGCGTATAAGCGATATTGGTGTTTATATACGAGTTGAGGTTTTACATGTTTCTATTATGAGCCCAAGGCTATGCACACTCAATCAATTGGGACTCAGCGCATGCGCTCAACCCCTCCCCTCATGACTTGTATTTGGTTGTGGTTTAGTTGATGGTTCTTCACCTTAGTCCTGTGGTGATTAGTGTAGGTGCTGAGTCGGGTGCTCGACGGAGTAAAAAGCCCACAATTTTATTAAAAATATAAACAATTTGTAAAAAGCCCACAATTTTGTAAAAATCCCACAATTTGTAGAAAGCCCAATTTTATTTTCTTTTTGCTTATTGAGCTCCCATTAAGTTCAACACGTCTTGGGTTTTCTACACCATTGAGAGAGATAATTGCTAAATATAATTATTATTTTCTTTATATGATAATTTGCATCAATGGAAGAAAATATTAGAGGTGGAAAAAAAATTCAAAAGGGTGAAAGGGGTGATGGTAGAGTTTATTTCCCTTGCAAAAAATGTTGTATGAGAAATAATGTTAGATTTTTAATAGCAACAACAACAATGCATTGTAGGAAATATGGGCACATTGATGGTGGATCGAATGACTATCGTCCCGTGGTAATTAATTATCTATCTTCATTTTGATTATATCGTAAAATTTTATATTATTTTAATATTTTTTATATGCGCACTAATGTTTAATGATTACTGTTTGTAATTTTCATAAAGGCGCAGTTTCCCCCAAAATTTTTGCAGATGATCAACCAGCTTCCATAGCTAAATAGGTAGATTAGATGATTTTGCACCAATAGAAGAGAATATTGTAGCAAATATTAGTATTGGAAATGAAGCTGTACAAGGTGAAGAACATGAAGCGAATAATGAAGGTAATTTTAATGATCCCATGGAGGTAGATCATGATGACAATAACGAGACAGTTCAAATTAATGATGGGACAAATCAAATGCTCCAAGACTTGTATGGTGAGTCAGATGATGATGGTGGAGATAGTGATGGTATTTATGATGTACCTCTGATTAAAAGGTCAAGTGAACGAATTTTTGAACACTCAAATGCAACTCTTCTCTCTGCTACATTGTTGCTAGTGAGCTTAAAGGTTATGAATAATTTGTCGAACAGATGTATGACACAACTCCTAAGGTATGCAATATGTATATATGATCACATATATGTAAATTTTGATTATTTTCCCTTTTTTTAGTTGTAATAAATGTGTAAAATAATAATTCAATATATATATATATATATATATATATATATAATTAATAATCTTTACATTAACTAGTTTTTGTTTATGCTATAGATTGTTGGGTGAATATTTGTTACCATCGCCAAATACTTTACCTCGAACATATCGAGATCTACGTGCTATTAAGAAACACTTTGGAATGGAATATAACACTATAGATGCATGTCCTAAATATAATATTATATATTACAAAGAACATGCGTGGAAAACAGAATGTCCGAAATGTGGTACCAGCAGATATCGAACAGATCAACTAACCAAAAAGGTGCCTCAAAAGGTTCTTCATCATATTCCCATAATTCCTTATTTTCAGCGAATGTTCAAGTGTGAGAGCATAGCACAATTTATGGATTACCATTCAAAGAATAGAAGTGGATATGGTGTTCTTTGAATGCCTGCAGATGATTCTGCATTTAGAGAAATCGAGGAAAAATATGTAGATTTTTAAAATGAACCTCGTAATGTCAGGCTTTCATTGGCAGCTGATGGTGCTAATCCATTCGAAGAGCTTAGATATACTTACTCAGTGTGGCCTATTTTTGTTATCAACAATAACTTTCCTCCTTGGATGTCAATAAAGAGGGAGCACATAATGTTGACTATGATTATTCCAGGTATTTGATACATTTTTTTTTTGAATGTAACATTTTCATTTCTCTCGTTGTTTGCATAAATATATATTTTATTTATTTACTTACTTATATATACATATATCATGGTAGTAATTATTATGTACAACAATTTTGAACAATTAGGTAAGTACCAGGTCAAAGATATGAATGTATATATTGAGCCTCTTATCGATGAGCTAATACAGTTATGGCATGGCATCACTATGTATGACATCACTAAACCAATCAAGCAGAAGATATTTCAATGTCGTGGAATTCTTGTATGGAAAATTCATGATGCCCCGGGACTAACACATGTTTTTGGTATGTAATATTTCGTTGCACTTTAATATAATACATAATTATCTAAATTAGATATACCATACTGCATGTTTTAAAAATGATCTCATAGTATAATTGTTACTGATCCATCTATTGCAGGTCTTCAAACAAAGGGTAGATTTTAGGCACTTCCTCTCTAGGAACCATAAATATCGTACTACTGAAAAACATCTTTTCAATGATAAAGAAGAAACTGGATTAAAACCACAAACAATGACACCTCAGTTGTGGAATTTGGAATATAACATAATTAATAATCGCCAAGAAGCTGGTACGTAATTTTTGTATATATATATATATATATATATTAATTGTTTATGTAATGTTTGGAATTTTTGTTTTAAATAATGAATTTATTTTATTGTATTTTATAATTATTGTTCTGATTTATTTTATTCTTTGATATCAAGGTCATCGTCGCAGTGAAGGTACTAATATTGTACTTCCATCTAGAATGAAATTTTATCCTTCTCAATTTGCGAGGTTGCCCTACTATGAAAACCTAAAAATAGCTCATTTTTTTGATACAATGCATGTCAGGAAGAATGTGACAGAAACATTATGGTGAACCATAGATGGTGCACATGATAGAGATAAAATTGACAAAATTTGTGCTGACATTGATAAATCAAATCATGCAATGAAAAGTGTGATCGACAGATCAAATAAAAATGGAGGTCGAAATTATAATAATATTCCATGGTTATTAACAAAACAACAAAGAAATGATGTAAAAGAGATCGTTAGAAGAATTAAATTTCCAACAGGTTTTGCTTCAAACATAAATAATATCTTAACAAAGAAAGGTGACTTCAGTGGGGTGAAAACACATGATTTGCATACCTTTGTTAAGGTAATTTTTTTGGTATACGTTTTTGTATGTTATTGCTTGAATACATATTTTAAATTTTCCTTTTTTCTGTTTAATTTGGAAACCAATAACGATTCATTTTTTATTGTTATAGTATGTTCTACCTGTATCTCTCCCAAAAGACTTCGACAACAATGTCAAATAAGTTATATATGGTCTTAGTAAGTACATGAGGTAAGTAGTTTTGATTTATACGCAAAATCTAATTGCTACAATTTATTTTCGTACTTAATGAAATGATGTATTAATTTACTTGTAATGAAATATATATTATGTTTCAATGAAATAACCTTGCGTAATGATTTGCAGATGGTTGTCATTGAAATAAATACATCAAGATGAAATAAAGTATTGGAAGAGAGAAATTCTTTGGCTAGTGTGTGAAATGCAAAAGTATCTACCTCCAACATTTTTCAATGCACAAGAACACTACTTGATACACCAAGTTGAGGAGATTGAAATGTGTGGACCAGTACACACAAGGTCAATGTGGATGGTCGAGAGGCACCTGAAATACTTGAAGGCTTTGGTTAGACAAAGAGCACGACTTGAGGGTTCTATGGTGGAGGGATATCTGGTATATGAATCCATGGTGTATATTAGTCATTATCTTCCTATATTAGCTGCGCTAGCTATAAAGGTGGTGGATTGTATTTGGGATGTGAACTCCATCAAAAAATTTGAAGTGGAGCACCTGTTGGGAAAAGGTAGAATGAAGAAAGTGAGAGGTAAAAGATTTATTATGTATAATACATATAATGCTTCATTTTTTTATATCATGTATATGATCATTATATTCATTTAGGTCTTATTATTTCATAGTTTATTAATTAATATAATTTACCATGGTTATAAGTAGTTTTTATTAATATTGGTGAATTATTGTTTTTTTATTTAGGTGCTCAAGATTATGAGGCACTACTTTTATACATTGCAAACAATATTGAGTGGATGAGTGAATGGATTGAAACATGTAAAGCACGTAACGACGGTAGGTTATCATGGAAACTATTGTATGAATTGATTAGAGAAGCGTATCGTAGTGAAGATGGAAACGTTATGGACAGGGAAATAGATTTAGCATATGGTTTGAAAGATAGAAAGGTAAGCAATTAATTTACCTATTTTATTCATTACTTATTTTATACTATATTTATAATGTGACAAGACGTTTGATTTTTCAGATAATTTTCATGCTGTGTAAATTATATGATTAATTGTTAATTGAGAATGCATCTTTTTCATGTTTTGCATATTGCAGTTGAAACACCACAAGGCTATGTGGTGCAATGGTCATAAATTTCGCGTTAAATAGTTGGATGATAATAGGAAAACTTCTGATAGTGGGATAGTTGCAGTATTCCAGGTCACTAATGTTTCCTCCAGGAGTGATAGACATTCTCGAGAATCTGAAAATAGATATTATGGGTTTTTAGATGATATAGTTGAGTGTGACTTTAATTCCTTCAAAATAGTTTTATTCAACGTCAATTGGTATAGGCTATGAATGAATGTATGTGATGATGATAGAAAACTTATTCAACATGAAAATGGATTTCCAATGGTTAAAACATCACAGTTTGAAGTAGGAAAATATCGCTATGTTTTTCCAAGCCAATGTGAACAAGTCTTTTATTCAGAGGTTCCAGGTGAGAATGAATGGTCATTTGCTATTAGATATGATCCAAGAGGAAGGCTAGTAGAGTATACTGTAGAGGAAGAAGATGATGCAGTGGAAGATGAGCAAGAAGGTGCATTGATAGACGAAGAAGATATATTAGAAGATGAACCAGGCATAGGATATGAGACAACAATTATTGATGATGATGTCGATGAGGATATTATTGAAAATTACATAATTGATGATGATGATGACATGGTCGATCATTTCAACACCGTTTCTGAATCAGATGTTGGTATAGATGTCGATCAGTTGGATGAAGATCAAGAAGATACAGAAGAAGAATATTGATACAGATGTTATGTTCGAGTATGAGCTGGTATGTTATAACTTTATATTTTAATATGTAGGAATTATTGTCTTTAAATAATCTACTAATTATGTGGGTTTTTTGGATGTTGTTTATTATTTCAAACCAATAAATAATGGCCTTACTATTGTACAAGCTAAACTAAAATTATATGCCATTTTTAAATCAAACCTAAGTTGGAATTTGAAAGGTTTTAATACCTATTTATATGGTGGAGCACTATCGCCATAAACTATGGTTTTAATAGGAATTTCAAACGAATTACAAAGGTTTCAGATTAATCATGGCGGGCCTTTCAAAATTTTACATTAATCACTATAGCTACCCTACATGTAATCAATACTACACCTCCTTGCCTTTTCTAATCGACTCAAACCCTATTGGATATACGCCTTTGTAGATCAGTACTATAGCTCCTTGCCTTTTCTAATTGACTCAAACCCTACTGGATATACGCCTCCTACTAAAAAGAACCACCTGTCGTGCAAGAAACTCTAGAAAGCAGGCCCTTGCTACAAAGAACCGCCCTTCGCACAAGAAACTCCAGAAATCAGGCCCTTCCTCCATCAGCAGAAAAAATGGTATGGCCAAACAAAATTTTTCCAGATTTTGAAAAGTGATTTTACTATTTAGAATGCCCAGGATTTGAACCAGAGAAATAAATTGGGCTGCTCGTTTTCCTTGAATAGGGCATGCCTATTGATTTAGTTTTGTTTTTAATAAAATTCAATGTAAGACATAACGAATTCCCCAAACCTCAGTCTCCAACATGCTTTCCATAAAATTTGGCAATTGATTTCCATCATCACAATTTCCATCATCTCCAGAGTTTCCTTTGCTTAATACATCATAGCTCACACAAATTGCATCTTCATTTTAAACCATAGGACAATCAATAAAATCACCCCCATAGTTGTCCAGGGCTATCATGCACAATTGACTCAATCTCGTATTTGGCATAGTTGTAAAAGATGAGGGAATAGTTTCCCTGTGCCATGGAAAATTAACATCCCAGAGGCCTGATGTTCCTGTAGCCAGTACTTCAAAAATTTCATTTTTCTCCATGGCCATGTTTTCAGGGTTGGTCTCTTTCTTTGCCTTCCCATTTCTGGGAAAAATCTCTGAAAATCTCTATACTAGTGCAGGCTGAACATTAAACCCACATATGTTCATATTATAGTCACACATGAACATACTATTGTAATAATCAGGTGCTTGTAATTGGAAAGTATCAAGAAATCTAATTTATGATAATTTATCAGCATAATAACCACCCCAAACATTGGCACAATTTCCACGTGGCATGGATGATACATCTCCCTTGACAGGAGTTATACATTTAGCATAAGGGCCAGATAAGTTATCCATGTGGATATAATTATAGCTAATGCTAAACCTCAATCTCCAGCATGCTTAAAACTAGGATCAAATCAAAATCTGGCTACAACTATCATTGAATGTAGACAAGTATGCGAGAACCTCTGGTTCATGCATAACACATTTCATTCATGCAAATAGCTACTTCGTGAAATTGTGCTAGAGAAGACACCTAGACCATGACCTTCAAGGTCTGACACATCCTATTGAGATGAAAAAAATGGAAAGTCTACCCATGACATGGTCAACATGTCAAATTTGAAAAGGATTTTGTCGAAATGCTTGTGTTGTGAAAATGGAGAGTATATTTTATGAATTTCAAAGTTTCAATTAATTTAAATTGGTTGGATGTGATAGGCTAGAATCACTACAAGGAAAAGAACCTCTATCGGATGTTTTTGAGGAACCCCTTATAAAAATACCCCATATGTCTATTTCTAGTGTAGGTTACTAGAGGAGGTTGGCGGGTGGATGGTTTTGCGGATAACTACACATCTGTGGTTGTATCTTGTGTTCATTTCCACTGTTTGTATGGTACTAATGATCTAGTAGAAAGTCTACTTTGGAGGTCAGATCACTGCTATAGCAGAATGTGATTATGTTGTTGCTTTTCT
Organism: Pinus albicaulis; assembly: GCA_034641835.2. Lineage (NCBI taxonomy): Eukaryota > Viridiplantae > Streptophyta > Pinopsida > Pinales > Pinaceae > Pinus > Pinus albicaulis. The sequence goes on from CM076575.1 coordinate 298,031,262, forward strand.
AGTGTTTTGTTTCAATTTTTTTTTGATTTATACACAACAGACTCAATAATACTGAAATTATGAAGCTGAATTGTTTCGATAATTAATATACCTTTTGAGATTTTAAAATTTCACTAAAAATAACCCAGTTTAGTCTCATTGTCAACTCGTCTCTTGTTTGGGTGCCTTAATGTGCAATGACATGTTTCCAGGACTTAATTCAATGCAAGGCATATTTGAAACTCTAACTCTGTCTTCTGGTGTCTTATTAGAAATTATTTCAGTTTTTATTTTGTGTTTTCAAGTTAGATATTGTTTTCAAGTTTTTACATTTATAATTTTATTGCAATGTGGCAGACTGATTAGGGCAGTACAGGAACAACCTCGAGACAGGATGATTGCGGAAAGGGGCCAGCGGAAGAACATGTAAAGTGCCAGCATTGCTCTATCTTCAGGTATTTTAGTTATTTACATAATTGAAATAATATTAATTTTTTTCAAATATGCATACACCTAGCCATGGTACGCCTAATGATTCCCTCTATGAGGAAGAGATTTCTTCATCCCTATCTCCATTGCTCTTGCTGTGAAAAAAGGCGCGAAAAGCAAGGCCGGAATTTGATACTTTGATAGATGCGCCTCAAACACTTGAAACAGAAGAGAGGATAATTCAACTTATGACCCAGCTAGAAACATATCAGGTAATAATAAAAAATCAAAAGGATATTTTTTTTGTTCTGCATGAGATGAATTTTGATAGTTTGATTTTTAATTTTTACATTGACTAAACTAACAAAAAGTTCTTTTGTATGTAGCGTTATCTGACACTTGTTGAACCCGGTGTTAGTGGTAGTGGGACACAAGGGAAAGAGATTGCCCAAAAACCCTCTCGTACAACTTCTACTCCTTTAGGTGCTAGCCAAGAAACACACCTTGCCCAAGCAGACACCCAGCCAACCGCTGAACGTGTTGGCAGTGATGAGGCTGATATGGCCAACTACACTATTGTGTTTCCTGGAGCTACACATGTCAGCTCCACGGGACCATTAATGGCACGTTGTTGGTGAATGATGAAGGTGTCCCTATAAAGCACGTACAACTCCCAGGTAAGTTTTACTATTTTAACTATTTCATGTACTCTATCTAAAACATATTTTATCATGATTTTTATTTTTAAATTAACGATAATATATTTTTTTTCTGTATAGGAAACAATGAGTTCTATAGGTTTTTAAAGAGCCATGCGTTGGTAATTTTTGGCCCAATCATACGCACAAGGTGGAATTCCCAAAATTCCAACCTGAAAAAAAGAACTTCAGATTATCTAGAAGTCCTTTTTGGGGTGGGCACATTTCACAGAACAACAGTGGCTCTAGTAGCTGGCAAATATTTGAAATATACCAGGGAAAAATATAGGACACAATTGCAATTTAACCCTAGATACGAGTGTCCTCTCACAGTTCCAGAGAGTGAGTGGAGAGCACTCATCCATGACGAAAAATAGAAAATGGAAAAGAAAGAAGGAAAAATGCCAACTGGACCCGCAACGTAAATTACAACTTTAATCAATAGCTTTAACTTTCTCTATGTCTAAAATAAAAATGTGCTACGTCATATCTGACTTCAATATTTTGATGATAGGTTTCCTGACACTTTGAAGGCAACCAAAGCTAGGATTGAAAAAAAGGGCCATCACAAGCTAGGCTAGGGCGGCTACTTGAAATTAGCCGCAAGAATTGTAAGTAGTTAAACATCTTATAATTAATTGTATCACCTTCCAACGTTTTTGTAATCCTATCAAATAACATTAAAAATACACAATAATATGTAATGTAGGGTGATGACTTTGGAATAGAAACTATAGAGGAAGATAAAAATATCGCTTTCCATTTCGGCTATCAAGCCATAGTTGAATGTCGCAGAAGCTTGGGGCAGGTCCCAAGATCTAGAATGCCTGATAAGGTAAAATGTTAACCTTTCAATATGTTTCTTTTCGTCCATAAATTTAATGTCTAAAAACTTTATTTAAATTAGGGGAGAAGCACTGCCGACAAGGAAAATAACCCAGTTGTAGAGCCAGATGTAGATGTTCCTCGCGTGCAACATGATCATTGTAGTGGGGACCAGGCCGACAATGCTACTATCAGTGACGGCCATGACGGTAATTAATTTCCACTTATATTTTTTCTAATTATACCTTGATGGTTATCCTTATAAAATTTTTTGTTTAAATGACAGAGAATGTTTCCCTTGAGGATCTTATCACCAGATAGGAAGACAGGGAAACAGTCCCAACGGTGACAACTGGTGCACCAAGTAAATAATCTCATTGCAATTTTTTTTATTAATATTACCGAAATAGTTCAATGATATTTAAAAACTGACAATTAAAATTTAATATTATCTGTTTTTGTAGGTGATGCCCCGTCACTGGATGAGACTAGACATCATGACTATGCAACTAGGTCAGCAGTGCGGGAAAGGCACGAAATAGGAGCAGAGCATGATGATATTGATAATGTAACTAGGAGCTTTAGAAATAGGAAGAAGAAAAATAAAATTTGATAATGTAAAATATTGTATTATTATAAGACAAACGTTACCATACTTGGAACGTTTTTTGCGTTATATAAAAAACTCATTTATCATACTATTTTTATGTCAAGCATTAATTGCAATTTTTCCTTGCGTACTTTTTGTTGAATTGTTTTTTTATTAGTTATTGAATTTTTTTTTTTATGCTCATGAAAGTAAAAAATGAAATATAGATTGGGTATTGGGGAATTTAGAGTGATGTGAGGGGGGGGGGAGGGGCCATAAGAGCTTCCACCTTCACGTGGTTGGCCCTGTTTAGTAGAGAATAATTTATTGGAGCGATTTAATCTTGGAGCAAACCTCCCTCGATCCAGTGTAGCAACAAAAAGTCACTGTTGACTTAGTTGCTACTCTTTCAGATCGTGGGAGGCTTGTTCCAAGTTCATGCGACTCCAATAAATTGTTCTTGAAACGAAGAGGAGCTTATTCAGGTATGTTTTGAAATTTTCAACATATGCTCTAACATTATCATAAGAATGCATCTTAGAGTAAAAAATACTACATCAATTACTTGTATTTATTGTATAGATAATGATGGATTTTGATTGACTCGGTAGTGCAGGTACAAATCCTCTTACATCATGAGCAATACAACTTGTCAACCAAGGTCATATCCAGGATATTTTTGCTTGTGCGCTTGACCAAGTTCGTAATGTCACATTTTGTAAGTTCCTTTGCAGTTCATAATTCAATATTAAGTTTGTTCATGATTATTATCTAGGTTTTTTGTATGTGTTTTTTCATCTATTTGATTGTAAGCAACTCTGCATGTTTCCTGTTTTTCACTATGATTTCTACATTTACCACTCCGAGGATGAATCTGAATTTATTGTTACATAGGTTACTTTATTGTTACTATGATTTCTCCATTTACGATTTCATAGGTGACATCATGTAAAGTTGTCAATCTCAGGTTGGCGATGAGCTTTAGTTCTCTAGATTTGGGGATTTTCTAATATTTTCTCCCTCATGTCATTCCTGCATCACCTCGTTGTTTGAACATGCCAATTGTCTACCACTTGTACCAATTGGCACATGTTAATCTCTGATTGGTGCCACATTTCACCAATTTTCGGCCCACTTGACCACCTGAAAAACTCAAATCCACACACCATGTGTCTTTATCATGGAGTGCCACATGTCCTAGATATTTTAGATGCTAACATCATGCTTCTAATGTGTTATGTCAACCAATCACAGTGGTCCATGTGGCCTTGTGCCATGTCACCAGTCTAGAAGAGAGATTTGAGGCTTTTCTTTTCGTGATTTTTCTATTATAATTTTTTCTTCAGGACAGGAAATCCCTTTTGCAATAGATTGGGATTTTTCCATTTCCCTGGAGTCATCTCCTAGGACACTCTTCAAGCCATCATCCAAGAGGCAATATGAAACTCTCTATTTTTTCCCTCTTGACCTTGAATTATGCACTTCTAGAAGACTAGTTAGGGCACTCTTCTAGCCCTTATTCCATTGCTTCATCATTGTATCAACTTCTCCCACAAGCTGCTTCTATTTTTTGTCCACTTGAAGGAAGAAAACACTACCCTAGGGTGAGGTTGCTCCTCAACTATCCCTACTGCACTTATGGACCAACCAGCAATATGAACATTTCCCTTACTTATGGAGACACCCCCTATGCCACTGCAGAGTCAATTCTAGGAGCTACTTGCTAAGGAACACTCCTACACTATGCCTAATGACCCTCCAAACAATCCCTCTAACTATTTTTGTATCAACCTCCCTTTTTGGTCTTTTAGACAAAGGTGACCCTCACACCATCAAGCACATAATGCTATCACAAGACTCAAACCCAATCCTACATTTGTTCTCCACAAACTTCTCTTCCAATTCCTTAAAATGTGATTTGTATTTTTTGAAGAACTCGGCCCTGGTTAGGGCACCTATCCCTGCTCAAATCCACCCTTCCTCCCACCTGTAAGCCTTCTTCTTTATGTGTTCTTGTTGGAGACAGTTGTGGCCTTATTGTGGCTTGTAAGTACCTCTAATGGCCTTGCTACAGGACAATATCGCATTTATATTTGTAAATGAAAATGAGCAGACATAACATGGACCTACTTTTCCCCAAGGAATAAGGTTTAGACTTGGACTTATCCTCCTAGCCATGATAGTCCATGGTGAGTAGAATGGAATGGTTAGAGATGCTTTTCTGTTGCGCAACAATTCAGGACCTTGTCTAGTCTTGAAATTTCAATGACATTGGGGCTATGGTGGCCTCCTACTCTGCCTCTTGGGCCTTGGTACTGATGCATACAGTAAAATTGATCACATAAACTAACCAAACCCTCTACAACTATATTTACAATCTCTTTTGTTCTCGGGAAAAATATACCTCTTGTAGAAACTAAATTATTTAAAAGGCTAATTTCTGGACCTGGAAACATTGTATTCATTTTAGTCCCAAAGTTTCAATATTAACTGAGTTTGAGCAACCAGATAATATAATTAATCATGCAGTATATAATCACACAGAAATTTGATACTTTTAATGTCTCAGCTACACTATATAATAAAACTATCTAAAATGATAAAAATCAAATCGTGTTCTAAAATGCTAAAAATCAGAGCCTCTAGATCTTGCTGGAATCTTATGTAGGATCACCATTCAGTTCTTCTTTAGGGAAAACTACATTGGCATGCTGCACTTCTTGGTGACTCATGTCTTTTAGTTTAGCATGGGTATGATTACTTCACTCTGGCCTCTACAACGTAGCTTATCCCACAGTGTACCCTTCAAGACTCTATGTTCCGCTTCAGGACCCTCCTCTTACAGCAAGAATGCTAGGGCTTCATCCTGAGGTGTGCTAGATTTATGCGAGGGTCATCCATTTAAATCTTCCAAACTCTCTGACATTCGCTCATGCAATCTGACACAACTTCATAGTTTCTTTCATGCATATGTGTTCAAGTTTAGAATTATAGATTAGCACATGGTTAATTGCTGCAAAGTGTTGATTGTGGTACTGTACAGTTACAATAGCAATGGATTTTTGTTTTGAAAGGAAATCCTTGTGTGATCCCCTCTCCTTCCTTGACACATCTAGATAGAGGGAAGCTATTCTAAGTCACTTAATTTTATTTGAACCCATGATCAATGCGTTGTTGTTTTCCATAAAATTGCATTGTCTTGACAGGACTATGTGAGATGGCCTATAAACGTGCCTTTATTTCTCATCTTGCAGGTCCAAGCCAAGCATTGAGTCCCTTTTTTCTTCCTTTATTTCTCATATATTCACTTTTACTACTGTTTATATGTACCAAAAGTGTCATTGCCAATGAAGATAGGTGTTACTGAGAATTTAAGGTGCAATTTATTTAAATTGCTCAAGTTTTTGCCCTGAAAGTTGAACTCTTGAGCATGTATTTCATCCTTGCCTCAGCTCTGTGATGCCCGAGCTACTTCACTTAACCCACACTCTCACTCTATGCATATAACAACAAGGCACTTCAATGTTTTTCCCCAATTAATTTTAAATCTGGCCCAACTCTAACAATATATATATGATGACCATTACCTTTCCCAAACCTATGATTAAATCACAGTCTAACCTACTTCATGAATTCATCAAAAGGACACGCACCCGGTCCTATACTTAAATGTGGAAGCTCTCCCTCTTTTCCGCTTCCTGCTGAACCCTTATTATAACCCAAACAACTCCGAAATTCAATTCTCAGCACGGAAGCTTGTATATGTAAACAATGGTTATCAAACCATTGCAATACCCCACCTTATGATGTTTAAGTCAACTCTCTAACTTTCGAATATACTTCAAAATTGAGCTCCCCTTTCAAATCACACTTGAGCTTTATAACTCAATCGGAAATAAGCCTATGTCTTACCTTTCACACATAACTATAATATACCTCAGCATACGAATTCATTCATATGAGGTTCAGGTTATCATCGACATAATATATATCCACATATATTGCGTACCCCTTGGGGTATTTCATGCCAACTATAATATATGAACACATATTACATCCTCTCGCCAAAGGTAAATACCTTATAACAAACCACACCTTTGGAGTTAACTCCAAGCGATACATATATAAACATCTTCGGGGCCCACAACAACGTCCCCATTAACCTTCACGCATCATCATCATGCGAACATCGTCTGATCCGTGGATCAAGAGATCCTATGGACATCACAATTCTTGCACCCCCGCATATTAACCTTTGGCCCACATAAACACACAAATTACCCTTACGTTGTCTTCCGTGCATCTCTAGGATGCCACCACCATCCGATCATTTGATAGACAAATATGACGGTAATCACAAAAATTTTCGAATAGGACCTTAATGCCTAGAAAAAATGCGAAATTCACGGTTTTCAAAAACCACCCAAGCCACGTGTTAGCCAGCGACCAATATCACACTTTTTTTCCAAATTTTGTTTACTGCTTTTGAGTTTTGCGAAAACCACGTACGGTTTGGGAAGCCCGCTTTCACTGTTACAGGTCATGGTTCCATTCCCTCAATCATTTGTGGTTCCACCTTAACTCCTTTGACTTTGCATCCTTAATACAATCCCCACAAAGGTTTAGCAACCCTTTGCATCCATCATTGTTATGCATTATATCTGACACCGCAACCATAGATTAAAGCAATTATTTCAACTACGCCAAGAAGTTTCTTTTGATTTTAACTTCTCACCCATGGGTTCACTTAACTGCTCCCAGCATCATCGAATTCCATTCGATTCCATGTCCATATAGTCACACATTACTGTGATCTCAACCCAGCCTCATTTCACTGCTTACACAGTATAACCAAATGTCGAGTTAAGCCCCCAGAACTTCATGGTTCCATAATTACATAATATAAATTGCAATTTCTCTCAGAACGCCTTATTCAATACTCATTCAGTCAAGCAATTCTACTCCTAGACCTAAAAGGTCCACAAAATTCAATTCAATAGCATTGATCTGAGTTTCTTGTTCATTCTAGAATCAAATCATTACAACATAAATCCTCAGCATATTCGAATTGCTTATGAATCAAAACATAGGCATTAACCCTTAAGATAGAGTTTGTCACACATTACTCATACATCTCTCATCGAAGCTCAAGCTTACCACACAGAACTAAATCAATTAATACTGGAACAATCATTTCAATTATATACATGACTTTACTTACAGAACTTCTGGTCTTCAGCCAGATCTTCAATTACAATGGCCTTCTACAACCTGCTCTGCGTCCTCTGAACTGCTCCTAAACTCTACTACACTCTACCTCTGAACAGGGCTGATCTCCTACGCTATCATTCATACTTACATTTGTATAGAATGGTGACCTAAATTGATTCAGGTCCCTTACATCTCGACAAAGACTGTTGGACTTCCTAAATTTGGACTCAAACCCTCGAAAAAATAAAACTGACTATTCATCTAACTAACTCAATTAGCTTCCCTCATGTCCTCTAGTGGGCTAGATAATATTTACAACTCCTCACTTATTTTACTCAAAATATTAACAACTACATGAGAATTCAAAGGCATTAGATCCCTCTAGACTTAAGAAAATACAAAGTATTTCTAGAGCCTAATGCCCCTGCATCACTCTGTCTAGCAGAGCAGACTAAAAATGTAATGGCAGACATGTTTGTTCAAGTGAAGCCTAGCCATATAGAACTACCACCTTTATGGACTCTGCAAGAGGATTGCCTTTTTTTTTGGTTGCAATTAAAGTTGCATTTTGTTCATCAGGAAATACAAACTCTTATCAAATTGCAAGGTGTAATTCCAATCTGACTAAGATGGGGCGGAAAACATGCCATGAACATCCGATTCAAAAGTGCTTGTTAGGGTTTAAGTAGCTTACAGTTCTTGTTCCTGACATTAGTTTTTGAAATATCAATTTGCTAAACTGTTTTAACCCAATTTTCTCTTGATTTTATGGAAATTGGGTGTTTGGATCTAGAAAAATTAATCTCTATTATTTTGGCTTCTCTTAGTATGAATACAATTTTGATATGTAAAACCCATTACAGTAAGTAATCAAGTGTTCACTGGAGAAGAAATACCCAGTTTCAATACTCATGCTCTCCTCCTTAGTATGGTAGTTCACTCAAGTCCTCCGCCTTTTGCATACATCCTGACCTCTGAATCAATTAATTGTGAGACTATCATGCTGGGATACACCATGTTCAAACTCTTTGCCAGAAGAGCAGACAAATTCATCTCCATATGGGCAGAGAGGAAGAAATTGTAGGTTTAAGGTTTAATCATTGCAAATGGAATCACTGCACATTTGACTATTTTTCAATCCTCCAAAATGCTATTGAGGAAGAAAAAGTAAGTGTATTTTTGATCCATGGACACCTGTTAAGCCTTTCAGATAGTTGGAAGAAACCTATTATTTGAGAGGCTGAAGGTATACCTCTCCTATGCTTGGCGATCTCTATAATTATGACCCTATATGAGATTCAAATGATCATCTCTGGGGTCTATTATATACATTAACATAGTAGTCAAGCAAGGGTGTCGAATGCCTCACATTCTTTGGACTTCATATTTATGGATAAGAGTTTCTCATTTCAAAATCCATGGGTGGTAACGGTGGAGGCCCTCTATGGGATCTCCATTTCACTATTTTTTTATGACATTGTCCTTCTATTTCACGAATCCAAAAACAAAAGTACATTTGGAGCTCATTCTGGGATGAACATTGTCTTCAAGTCCACCTTGCAAACACAAAATCATGTAATTTAGCTCTCCTTCTTTTCAAGGATAACAGGTAGAAATGGTGACATCTTAGTCTTTCCTTTGAATGCTATAATTTGGTTCATCTTTTAACTTGTTTTCGACATTTGTATCAATGTTGAACAGAGGATAGCAACATTAACAACCTTGGAGAGATGATGTTTCCAAATTAAATTTTAGGATATTTAGGATAAGTTCTAGTTTCTTGAAGTCTTTTCATAATACTTTGTTACACATGACTTTCATTTTCTTCTTGCAGAATTTCTAGAAATGAATGGATATCTTGTGGACTGTTGTAAACAAATTTAGTTCTATTACCATGCTCAAGAGAATTTAATGTTTGTCATTATTGGAGGACAGAGATATACCATAAGAGCTCGTTTCTTTGTTGTAGCTTTTTATTAAGACTTGAATCAGTTAAACCCTCGGACCTACCGCAACCCTATATTGAGGCTTGGTTCTATTGAAGCCGCCATACTTTGGACCTCTTCATTGCAGTCTCAGGCCAGGGATATAGCTATAGGATTTTGACATATTTTATGCGGTGAACATTTCTTAAAATCTCAAATTATCTCCTATTTACTGATGCTTGTACAGAACTTTCGAATTAGCTAAGTCACCTATTTACTTAAAACTAGCACATTTGGAGGAATTTTTTTTAAAAATATTTTTAACCAAGATTGAATGTTATGTACTACATATAGAAATCTAGAGGGGAATGGAGCGTTCAGATTGTACAATGTATTACTTCAATAATATGATTTATCAATGTTCTGTTCGAAAGTAAGCGGATTGCTGGTAGAGTTCTGTTGCATTATTCTATCGTAAATTAAGCATGAATTTCATCCCATTTGGTTATTTTTTCATTTCTGAATCCTGAACTCATCAACCCTTTCTATCAAACTGATATACCCTACATAAAAAACTGATAACCCTTTCCTCATAAAAAAATGATAACCCTTTCGTCATTGTTTTTTTTGTATAATTCTAAATCGTTAAATTTTGATCTTCAAGTCTATTTGTTACAATAGCTAGCATTCATACATTAATAATTACTTACACAAGTAAGAATTACGTACTTAGCTAGAATTACTTACAAAGGTAAGAATGACATCTAGGAAGAGATATAACTGCAGGGAAGAGGCAAGAGGTTCCTTAGCTTCTCATATGCAAACCAACCATAAAGATGTTCATCCCAGGACTTAAGAATAAGGTCAATAAAGGAACCTTATTTGGCACAAAACTGACATAGAATCTCGAAAATATTCTCTAGCTCCCCAAATCAATCATGGTATTGTGGATAAACTATAACTCTATCCTTTTCCCTTTCTTTGTCTTATAGTTCCTGGATCCTTCTTGAAGCTTATCAATGAGTCTTTTACCATGTTCTTCACCTGCAGCTTCTGAAAATTCAACCTGAAGATCAAGCCAGGACCAAGGAAGGTTATGTAATTTGAATTTATTATAAGAATGGATTCAAAATTTTGTATGCTTTGATTGACCGAAATTTGTGTGAATAGACTCTGTAATTTGGGGATTTTGACAGTAGAAGAGTAAGTCGAGAGATTTTTCTCTCTATGTTCAAAAAAAATATGGACTTATTGATATCTGGGTATGTTATTAAAATTATCCCGAAGGACTCATTCCTTCAATTAGGAAACCTATGTGTATGATTAGGAAGAATAAACTCTGTGTATTATTCTCTGTCTGCCTTTTAATTTTATATTCGCTGCGAGTGAATCGAATGTGATTGCCCTGTATGGAAGTTTGCAGAAGGGAATAGTGACTCTGTTGGGAGGGCGAAATCATGTCCTCGGTGTGTAATTTGAAAGAATATGCCTTGTGTGAAAGAGTTGATTATGTTCCGTGAGCGTAGCATGATATGCTCTGTTTATTCAAAGAATAGCGATAGATCCCCTGTCTATTGAAGCTTTTATCACCCTAGTAATTCTCAGGTTGTCAGATGAGGATTTTTGTAGTTAAGAAAACCAGGGGTAACCAAGAACCTCTTTTAGAATTCAGGATCTAGCCTTCCTGAGTTCCGGAGAGGGATCTCTCCTAAATATTTAACTTTGTTTTATAATTGGGTTTTAGGCTAGCTATGAGTGGACACTGGGACTTGTTTTGAAAGAGTGGTGGGAATAAAAAGTGTTTCAAGGTAAACCATAGGGATCTACCAGAACATTGGGCTATGGAGTCAGCTTTCTAGGCAAATAGAGCTAGGAAATAAGACTTAAAGATGAAAATGTACTAAGGGCATGGTAGATGACCTTCTAAGGCTTTGAATAGGCTTTGTTGATGGAATGGGTGAAATCTGAACAAAAGGGAACTTAAGAATCCTTAAGTTACAGAAAATTAAGATTGAAGGAGATGATCAAATTGGGACCTAGAGAAATTAAGAATTCTATAGTCCAGTTATCAAGCAGAAAACATAATAATGCCAACTAGTTAAAAACAGGGAGATTTTTATCACTAATCCTGTCTAAATTCTCCTAGTTTATCATTAAATATAGAAAAACATTAAAATGAATGTATGGAAACTTTTTGAAAGAAAAACAATCAAAACAGGAAAAATACTAGACTTATCTTGTCAGCACAAGAATCCTTAGTTATGATGCTTTAATCTCAATTCCAGTCTGCTGCTTCACTAATTGACTCACACCAACTTCAATATATCCAGAAAAATGACTATAGTAGTCTTGAGAAATTTTAGTCCACACTGAATACTTCGAATGATGAAGTATTTATACACATAAATTGTTTACAAAATATCTCAAAGTTTGAGATAATGTTTCAAGGAAAAATAGGAAATATAACATAAGAAGAGGGACTGCAGCAAAACAGTTTGCAAGTTGTTCTCTTTTACAAGGAAATATAGAACTGATTATCTTAATCGAACTGATTTCATGATGTGCTGGTAGCATTGCTGGCATTGGATGCATCACCTCGTGGAAGATGACTTGTAGAACATTTCTTCTTTTCACTTTCAATCCTGATACTCTTCATTTTTTTTTTCACTGATTCACTGCTGTAACTGAAAAATAACCAGTAGTAACAATTTGATTTTACCAATACACTTTGACACTGATTTTTTCACCATAAAATAACAGTAAAACATGATTTCTTCATGTGATTTTCCTTCTCTTTTACCTGTCAAATTCACATCAGATCTGTGAATTCTTTCCACTGTTGAGCTGCGGGGATCTTTATACTCTTTAATTTTCTATAGCTTTCATCAACTTCTGTGTACATAGAAAAGTTTGGCTTTACTATAAACATGTGCTTAATTTCATTCTCCAAAAAGAAAAAATTCTGAAAATATTGCAATAGTACTTTTCCACTTGGAGATCCTTGTGGCAAAGGCTTTTTAGCCTGCTCCTTAGCATGAGCTCTAATATTTTGGTCATATTCCTTTTGCGGCATTAATTTTTCATTCAGTGCATGTATATCTGGTAATCCTACTTCTAGCAGCAAGTCATATTTGGTCTTGAATTTACTGATTGATACATTCATATTATCACACTTCTCTTCCGAATTATTCATGATGTTTCTCTTTGTTAGGACCTTTTTTATTTCAAGGATAGCCTCTATCCTGTCTGGAATTTTCAATTATGCTAGTTCTTCCCTGTTTTTACTATTCAAGAATGATATGAGTTGAATTGCTTGTGGGGGTTTGTTGCTAAGTTCCTTCTTTGTTTTATCAATTTCTGTTAAGGTAGCTTGTAGCAGATCTTTTTGTTCATATATTATTTGAATAGAATGGCATTGTAAGTGAATTCCTTCAGTGATTTTTGACCACAAATGATTTTTTATGTAGGAAACCTATTCAGTAAGATTTACCTGCTGTTGAAGAGTTCTCACCTGTTCTTGTAATCTGTTAGCCCTCTGTTCATGTCCTTTGGAATTGATTAAGGCATCTCTTTTGGTGTTTCCAGATCTTTGATGGTGCCTTTTAAATTGATTATCTCTTGATATTTTATGGACATGTCTTCCATAGCTTTGATTATTGCAGCTGTTTTCCCGACCACTATGTTTATCTGTGATGAAGGAGTGGCAGAGATATCTTTAGAAGTAATTGACACTGCAGTTGCCAATACTCCTTATGGTGCCAAATGTTCTTCCAATGTTGAGGGGATTTATGTGCTTACAGTTGGAATAACTGTAGGAACAGAAACCTGCTGAGTTTTCTTCAAATTTTCAATTTCTTGCATAAGAGCTTCTATCTAAGTTTCCATATTTTTTATCTGGGCTGTCATTTTCAAAACAAGTTGCATATTTTCCTCTTTCTCTGTCTTGTCCTGAAGTATTTTTTTTTTTTGAGGGTGCTCACTCTATGGTAATTTGAGCTACTTTCTTAAGGCTGTAATATCATCATTTTTCTGTCTTATTAACTTCTTGGCAGTTTCAATATTAGAAGGATCTAGTCTAGACTCAATGACAAAATCATCTAAGGATTTTATTCTCAAATCCTTGGCATGTAAAGATGATTTATGCAACTTCATTTGAGTTTGCAAGTTGGATACAGTCTTTTGGAGCATAGTGGCAGTCATTTTTTTGCTTACTACTTTTGAATATAACATTTCTGATGCACTTCTATGAAATTCTATTTGATCCAGCTCATGGATAGTATCAGCATTTACTGTAAATTCTGTCTTTTTGTAGTTTGAAGCTAATTTTGGATGTGCTACCACCGGTTGGAGAAAATACATGATCATTTGGTTGGTTGAGTAATCAAATGCAGTTACTAATCTCTCGTTATCTCCTAGTTTTTCCTTGAGAAGTTTAGAGTAAAATTCATCTTTGATTTCTTCATTTTTCTCTCTGATTAGCTTGAACCTCTTCTGAATATCAGAATCATTTTCTTCAATTTTTTTAGAAGAAGAAGAGGGGGCTTTTGTATCCATTTCCATTTCAACCATCTCCTTGCCTTTACCCTGTGCTTGTACCTGTTTACTTTGAATCTCTTTGAGTGTCTCATTCACAATGATGGTGGCTTCATCATTTTTCTGCTGCTGATTAGTGTCATCCACATCTATTATTTCCTTTGTTTCTAAAGTGGTCATTTTGGCCTTTTTGCTGTATATTGTTTTGAATTTGTTTTCAATTATTGTTTCAGCCAAATATCCTTCTTCTTTCAGTGGTATTTTGTTTGATACTTCAGCTGGTTGATTCACTGTAACCACCTGTACATTATTCAAATTATATGTCTGCTTATCTTGATCATCATCAATTAAGGTATTGGTCACCCATTCCGAATGATTGGAAAATTTTTCAATAAGTGGCTTAGATTCATGGAGAAATGCGGACAATTTTCTTTTAATTCTAATATTTCTTATAATACCCTAAGGGTCATAGTTCCAAAAAAAACTTTCCTGAAACTTGAATGCTGATAGCTTTTCTGATACTTCCTTTAAGGCATCTTTGTTGTTTACAATGAAAGAGCCAGTTTGACTTCTTAATTTAAATTGTGCCTTCTTTTTAGATGCTATGAAATTTACTGCATCAGCATTCAAAATCTGCCTTATATACTCTAGAGAAAAAATCCTTGTAGTCACAAATCTAGGTAAGTTATATGGAGCCAAGAGTGCACCAGATATTCTAATCTCTGTATGATTTTTGTATAAATACCAATCACCTACTTTACAGTTTTCAGACAACTGTAAAATCCTTTTGATATCTTCATTTATTCTTGGTGGTTCTACTTTATCCAACAAACTGATAGTAGGTCTGATAAATAGGTCATTGAAATCACTATAATTGTACTCACTGCTATTCTTTCTCAGAAAAGAGGTCCAAAATATTACTGACAGTGGTTTGCCTTCCATATCCATTTTCTGTACTACAAAGGGAAATTTATCTGCTTGAAAGAACAAGAAGATATGTAACAGATATGAAGTATATCTGAACACTCCATCAGAAAATTTTATCAGCTAATAATGAGTATTATCAACAATAAATTTGGCAAAGTCAAAAATCAAGTCTGGTTGTTGTCCAAGAGACAAAGTGGAAAGGAAACCTAAGACGGAGGCATCTATGAAATCATCATTAACATAACCGAAAATAAATGACAGCATAGAAATGACCTGTCTGGAGCCTTCTAGAAAATTCAAGGTATCATAAGGAGAGTTCACCTTAGGAAGATTGACATGATTGGACATGAAATTTTGGAGAATTTGGAACTTTATAGGGAAATCTAGGTCTAAATACATTTGGGTTAATTCTTCAATTGACAATGAAACTGATTGTGGATTATGGCTTAACTGGATCATGTCATTGATTGATTTAGCAGTTATAAAAAATAAGACTTCACTATCTTTGTTAGCCATGCACCCTTGATGAGTGATATAATGCATTTGACATAACCTTATGAAATCCTGAGCATGATGGGTGATGGGAACCACATACTTGGGAAAATTAGACTCCCATACAGGTATATCATTGGCTTCTTTCTTTTCAAATTTCTCTTGACACCAGTTATGCACTTCTAGAAGATCAAATTCAAGAATGGCATCTGCAATTCTGTAATCTAAGTCAATCAAATGATTTCTTTCTTCAGTGGTAACATGAGGGTGCAGAGGTCTAACTATTTCAGTAGAATTAGCAGTTAAAACAGGAGTAGTTTGATCGATTCTGGGAGGTTTGGGATTTTGAAGCTTCCTGGAGGCAGGCTTCTGGGATTTAGGACCTCCAATTTTGGGAGTTACTTGTTTTTTGGTCATTTTAAATGAACAAAGCAAGATTAAACAGTTTGCTACGTTATTTTTTTTAGATACTTGGGTCAATTGAAGAATTTTTCTGGCAATTTGAGACTCTGGGTAGGGTTTTAAGAAGACAAATAGGTTTATTGTATGCAGAAGGTCTTCTATATCAAATTTAGTAGTGAAAATTCTCTTAGAATGGATAAAAACCTGCTAAAAAGGAAAATGTGGATTCTAGAGAAATTTTGACAGGGTTTCCCCTATATTTTGAAGGTTTATATAACTTCCCAGAAGGCTAATTCAACTCATTTTAGGCAATGATAGTATAATTAGCTTAATTTTCTTTGAAATTGAAGATTTTATGGATTGATTTTGACGGAAAATACCTGTAAATGGTATAATTGTAGTCGATGAAGTTTCTGAACTTGCAACAATCTTCAATTTGGTTGAATTTGCTGGGAAAAGGTCATGGAACTTCTATGGGAGTGAATTTCAGAGGGAAAGGCTATTTATATGTCAATTGATTTGCAGACGGCTCGAAAAGGGTATCGGGAGGCTTCACAAAGGGATTACAGTGTTTAATGTTAGCTCCCTATAATTTGCAATATTGGCAAAGTCAAATTGCAGAGAGAACACTATTTCAACTACGTTGGGATTCTAGGATCTAGCCCTCCTGAATTCGGAGAGGGATCTCTCCAATAAGGTATAAAGATTGATTTATCTTTTAAAGGTTTTATGGGTAATGATATTAGGCTAGTTATGAAGACCGAGGGTTTTTGTTTGTTTTGGATGGTTGAGCATGATTATTATTTGAGTGGAAAGTTCTAAATGGAAAAAGTTTCAAAGGTGTGAAGTTGCAAGAAATCAGAACAAGCTTTGGCTAAAAATATAGATATAACGCTGGTTTTTAGTCCATTGGGCTATGGAGTCATAATATGACTTTAATTGAGCAACAACATCAAGAGTGATCCAAGTGCCAAGTCATCTGTATCACAATATCTTTGAGATTAAAATGATGGAATGGAAACAATAAAGTGTTGGAGGGGTGGAAACAGATAATAATTTCAACTAGGATTTATAGTTTGTCCAAACAAGAAAATCCTTTTAAGGTAACTGTTTAAAACCAACCAAAGGGCAGGGCTCACCATAAACCTCTTTGGACAAGCTTGTATTAAAGATAACTCAAGAGACACACAATCCAGTAATCCACATAATTACTTTCAAAGAGGATGAAAAACACATAAGAGAAACAAAATACAACTTAAGATCAGATAAGGTACTTTTCAATCTACTCTACTTTCAGTAAACACTTAGGGAAACTTTCAGGATTGCCTTTGGAGAATAGAAGCTAGAAAACAGGGCTCACCATCACTTTTCTAGTCTAACTTTAATAAGCAAATAATGAAAATATCATTCAAGAAATTTTTTTAAAGCAAACAGTAGGACAAGGGAATGCCAACATTCCTAACTGCTTAAACTATATTGAATCATTCTTAAATAAAAAAATTAGAGGAAAACATTGAGATAAAGCTTATCAGTCAAAGAAGGGTACTGTAAACAGTAAGTCCTAACTATATGCTTGTTGTTCTTTATCAGAGAATAATGGACAATATGGCATACATGAAAGGAAAAAACAATTACAAAGAAAGAAGCAATTCACCAGTGATATAGACCAAGATCCCAAGAAACAACTTGTATATTGAAGTCAAACTAGGTACAGCTTCAAGTCCAATGTTTCAGTTCAGAAATCATCTTCACTTCTCAGACTAACTTATTAAATCACAAACAGAGCTTCAAGAGCCTTTGAACACTATTTACATGTATAAGTTTCGAGCACAACTATATTTCAAAGTTCTGCAACCAACATTGTTTCATATTCTACACAAGTATTTATAGAAGATATGAGGAGGTGGGATGGATAAAAGATCTCCCAGGTTCAATTAATACAAATTAATACTTCTCGGCCTTTGAGGGGCTCGATGGGGAAGTTCACAGATATTTCCTCTCTATTAATTGTTTTTCATTAAGAAGTAAGCTTGCTGGGGAGCTTTTGTTGACTTTAAGGCTATATGTCATCTCTGTAGTAACTCAACAGATATTTTGTAATAAGTTCTTCAGAAAAATTAACTGTTCGGTTGTCGTGAGGAAAATATCCTCTATTCTAGTCATTACTTGGCCTCTGTTTGAATGCTTTGAGGCTACAGGTGGCATTAGGTAGCTGAGAGGAATCAATTAGCCTCTTATGTGGCAGTGGAGGCTCTCTATCTGATAGATATTATTGATTTTTCCTTAACTGTGTTTAACCTAATGGATTAGACTTTTGATATTCGATCTTAGCCATAATCCATTAAACCATTGAATTAAATCTTTAATCTTCAGCTCTTCTGTGGTTAGGTCTTCAACACTGATACTCTTTTATTTGATTTAATCTTACTGTGCCTTGTTGATGTGCAGGTGTGTAGAGGCTTTATAATAGTATCGGTGCTCGTGATGCACTGATAAACCTTGATGGGAACCTCTGCCAAAAGATTTCTTTGATAATCAAAGGCCTGGAGAGTCGTCACTCTCGGCCTTCCATTTTCTTTTAAAATATTTGAAACACCTTTAAAGTCCTACACAAAGTAAGAAATAATTATGAAATCCTGCGTATTTGGTAAAAATTGCTTTGGAGGTTTCGGTTAGGAGCATGGCCATTGGATGATAGCATCCAACGGCGGAGATTGCGCGTTGAGGGTTAAAAGGAGAGTGGTTGAAAGAATGGTGCAGAGGATTAAGTTCGGGCCATAGATCTATTTTGATCGACGGTCTAGATCAATCGGTGAAATATAATGTGAAAGGGTCACATTACTATGTAATGGTGGAAAATGTGAATAAATACAAAGGAAAAGGGGAAAAATCCCTTGGTCGAAGAAATTTGTGTTAAAATGGAAATTGGGGTTTCCGAACAATCATAGACCGTCAAATCATTTTGGACCCCGAGATCAACGATGGAGATTTCTCATTGAAAACCTTTAGTGAGGACAGAGGGCGATAGTGTAATGGCCAGATTAGGTCTGAGCCATTGATCTGCAGAGATCAACGACGAGAAGAAAACGCGATGAAATGCTGTGGAAAGGGGGAAAAGTGGTTTCAGAGGAGAAAACCATGGGTTTCGCGTGGTAGAATGGCAGAGAAGATTTTTTAGCTTTTTGGACGCGATTTGCGTCAAAGGCCGACACGTGGAATTTGAAAACAACTTATATAGCATAATTTTTGGGGATTAATGGTCGTGCTCAAAGTTACGCAAAACTACATGTCAGCCGTCAGATCTGGGTCATCAGATCGAATGGTGGGGAGTGAGCGTGATATCGACCAGATGTGCGGAGGATAAGAAGTAGGCCAGTTTTACTATGGACCATTCGATCAAGGGATCGACGACGGAGAACAGATTTGGAGGTAGGTAGGACCCACAGGGGTCGGGCCTATCGGGGTCAATATGAGCCGTTGGATGAAACAAATCAATGGTGGATATTTGATCTGGGTTAAATGAAATAATACAAAGGCAGAGAAAGGGGTTAATATGGGTCGTTGATTTACAGAGATCAACGGTTGATATTGGTCATAAAACATTACACAAGGGGTATATGATTTTAAACCAAAGTCAGGAGATGCAATCTGGACCGTTTGATCTGGACACATGGACGACCCAGATGCAATCAGAGCTTCGCGATCGGCGGGGCAATGGACATGGGTGTGCTGAAGCGAGTGACTGTGGGCTGTCGATCTGCAGATCAGAACGACGGTGGAGAACGGATCGAAAGGTGACCAATCGGGGGTGGCATACTAAAATATTTAACGCGCTAATGAAAATATTTGATGCGATACAACGCTGGCCATCAGATGGGCCCAAGATCAATGAAGGATAAGGGCTACGACCAATGAACGAGCAGGACCACATTGTAATATAAAAAATCAAATTTCTGATGAAAAACAAAGGTTTATTGCGTCAGGCGGGTTATATATATGAGGTTTGGCGCCCGTCTGCGGGGACCTTTAGATATATGAAAATGATAAAGGGACCGGGTTTTAAAACATACAAAGGGCCAATTGGAATCGGGAGGAGGATTGGGCTTTTCAATCTACCCATTTAAAATCTCCGATGCGAGATTTTTTCGACCGTCGATTGGTTTTTAAGATCGATGGTCCTTTTCATTAAAAACATAACACCAGCGCGTTTAGTTAAAAACATAGGAAAAAAGGGTTTTATGTATTTAAAAAGGGAAAAGGTGATTGAGAATGGTTTGTATAATGTGTTAAGCGCCCGATTTCGGGCCCAAGGGTTATATGAAGCTGCAAAAAGGATGAGGCTTATAAACAGAAGCCAATCAGATTGGAAGCTTTGATATGACAAAAATACTTGCGCACACCAAAATGTTTCGATCCGATAAGTGGCAAACGGGTCTAGCACTTGGTTCTAGAACCAGGGCATATATGGGGAAGTGGTTTAGGTCTTAGCCCAAAAGGGCTTAACACTTAATACAAAAAAGTGTATTTTTATGATTTTTTCAGGGTTTTCTGATGGATTTGGGGGTTTCGACAAAGTTTGAAAATGGGTTTTAAACTTTGTAAAGAGGATTTTATCAAGGGGAAATGGGAATAAATGAGAAATAGAGGAATTTGACGAGGGGAAAAAGGGAGAAAATGAAGGTTAGTTTTGAGTGAAGGAAGGGAAAAAATGGAGTTTTGCAGTAGTCTTTTCTCTATGAAAATAGCAAAATTTTAGAGTTTTAAAAGGGAAACAGCAGTGAAGATTAAAAAAGGGGCATGATGTCTTCATGAGTCTTCAAGAGATACAATTTTATCAATAAAATTTTTTCTTGAAGGCTCCAAAAATGATTTAGCCACCTTTTGATATAACAAATTTTATAGGTGGCTAATAGTGGCTCCACTTGGGGATGGTGTCTTCTTGAAGGCATCAAGAACTTCAGACTTACATTCTCTGGGGGCTGATCAGTGCCTCATCCATTGGGCTGCTTTTTCTTCATTTGGATGATCTTCTTTTGCTCTGAAAATGTTAACAGCCATGAAAAAACAATGGATCTTCATCAACACAAGCTTTCTACCTACCCAATCCTACTGATCTAACATTTTTTCTTCTTTAGAGTGCACTTAGATTGGAAAAATATTTTACAAACATTTTATTCTTTTGAAAGCAAAAAAAAAAAAAATCTAATTCTACTCTTTATTTCTCCGTGAACTCAGATTAAACAATTGAGTTCATATGCTTCTCTACCTAATCTACTAATCTCTTAGGATTAAACAGTCTAAAAGATTTTATTCTCTAATTTCTAAACAGAAATTTAAAAGCATACAAGTCAGGATTGAATAGTCTAACTTGTTGCTAATATATGGCATAAAATACAAGTTGCACATAGATATTATTTTATAGAAAATTAAACCAAAAATGGAAGGCTTAAGATCTGAAAGTTCAAGCATGACCTTCTCTTTTTTCAGCTCTCTTTTTTGCTTTTGTTTGAATTGTTTTTTCCTTATTATCTGGTTCAGATTTTGAGTTGATTAGAACCATTTTTACCTCTATTTTGACTCAGAAATTTAAACAGATAGGAGTCATTCTTCTTTTGAAAACTTAGGTTCAGTTTTTTGAGTTTGTTTGAACCTTTAATTTCTAGCCTAATCTACCTACTGATAAGCCAAGATTAAGCTGTTTGGAAAATCAAATTCACTATCCTATCAACAGTCAATTTAAAACTAATTAGTCATGATTAGGCTGTATGATTAATTTGAAGTGTGTTTTTCAGGAGTGGAATTTAAGCTTTCACACTTTCAGACTTTGTTTCTCTCTTTTTTTTGTATGGGGCTGTACCTTTATTGTTTTTACAATCTGCCTTCTTTTCTTTCTTCTATTGTTTTTGTATTTTTTGTTTTTTCTAACTTTGAATGCAATGATGGGTGAAATATTCATAATGAGAAAAAAGATAAAAAGGATTTCAGAACATGATAGGATCAAGAGAAGTAATGTTTAAGAATCCTGCCATTGACAAGACCCCCAAACAGGTCAGCTCCATTCAACTCCTGCAAGAAAAAAACATTGTTACTAGCAACAGAGTGAATGAGATAAGGGCCAAGCCATAAGTTGTCAAATTTCCCATGCTTTCCCTTGTCTTCTCTCCTTGAGTCCCACTTTAAAACTTTGTCCCCAACATTGAAATTGTTGGCCTTTGCTCTTCTGTCAAAAAGCTTTTTGATGTTGTCCTGCTTTTGTAATGCTTTGTTATAAACCTCCTCTCTAGTTTGCTGAAGATGAATAGTCTGATTTATCCTTCTAATCATGTCATTATCTTCAGACTGAAACTCTTGAATCAACTTCATAACTGGTACACCAAAACTGGTTGGAAAAATTTCATCTGTACCATACACAAGCTGGTAGGGTGACATCCCAATAGATTTCTTCAATGTCAATTTGTCAGCCCATAGTGCATGAACAAGCTTTGTGTGCCAATACTTCTTGTTGTCCTCCAACAACTTCTTGATTATGCTCACCAAACTCTTGTTTGAGGATTCTTCTAGTCCATTACCTTGAGGGTAATAGGCCGTGAAATGACCCAATGTAATCTGATATTTATGACAAAACTCAACCATATTTTTTGATCCAAATGCTGCTACATTATCAGTGATGATCTTTCTAGGAGAGCCAAATCTAGAGAGGATATTAGTCTCCACGAATTTTATGATGACTGAGTCATTGGCTTGCCTAGAAGGGATGGCTTCGATCCATTTGGTGAAGTAGTCTATGGTAGTGAGAATCCATCTATGTTGGGAAGAGGATGGTGGATGGATTTCTCCTATGAAGTCAAGTCCCCACTGTTGAAAAGGAGCTTCAATAGTGATTGGATGCAGAGGTAAGGGTAGCAACTTCCTTTTTCCTTCAAAAATTTGGCATTTATGACAGACAATGATCATATTGTGTACATCAAGAAAGAGAGTAAGCCAATAGTAACCAGCCCTTAGGATTTTGTATGTTGTTGTCTTCCAGTATAGGTGGCCTCCACATTCTCCTTCATGGAACTCATGCTTAACCTTCTTTGCATCATACTCAGGAAAACATTTAAGAAATATTCCACTTGCATTTTTCCAATAAAGACATTTATCTATAATGCAATAGTTTACATCTTTTAACTTCAAAAACCTTGCCTTTGTTTTTGTCAAACTAGGAGGTGTGTTCAAATTAAGCAAAACGTAAATAATATCAGCATACAAAGAGGAATTCATAAAATGGTCTTCAACAACGGGAGTTGAGAGTTCCTCTTGTTTATCTAAAGCATTAATCATATTAATATCAAGAACTTCAAAATTTGATTCAGCCACTAATCTAGCTAGACCTTGGCCTTTGATGAGTTTAGTGGGCTTGATATCCAAATCATATTCAAGAATAAAAACTATCCACTTACCTCTCTTACCATCTCAGTCCTGTGTTAGAATGTCCTTGGCAACTGAATTTGGTACAAAGGAAATGATGTCTGAGTGCAAGATGTATACCCTGAAGTATTTTAAAGCCTTGACGAAAGCAAAAGCTTTCTTTTCCATAATGTTGTACTTCAGAGGGGCATCCCTCAAAACCTTGCTAAAGAATGCAATAGGCTGCTCTTGTCCCTGTGGGTTTTTCTGCAATAGGACAACAACTACTATATGTTCTGATGCAAATGAAAAAATGTAAAAATCTTTTGAAAAATCAGGACTTATTAGGACGGGTGTTTTGGTTAACGCTTATTTCACTAGCTCAAAGGACTTCTTTGCTTCCAAAGTCCATTTTAACCCTTGCTCCTTTTTCAGCATGTTTGTAATGTTTCTAAGGAGCTCAGCCAAGTTGGGTATGAACCTTCTCAAGAAATTAATCTTTCCAATGAAAGATTGTAGTTCCTTGATATTTCGAGGATTAGAGATTTGCAATATGGCCTCAATCCTCTTTGGATCTATCTTTATACCCTCTTCTGAAATACTGTGCCCACGAAGTTTACCTTCTTGGAGCCCAAACATTGTTTCTTTGGGTTTAAAGATATCCCAAACTTTCTACATCTCTCAAAAACTGTTCTCAAATGTTTCAAGTGCTCTTCATCTGTCTTTGAAAAAACAGTGACATCATCAAGGTATATAATGATGAAGTAGCCTAATTCTTCCAAGAATGCTATGTCCATGGCTCTTTGGAATGTTTCACCAGCATTCATTAGACCAAAGGGAATTTTCACATACATGAAAGTGTCCCAAGGTGTAGTAAATGTTGTTTTTAATTGATTATCAGGATGAACTAAAATCTGATTATATCCTGAATAGCCATCAAGCAAAGAAATTATTTTTGAACCAACTACCCTTTGTAAAATATGGTCCATCTTAGGTAAAGGGTAGTTGTCCTTCAGTGAAGCTTTTTTTAAGTCTCTAAAGTCTATACAAAGCCTAATCTCTCATGTTTTATTCCTAACTGACACCAGATTAGACATCCACTCAGAATATCTAATAGAGACAATAATACCAGCTTCATACATTTTCTTGATTTCCTTCTCAACCAAAGGTAACTGAACAACGTTAATTCTGCGTAGCTTTTGTTTAAATGGCTTTTGGTTCTCCTTGACAGGGATTTTGTGCTGAATTATTTCAGTGACATAGGATTTTAGATCCTCATAACTCCAGGTGAAAACATCAGAAAATTATTTAAACAACTCTATGTATTTGAGTTTAATGTGAGCTGGTAAAGTCTTAGACAGTTTGATCATCATTGATTTATGTTCACTGCCTATATTTCACTCTTCAACTTCATTCTCTACAGGCTCTAGTTTTGGCTTCTTTGCCACATCTTTGAAATCAAACAACTCTTCTAAAGGGGCCAGACCCTTTGGCAAACTCTGATTGTTAGATTGAAGGGTTTCTAAATGCTTTGTTTCTGAATCTGTAGTCAATTCTGTTTTATTTTCAAGTTTTCTAGACAGTAGATTTATATTGGCAACCTTAGGAGATTGTTCTTCTTCACCAAGAAAATTTTCTTCACTATTGCAGTCTGTTTCATAATCTGAATCCAAACTGTGTAGTTAAAATTCATTTCTGAATTGCATGAAGTCTTCTATTTATTTGTCTTTGTCAAACACTTGCCAATATTTTTCGTTATCAGGAACGGCTAGTTTGAATTTAATCTAAGTTGTGCATTCTTTGGTTTCATAGGGCGTTAAGCATGTTCTAGCTGCAAAGGCCAAATTGTGGGCCATGATATTTTTTCTTCTTGGGACAAAAATCAATTGGGATTCCTCAAAAGTTTTTAATAGATCCATGACATCATTTCGATAGGCCCTAAGTCTAGGGTGATTAGCATTGTATTCCCTATTGACTTGCCTAATAATTAATTCTGAATCCCCATGCACTTTAATTCTTTTGGCTCCTAACTTTTTCAACAAATGTAAGCCTAAAAGGAGGGATTCATACTCCGCTATGTTATTCGAACACTGAAAGTTTAATCTACAGGAAAGGCTTTCTGTGTGGTTGTTCTCAGTGTTGCGTATCTAGACCCCTGAACCAACATTTATCCTAGTGTAGGACCCGTCAAAATCCATACTCCATAGAGGAATAGTTTCAGGTTCATCTTGGTTACTGTCCTCTTCAACTAACGTGCTTTCAGAATTTTCTTGGATATCAGCACTCTGTTGAATTTTTTTTAATGCCTCAGGCTTTTCACTGCATTGAGGGTTACTTTCTTGACTATCAAGGTTCAAAAGTAATGGATGCACGATTTGTAGCTCAAGACTCATGTTTGGTTTGCTGTAGTTTTTCAGGTTCAGCAAACTGTTTCGACAGTTATGTGGTGTCTACCTCCTCCTCTCTATTGGCCATTAATTCAGTTAAAGTGACTTGTTCACTGAACATTTCATCGTTAAACAGGATAAAAGAATCAAGGCCTGTGTTTACAGAATAAAGGGGAGATTTTTGTGGTCTGTCCTGGCTAGTTACCATGTACTGCATATGGGACTCCCTGTAAAGTCTTCTTGTCTAATTGAAAACAGGGATGGTCGCATAGGTCATGTCCATCTGCATAGTTTCTTGTAACTTAGCCCCCCAAGATCGTGATAACAACATTCCATACTTTGGGGGCACATCAGCCACAACAATATCCATAACCAAACATTTGGCTAGAATCTGGGCTAAGTTAACGCAGAGGTCTTTGATTAATCCTAAGCATTGTACTATGCTTGCGTCAAAGGAGTAAAGGTATTTATAAGGTCAGGTGATTTCGAGACCAAGGCTCTCCATTACAACTTTGGGCATTAAATTGTGAGAGGCCCCAGAATCATGCATAGCATTATGTAAAATTTTGTCGTGAACATTTAAAATAACGTGAAAAGGAGGAACAGGTCCCTCTTGATATCTACCTTCAATCTTAGGACCAAAAATAAGCTCTGGCTGGTCATCGTTAATATTGACTGTGTCATTCTTCTCTTCTATGTTAAAAGCCTTCAAAATTTTAGATCTATATACATTTTGGGCAGCTAACTCAGTAAGGGGAACATAGATTTTAATTCTTGAAATTTCCTGCTCCAAACTGAAAGGTATCTGATTCTTTGAGGTGCTTGTCTCGGCCTTATTAGCTACCACCTTGTCAGCAAAATCTGTTTGCCGATTTTTTCTATTTACATTTGATAAAAAAAAAAATCACAGGAGTACAAACTGAGGTATTAGTACTACTAAGGTCTGCACTCTGTTTTTTATTTTTTTGAGTACCTTTCTCTTTACCTTTATCAGAATTTCCAGCCACTATTTTGTCTTTCTGTTTTACAATTTTGGGTTTATTTAAAGTGCTATTTTGTGAGGATTTTTCAAAGGTTTTGGTTTTGGGAGTTCCTTGATTGGTCTTACTTCGAAGGTCATGCTCTTTTTGAGACTCTATGATGACGTTCTCCATGTCTTGATAATAGCTTTCATATTCATCTCTTCTGTTATCATAAGGTGTGTATAGACCTTGTTTTCTATCATAATGAACTTCAAAGTCATCATTATCTACTCTCAGCATGTTAATATCATCTTCCTCTATTTTCTCATCTACTTCTTCAACCTCACTTACATAATTTTGATGAAAAGGAGTAATGATCTGTTGATCATCCTCCCTTGGTCTATTTTGGGGTTGATTTCTTCTAAAATTTTGATTTTGGTTCTTATTTCTGTTTTGAGGAGCAGTTTGGTTTTGAGTTGCTTGTGCTCTCTCAAGAATGCTCATTTTCTTCATCATCTCCTCCATCATTCTTTCCATCTTTGAACTGGATGTGGAAGGTGTGGATTCCTCTCTGAAGGACACTCTCTTCTCATTCTTCATTCTTTCCCTCTTCTCCATTAAGTTAACTTCCACAGCAAGAGCCCCTTTTTGCATATCTTCAAGGGTTAAAGGATCTCTCTCTCTCAGCTGATAGGCCATTTCAGGGTCAAACCCTTCAGGAAACTTGTTTAAAGTTGAGCCTTGTGGAGGTTTTAAATATGAGGAAATGGCATTATACACATTATTAAATCTAGTGCAGTAAGCTTGTACACTTTCCCCATTGTTTCTATGAAGATGGCTTTTTATAACTTTCCATTTGTTTACGAATGTCTGATGGAAGGCTTGGAGATCATTAATACTGTGATGGGTTAAGCCTTTAAACCATTTTCTTACTTCTCCCCCTAAACTCCGAGAAAATAGTCTTAGTTTGACAGATTCATCATCAATTTCATTTATGTCAAAGTATTCATTCATCTTATCCACATGTTATGATGCAGTAGTACTATTACTAGCATCATATAATGGTATTTTGGACTGATAGTCTTGTGGAAGATTGACTAAGGGCAAAGGAAGGACTAAGGGATAATACCATGCTGCCATGATATGGGGTGGAGGTGGATTTACAAGAGGTGGATTAATAAGAGGGAAAGTGGGCTGAAGTGGAGTGGTTTGAACAGTGGATGTAGGATGAACAGATGTGGATGAACAAGGAATATATTGTTGACCTAATCTTGGATGTAAGACACCTAAATTGAAAAGGAAATGTAAATCAGGTGGTGTTGTTTCTCTACTACCAGGATGTTCACTTGTTTCAGGGGATGAAAGTGAAGACTCTAAATCTAGCTGATCTAAATCATCAAGCGACCTAGTTCTAAATGGATTTCGCAAGTCTACTTGTGATTGTTGTAGGGCTGCAAGATTTTCAGGAATTGAATTAGCTCTCAAGGATGGTCTAAAAACAGTTGAAAATTTAACCTTGGGAGACTTCCTAAGGATACTTTTAGGGTTATCAACTATCTTAGGTGGATTAGGGTTAGGGTGGGCTCTAGTATGAATCTTTCTAGGAGCCACTATGTTGTGTTTTTCAGACCCAAATAAACAAGAAAAGTTCAACCAGATATGACAATATTTAAGAGGTTAACTAATCTGTTTTACACAAATTTTAATCCTACAGTCTTCGAACTGAGTTTCAATGATGTTATAATGACATTGGTTCTTCCCAGTGGAGTCTTAAGGTCTATTTAGGATTGTGGAGTCGCCAAGTGGAATTTTTTAGCTCTTTTGGAGGTAAAAGGTTTTATGGTCCACCACCATGTTTATTGAATACAAATATGAAATATTTTTGGGTTTTCTGAGTTATTTTTCAGTCTTTGTGGGTTCTAAGGGTGTCTTAAATCTGTTTCAAAACTTAGCTATGGTTATGAGACAAAGACAGTCTACTCTTATGGCTAAGCTAGTTGATCCTTCAAGGTTTGATAAGTTCTTATGAGAATCCTAAGGTTTCCTTATTTTTTCACTCATTCAGATAAGTTTCATCATGATTACCGAGCTTGGTAGTGCTTGAAGAGGGATATTTGTACTCAAGGGGTTTTTTGGAATGAATATCTACTCATTCCCCAGCAGAGTCACCAGAAATGTTAGCTCCCTGTAATTTGCAAGATTGGCAAAGTCAAACTGCAGAGAGAACACTATTTCAACTACTTTGGGATTCTAGGATCTAGCCCTCCTAAATCTGGAGAGGGATATCTCCAATAAAGTATAAAGATTGATTTATCTTTTAAAGGTTTGATGGGTAATGATATTAGACTAGTTATGAAGACTGAGGGTTTTTGTTTTTTTTGGATGGTTGAGCATGATTATTATTTGAGTGGAAAGTTCTAAATGGAAAAAGTTTCAAAGGTGTGAAGTTGCAAGCAATAAGAACAAGCTTTGGCTAAAAATATAGATATAACGCTGGTTTTTAGTCCATTGGGCTATGGAGTCATAATAGGGCTTTAATTAAGCAACAACATTAAGAGTGATCCAAGGGGAAAGTCATCTATATCACAATATCTTTGAGATTAAAATGATGGAATGGAAACAATAAAGTATTGGAGGGGTGGAAATAGATAATAATTTCAACTAAGATTTATATTTTGTCCAAACAATAAAAGCCTTTTAAGGTAACTGTTTAAAACCAAAAGGGCAGCGCTCACCGTAAACCTCTTTGGAAAAGCTTGTATTAAAGATAACTCAAGAGACACACAATCCATTAATCCGCATAATTAATTTCAGAAAGGATGAAAAACACATAAGAGAAACAAAATGCAACTTAAGATTAGATAAGGTACTTTTAAACCTACTCTTCTTTCAACAAACACTTAGGGAAACTTTCAGGATTGCCTTTGGAGAATAGAAGATAGAAAACAGGGCTCACCATCACTTTTCTAGTCTAAATTTAATAAGAAAATAATGAAAATATCATTCAAGAATAATGTTTAAAGAAAACAGTAGGACGATGGAATTCCAACATTCCTAACTGCTTAAACTGTATTGAATCATTCTTAAATAAAAGAGTTAGAGGAAAACATTGAGATAAAGCTTATCAGTCAGATAAGGGTATTGTAAACAGTAAGTCCTAAATCTATGCTTGTTTTTATTTATCAGAGAATAATGGACAATATGGCATACATGAAAGGAAAAAACAATTACAAAGAAAGAAGCACTTCACCAGTGATATAGACCAGGATCCCAAGAAACAGCTTGTATATTGAAGTCAAACCAGTTACAGCTTCAAGTCCAATGTTTCATTTCAGCAATCATATTCACTTCTCAGACTAACTTATTAAATCACAAACAAAGCTTCAAGAGCCTTTGAACACTATTTACACGTAGAAGTTTCGAGCACAAGTATATTTCAAAGTTCTGTAACCAACATTGTTTCATCTTCTACAGAAGTATTTATAGAAGATATGAGTAGGTGGGATGGATATAAGATCTCCCAGGTTCAATTGATACAAATTAATACTTCTTGGCCTTTGAGGGGTTCGATGGAGAAGCTCACAGATATTTCCTCTGTATTAATTGTTTTTCATTAAGAAGTAAGCTCGGTGGGGATATTTTGTTGACTTTAAGGCTCTGTGTCATCTCTGTAGTAACTCAGCAGATATTTTGCAATAATTTCTTCAGCTGAATTAACTATTCGGCTGTCGTGAGGCAAATATCCTCTATTATGGTCATTACTCGGCCTCTTTTTGAATGCTTTGAGGCTACAGGTGGCATTGGGTAGCTGAGAGGAATAAATTAGCCTCTTATGTGGCAGTGGAGGCTCTCTGTTTGATAGATATTATTGATTTTTCCTTAAATGTGTTTAACTTAATGGATTAGGCTTTTGATAGTCTATCTTAGCCGTAATCCATTAAAACATGGAATTAAATATTTAATATTCAGCTCTTCTGTGGTTAGGTATTCAACACTGATACTCTTTGATTTGATTTAATCTTACTGTGTCTTGTTGATGTGCAGGTGCGCATAGGCTTTATAATAGTATCGGTGCTCATGATGCACTGATAAACCTTGACGAGAACCTCTGCCAAAATATTTTTTTGATAATCAAAGGCCTGGAGAGTCATCACTCTCGGCCTTCCATTTTCTTTTAAAATATTTGAAACACCTTTAAATTTCTGCACAAACCAAGAACTAATTAAGAAATCCTGCGTATTTGGTAAAAACTGCTTTGGAGGTTTCGGTTAGGAGCATGGCTATTGGATGACAGCATCCAACAACGAAGATTGCACATTGAGGGTTAAAAGGAGAGTGGTTGAAAGAATGGTGCAGAGGATTAACTCCGGGCCATAGATCTATTTTGATCGACGGTCTAGATCAATTGGGGAAATATAATGTGAAAGGGTCACATTACTATGTAATGGCGGAAAATGTGAAGAAATACAAAGGAAAAGGGGAAAAAACCCTTGGTGGAAGAAATCTGTGTTAAAATGGAAATTGGGGTTTCCGAATAATCGTAGACCGTCGGATCATTTTGGACCCCAAGATCAATGGCGAAGATTGCTCGTTGAAATCCTTTGGTGAGGGCAGAGGGCGATAGTGTAATGACTAGATTAGGTCTGAGCCGTTGATCTGCAGAGATCAATGGCGGGAAGCAAACACGATGAAATGCTATGGAAAGGGGGAAAAGTGGTTTCAGAGGAGAAAACCGTGGGTTTCACGCAGCAGAAGGGCAGAAAAGTGGTTTTAGCTTTTTGGACGTGATATGCGTTAGAGGACGACACCTGGAATTTGAAAATAGTTTATATCACGTAATTTTTGGGGATTAACGGTCATGCTCAAAGTTACACAAAACTATGCGTCAACCGTCAGATCTGGGTTGTCAGATCGAATGGTGGGCAGTGAACACGATATCGACCAGATGCGTGGAGGATAAGAGGCAGGGTGGTTTTATTATGGACCGTCCAATCAGGGGATTGACGACGGAGATCAGATTTGGAGGGAGGAAGGACCCACAGGGGTTGGGCCTGTTAGGGTCAATATGAGCCATTGGATGAAACAGATCAACGGTGGAGATTTGATCTGGGTTAAATGAAATAATACAAAGGCAGAGAAAGGCGTTAATATGGGGTATATGATTTTAAACCAAAGTCAGGAGATGCAATCTGGATCGTTTAATCTCGACACATGGATGGCCCAGATGCAATTAGAGCTTCACGATCAGCAGGGAAATGGACATGGGTGTGCCGAAGCGATTGACTGTGGGGCATCGATCTGTAGATTAGATCGACGGCAGAGAACGTATCAAAAGGTGACCAATCGATGGTGGCATAATAAAATATTTAATGTGCAATAAAAATCTCCGATGCGATACAGCGCTGGCCATCGAATTGGCCCAAGATCAACAGCAGATAAGGGCTCCGACCAATGAACGAGCGGGACCACATTATAATATAAAAAATCAAAAATTTTATGAAAAACAAAGGTTTATTGCGTCAGGCAGGTTATATATATGAGGTTTGGCGACCGTTTGCGGGGGCCTTTGGATATATGCAAATGATAAAGGGGCCGGGGTTTCAAACATACAAAGGGCCAATTAGAATCAGGAGGAGGAGTGGGCTTTTCAATCTACCCATTTAAAATCTCCGATGCAAGATTGTTTCGACCGTCAATCAGTTTTTAAGATCGACGGTCCTTTTCATTAAAAACATAACACCGACGCGTTTAGTTAAAAACATAGGAAAACGGGGTTTTATGTATTTACAAAGGGAAAAGGTGATCGGGAATGGTTTTTATAATGTGTTAAGTGCCCGATTGCGGGCCCAAGGGTTATATGAAGCGGAAAAAAGGCTGAGGCTTATAAACAGAAGCCAATTAGATCGGAAGCTTTGATATGACAAAAAGACTTGCGCGCACCAAAATTTTCCGATCCGATAAGCACCAAACAGGTCTAGCACTTGGTTCTAGCGCCAAGGCATATGTGGGGAAGTGGTTTAGGTCTTAGCCCAAAGGGGCTTAAGCCTTAATACAAAAAAGTGTATTTTTATGATTTTTTCAGGGTTTTCTGATGGATTTGGGGGCTTTAGAAAAGTTTAAAAATGGGTTTTAAACTTTGTAAAGAGGATTTTATCAAGGGGAAATGGGAATAAATGAGAATTAGAGGAATTTGATGGGGGGGGGGGAAAGGGAAAAAATTAAGGTTAGTTTTGAGTGAAGGAAGGGGGTAAATGGAGTTTTGCAGCAGTCTTTTCTCTATGAAAATAGCAGAATTTCAGAGTTTTAAAAGGGAAACAACAGTGAAGATTAAACAAAGGGCATGATGTCTTCATGAGTCTTCAAGTGATGCAATTTTAGCAATAAAATTGAGCTCCAAAAATGATTTAGCCACCTTTTGATGTAACAAATTTTATAGGTGGAAAACATTTAATATGGAAACTAGGCAAAATACAAAGGAAAAAATGAAAAGCTAAGTCATAAAACCTTAAGTTATATCACCTTTTAATGTCATTTATTGCAGTTGGGGCGGGAGTAGTTTTTATGTTTAAAGGAGATACCATAAATGGTTTTCGCAACGCTTTTGAGTGGTAACTGGTTTTTCCCTTTTGGAATGCGATCAAATGAAAGGAGGACATGTAGCATGGGGCGGTTTCAAAAAAATAATTTTTTCACAAAAATTTTGGGCAAATTCATTCGATTACTTTAGAAATGTGAAAATGAATGTGCATTGTCCGATCTGTCAGAGCGGAGCGAACATTCAAGATTTGATGTGAGGTTGTGGGGTAAATATAGCGGGATGGGGGCTTTGATCTGTATTGTTGATTTAACAATGGGAGATCAACGGATGAAATTCGATCCGATAGGGAATGGTGGGGACAGGGAAAAGGGCTTATCGGGTTTACTTATGACCATCGGATTAAAAGGAGAAGGATGATCGAACGGTTATAATGGAGTCCGATGGTGCTGAGGGATTTATGAAGTTTAATGTATAAACGGATTTTATACAATGGAGTAAAGTGATCGGGAGGAGTATAAAGGATTTCACCCAAGGTTATAACTGTGGTGATGAATATATATCAGGAAAGTAAAAAATCTTAAGGTTTTAACCTTGGGTTAAGAGATTTGGGGAAATGAAAGGATGATTTTATTTGAAGTTTAGTTTAAATTAAACTTCGGGGATTATGTTTTTGTTTTAAACACATATTTAAATATCTTTAATGATTTTTTTATATATAATATTATTATATAGTAATTAAATCAAAACGATTTACTTACCATAGGGGCAGGATTTAATATAAAGATATATTTTAGCCAAAGGGGTTGTAATGTGGGTGTTTTATTTAAACATGTGGGGATTAAATAACTTTGGCTAAAGTTATAATAAATGGGTTTTTGGGGCTATTATATAAAAGGAGTTATAGACAATAGGAAAAGGTTACTTCTATAGGGAGTTAATATATAAGTTAAAGTTAATATGAAAATAGGACAAGGTATACTCAAAATACATAAACATAACAAGTAAAGTGAAGTTTAAAAGACAATTTACATTAATCTTATCACTTTAACTTATGATATAATGTAATTTTGGGGGTTTAATGTTCTTATGTGATGATGGAAATTAGTCAAATGGAAATTATAATTCTTTAACTAAAAATGAGGTTTTACTTATGATTATTCAGGGGGATGAATGCATGAAATGGAATAATGATGTGAATTTAGGGATTAATATAGACATTTTACACTTTCAACTGATTAGTCATAGATATATTGTTTTTTCATTTATCTAAATTATGGCCTTTGTCTGCAGAACCGACCAGCAAAACTTATTGCCAAATTTCTTGATGAGAAAATTCGATCTGGTAACAAAGGTACTTTAGAGGAGGAGTTGGAGAATACACTAGATAGAGTTCTTGTTTTGTTCAGGTATATTCAAGTAAGGGACCAACTGATATTCATTTATAAAAATTTATATACTAATTAACCCCAACAAATGAGATGTACTAATAGCTTAACATTGCCTCATGTATGCACTATGGTAGAATTTAAAAGTGGTATGAGACCCAAATGTACATCTTCAACCATTAGAATTGGAGCTTAACAAATCTTTTGCATCAATTCGAGCATTATAGCACAAGACGGGGCACCAATAACAAGGTTTCCCCAAAAGCTTCAATTATCTATGCAAAACAAAGAGTTGTTGGAAGTTTCATTTTAGCTATCTTGTGTATGTGATGGATAGATAAAATTGTTATGAGCTGGCTATTGAACTACACTTGGATTGCTCCATAAGCATAAGGGTTTCATGTAACCATATGAAAGCCCTTCTATTATTTTTTTTTATCTTATCCATTGTATCTTGGAAATTTTTTAAGGTATCCTTGGGGAATTTCATGTGGATTTGCAATAAATCTTAGGGGTGCATATCATGCAACAACTAGATCATTTAAATTTGGAGCGGCCATTATATTGTGTGGAATAATTGGTTTTTTATTTACTATTGGGCTTATTACATCCAATGGATTTTTTATATCTTTAATATCTCCTTCTTCGGATGATTTGAAATAAACAAAAGAAGAATATTTTTTAAATTCAATTTGAGTCTTTGAATAAAAAACAAAAATAAATAATCTTTCATAACTTCAAAATTTTCAAGTAAAGTTGTTGTTTTTAGAGTAGTAAATTTTTTCAAGAAATATAAATTCCTTTGAAATTATTCTTGGGTTTCATCAACAATATTAGGACTTTCACAAACCCAACTTGGAGACTTTGGTGCAGGGTAAAAACCCACAGTCCCTGTTCTCACATCTTTCATTCTCAATGTTGTGTATAAAATAACCTCCAAGTCCATTACCCAACCATATCCACAATCTGGCAAGCTCACGATGTTCTAATTTCTTTTCTTTGAATTTCATTCATCAAATTTATCAAATTTTATTAATGAAATGAAAATTTCACTTTAAATTCCCTTCTCAAGATGCCTTATAGAACCAAATTGGTTTACACCAGTCGGGTTTTTATCTCTAAACCCCGACTATATATATTAACCCCAATTGCCCAAATAACAATACCATTAGTATATGTACCCCTTTATTAAAATCCCGACACTTTATTTTCATAGGGGATAATCATGCAATAAACCCACTTTATCAAAGACGGATAACTCAAACCCTTTAGCTTATAGAGTCACGACATATAACTTCATTTGGACATTACTAAAGTCCCAGCGCCGACTATCACAAATATATGCGCTCACTTCTTATATAAATGGTTAATTACCATTAAGACCTCCGACCATCAGTAAATACATAACACATATGTATTACTCCACCCAAGGTTGGAATTTTATAAAGCATGCCCTTTTTTCATATAGTCCTCAAGCCCAGTTATCATTCGAAACTCATGCACTTATATGTAATTCAACAATGTTATACGAAACCTTCGCACTGTATTCAAATATTACCATATATAACATTCGCGCATATATGACCCGACTTGACTTGAGGTCTAACACCGCCAACGAAACCTTGGGCCCACAGTTCAGTTAACATACCGTGCACATCCGACGGTTGAAATCTTATCGCTTCAACTCCGATGATCGAACGGGCATAAGTGCATATCGCATTTTTTTGTGTTCTGAGCGTTAACGCTCAAAATTTATGCGAAATTCACGGTTTTACGAAACCACCCTTGGCTTATGTGTCAAGCGCAGGGATATATCACGTTTTTTTCTTGAATATAGCTTACCACTTTTCAATGACGCAAAAACCGCCTGTCCTCGCACGTTTGTTTTACTGTTCACCTCTTGGTTTCATTCCACTTTACTTACTCAAGATTCCGCTAGCGCTTCAACACATCACTTAACACGGTTCCTCCTCGCAATTCTAATGTCATAGCTTTACTATGCTGTTGCTTTGTCCCGCTTTCCATTGGCTCACAGTTCCACTGTGACTTGTCCAATATGTTGCTCTATAGTTAAACCATTCCTCAACTCATATTCACAGCACCAAATATTGTATTGTATGCCACTGTAATTCTAATACAATTCAAGGTTCCAACAGGCTTTTATTAAACCTATGCACAAAAACTCATTCTGCGCATCTCCCATACAGATGTATCTTGAATTAAATCAATATGTTGACAATGGCTCTCAGCACGGGTAATCGCCCTAGTCCTGCCACGCTCCCATCACAGAATATACAGGAAGACTCTTTACCAAATCATAAAGTTTCTTCCTCGACACGAGAGATTTCCTCTATCTATAATGAATTTGGTCACACAGGCCAGATTCTCAATAATCAACCACAATTGCCCTTTTCCTACCAGAAGTGTGTAGAAACACCATAACCTCCCATATATCAGAAATTCATTTACACAGTTAGCTACAGAGGTCCAAACATTCTTACATATACTATATATACATCAATTCCTCAACACAGGAATCCAACCATTTATGAATTAAGCAATGCACACATAAGACCAACAAGAATGCACACCTAAGACTAAACAGGTTCTTCATACAAAAGAAATTTCTTACAGTCTTCTAGTCCTCGGCCAGATCTTCAAAGTTAATGGCCTTCTATTCTCCTATTCAGCCTCTCCGGCTCTCTAACACTATGCAGCTCGATGAGCTTATAATTGAAACTTGTTTATCTTTCCAAACCTTCTTACAAATCAACTTTTCAATATCTAAAATTTCTAGAGTGCATTATCAATAAAGATTTATAATTATTCCTTCCCGAAGCCATCTTTCTAGTGGATATCACCTAGTGAATGATTTTAACCTTATTCCTTCTCTTGTTTACTAGTAAGAAGGAAATAATCATCTCCCCGAAATTAAAAATTGGAAGAATCAGTGTCAATGTTTGAGACTTCAAAAAATGGTGAATATTTTCGTCCGATATTTGAATATATACTATTTGCAAAGAAATTGAATTGTCACTTAATTTTTCTTCGAAAGAAACAGAAGCAATCAAAATTTATTTTGATGACAAACATGAACCTTTCTTTGAGATAAGAAATATTCCATATTCATAGACATCACCAGCTTGGTAAATTTTCTTTTCTTTTTTTTTTAAATTTTACCTGCCATTAGTATACCGACGCTTTATAAGCGTCGGTCTTGCGACGCCTTATATGCGTCGGTCTTGTGACACCTTATGCGCATCGGTCTTGCGACGTTCAATTGTATGTCGGTATTGCGACACTTGTTCATGGCGTCGGTCCTACGATGCTTTTGCAATACGTCGTTATTGCAACACTCTGGGAGAGCGTCGGTCTTGCGACACTTTAATAAGCATCAGTCTTGCAACGCCTTATGTGCGTCGGTCTTGCAACGTTCAATTGTTCGTCAGTATTGCGACACTTCTTCCTGGCATTGGTCTTATGACGCTTTTGCAATGCGTCGATATTGCAACACTCCAACACAGCGTTTGGAAACATCAGAAAATGTGTTGGTATTGCCACACTTTGGAAAAGCGTCGAAATTACGACGTACTGGCAAACCACGTTTTGTCCGACCTCGAACTGTCGCTCTTGCGATGACTATATGTCAGAATAGTGACGAAGTGGCCGTTGGAAATTGGGCCAAATTTTCTAGTGATAGATAATATATAATGCTAGTAGATGAAAAGGGATTGTAACTTGTGAACATTTTACTTTCAATCATTGTTATTTTTCCAACAAGACTGTGAACACATATTCAACCTTAAAGGTTGTAGTGATTTTGTAATTTATTTTTTACGATCAATAAAGAGCTTGGAGTTTTCACATTACATCCGTGAATTGAGTTTTTATCACAATTCCTTCTAGAGGCTTTGGGCACGGTTGTTGGAATATTAACTACTCATTGTATTATGTTATTTACTCTTTTCTGTTAAGATTTACGTTGTTGTTCCTTCTACGGATTGAGATAGATTAATTTTTACATCTTAGTTAAAGTTATTTTCATAATTCATAATGAAATTAAGTCTTATACTTTATTGTTGTTTTCTTTCCGGATATGTTTTCTGAAATTATAGATTTCGTTATTTCTAGTTTTAGATTTTTTTGTGATTAGTATCATTCAGTTAGTTTCCTTTAATACATGTGAATTTGGTTATTTAGTTTGATATATTTTTTGCATTCACAATATAATATTAATTTCATTATCTAAAAATAGTTTATAATTGATTCATTTTCTAATTTTTGGACCATAGAACAATTTTTATTTTGCATTTGAATTTCTAGAATCAATGGGTTGTTGAGCAATTGTTTATTTTTGCAACGATTGGTTAGGATTTAGGATTAATTACCTACATTCCAATCTCTGATTTTTATTCACACAGAAAATGCTAACAACCTTGAAATAGAAATATGAATTGTAGGTTGACATATTAATCTAGGATTAAGATCGATTTTAAAGTCGTCTTAGTGCACCAACATTTTGGCATCATTGCTAGGGAGGTTGTCAAGATAACGATTAAATTGTATCTCTGAAGAGAACTAGGTATTGAAAACAAGAGGTAAGAACCTAAATACGAAGCAAGAAAAATGGTTGTTCCTAGTGCCCACTCTTAGTAGATACGCAAAGGTTGTGTAGGAATGAATGTCTAGGAAAAGAAAAACACCAATAGATCAGAAATAAATACCAAAAACCACCAAATTATCTTGGGGATCGATGACACTTAGGAGATCAACCTTTATATAAAATATCATTCAGAAATATGAATCTTAAGTGTCAGTAGGACACTAGACAACATCTAGAAAGGGCTCTACTTTGGTCCCTCAAGCAGCAGAATCATCAACTGCAACTTACGCCGAGATCTATAGCAATACTGAAGGATATGATCAGAGTTTTCAAAGAAAAAATCATCTACACTCTATGTTGGGTATGTGTTATATTCTTTCCACGACTAGCCCCACGCGCTGTACGTTGCGCTGGGCACATCAAGGGGGTCACAGGGGGGGTGGCAACCCCCCCTGTCAGGGTCCGGGGCAGCGCCCCAATGAATTTTTTTTTTTGGTATGCGGTCCCACTCATATGCGGACCCACCCATGTTTTGTGCATGAGTTTGCACATTTTTTTGGGGTACGATGGTTTTAGGCCCATGGTATTTTGTAGATCCGGTCAAGGGAACTACGGTTATGTTCTAATCCAGGGTTAATGGATTGGGGTTTATGTATGCTTCGACATGTATATATATGTGTTGTAACACTAAAAGGAATATAATGAAAAATAAAGTTGGTCGTCCCAATTTGGGATCCAGGGGAAAATCTCTTTGTTTATCTGTTTTATGTTTTATGCTCTCGCTATTGTTTATTTTCTGTTATAATATTCGTGTGTAGATAATTTCTG
Organism: Pinus albicaulis; assembly: GCA_034641835.2. NCBI lineage: Eukaryota > Viridiplantae > Streptophyta > Pinopsida > Pinales > Pinaceae > Pinus > Pinus albicaulis. The sequence goes on from CM076575.1 coordinate 298,071,364, forward strand.
TTCAGAGTTAAAACCTACACTCTAGTCATTCACAAGAGGAAAAATCATGTAACTTGAAAGAAAGAGAGGGAGAAACTAGTGGAGTTGCTAGAGCAGATTCACAGCCATTTGAATTTGGATCTAATGTATCCCTGGCTGAAAAACAAGTATCTAACATCCTATATCTAAGTAGTGCAGTGCATTCCCACCAAAATTTGAATACTCTGTCTTCCCAGATAACACCCCTTAACCAAGAAATCCCTAAAGGTTATTGGCACATCTTTGATCAAATGGAAAATCCACAACCCCAAGTTCAGACCTCAACGTCGGAATATCCTATCGTCAACCCAGTATCCAATGCCCCGATGAAGGCCATTCCTATACAAAATATCTCAAACTTTCACAAGACCTCAGAGGATATAGATTCTATGCTATTTTAGTTTGATATCATGTGTAGAGGATATGACAATAACACCGATCCTCAGAAATGGAATTCGTTCCCCTCCACCTTAAAGGGAGTAGTTTTGCAATGGTTTATGCTTTTAGGTGGAGGTACCATTAAATATTGGGATGAAATGAAGAATTATTTTCTCACCAAGTATCAGGACTACTGTAGGGCTAGGGATATAAAATATTAGATATTTAAAATGGCTACAAAGGACGATGAAACTTTAGAAGAATATGTTGATCAATTTTAGTATAATTTGCAGAGATCCCCCTATTCCTTATTACCAAAATTAGTCTTGAAAGCCACTATGATAAATGGAATGAAATAAGAATGGGTATAAAGTTTAAATGTAATGGGGAAAGGTGAAATATCTCAAGAGGAATATGATGAAATTGTCCAATTTTGTATCAGGTGTTCGCACGACAGTACTCGCATCAGACCAAGAGGGTGAGATTCCATGACTAGAGGTAGCAGACCTCCCAATGGAGGTGTGATGAGAATAGAGATTGGTAACCTCTTGGAACATTTCAAGACATATATCCTGGGAACTCTGACTACATAGTTAGACGTCTTATAGGCTAGACTAAAACAAGATGAATCAGAATAAATGCTAGCCATATTCTATCCACATTGCTGAAAGAAGCACAATAAAAAAGAATGTCCTTTGGAAATGATTCAGACATGCACTATATGTACCAAAGATCATGCAACAGATCAGTGGCCATCACTTCCCATATTAAAATCACTATTACAAAAAGTTGAGGAAGGAAAGTAGTCGACATACTTAATGGCTCAACGTCGACAATGGAAATTCCGATCCTTAGGTACACCACAAGACCCTTATTTGTTATTTCATATGCAATATAATCAATAGTAGAATCCTAGAACAACGTGGAAAGTTCAACCACCCTTCTTTACATAGCAATCCCAAGTGTATTCAATGTTGCCCTCACCAAACCAACACTTCCTAGAACTTGGTTGGCCAAATTCACAATGCTCTGCACTTTTCTGTGAAAATTTAGTTAGTAATTCTTTCCTTTCATAGTGGGTGAATTCCACCTCATAGAACCTGAATCGGTCTCAAAACTAGCGTCGCCTTATGGGGATGACCAATCTACCCATGGGAGCAAGTTCTCAACTTCAACCCACATTGTCATATCCATTCCAAAACCCTAAGCTTTCAATACACCTCCAATTTCCAGCTCAACCAAATCTGAATCCTAATAATAGACTAGTTCAATATGTGCAGATTTGTGAGAATTTAGACAATGACATTGAACCTATAGAATGCAATAAGATTCAACTAAGGTTAGCACATATTATCACTACAGAAGAAAATAAATAAAATGAAATAGAAAATCAACCTGCAATAAATCCTCCAACTATAATCACAACGAAAATAAAAGAGGGATAAGACATAGTTGAGAAATAGAACCCCATAAAATTATAATTTCTTTGCCCCCATTCCCTGAGAAACTAGCAATAGCTAAACCAAATATCTATCCTGATTTTGATATCTTAGGGGAATTGAAAAACTTATACATAAAAATTCCACTCCTCTAGGCCATATAGGACATCCTGATTTATGCAAAGACAATTAAGGAATTATGTGGAAGAAGCCTGGGAGGAAATTAAAAATCCATCAATTGTACATGTGGTAGGAACTTTATCTGATTTGATTTTGGGTAAACAAGCACTGATTAAATATGAATACCCAGGAAACCCTGTAGTTATAGTTCAAATACAAGGTTTTACCTTTCCAAACACACTGGTAGATCTTGGGGCAGCCATTAATCTTCTGACTACTAAAACCTGCAAAGTTCTGGGCATTACAGCCTTGGAACCCACTTCAACCTTATTAAAAAATTTCAACAAATGAGTGGTTAAACCTCAAGGAGCCTTATAGGATGTAACTGTCTCTTTAGGCTCATAGGAATATCCTGTGGACTTTCTAGTCATCAACCCAAGGAGTAGGCTAGATGGCCATCCTTTTATATTGGGTCGACCTTGGTTAGCAACATCAGATTATTACATAGTATGTTGTGTAGGAAGCATGACTATCACTAAAGGAAATGTTGTGAAAAATCTTGTTTTATATCCCCCAAATAAACATAGTATTCCTACTCTAAATACTCAGTTACACCCACCTAGATAACCAAAACAAAACATATGTTCTCCTCTCACACTGGAAGAAGCTCTTTAATTTAAGAATAAAAAAGAGGATGATGTGATTAATAACATCATTAAAGGTTCAGTTTATATGAATAGTTAGACATTTAAAATATTAAAGGTCATCATCGAAAATGAAACATAGGGAGATCCCTTGGGGGACGCTGACAATCAGCATATATCCACAACTTTTGTTTATAACAACAGACCAATTCTGATTGAACCAGGTAAAACACTTAACATTAATGGTAACTTGGACAGTCATCAACAACAAAGACTTATTCAGGTTCTTCGGAAATACAAAGAAGATTTTTCCCAGGATTACTCAGACATGAAAGTTGTAGATCCTCAATAGTGTACCCATCATATTTATATCGAGAAGGATGCTCACACCATTGGATAGCCTCAGAGGAGGTTGAATGCGCACCTCAGAGACATTGTAAAAGAAGAATTGCAAAAATTTTTGGACGTAAATTTTATTTATCCTATCTTATATAGTTAGTGGGTCTCCCCGTTGGTAGCTGTTCCCAAGAAAAATGGGAAATGGTTAATTTACGTGGATTACAGAGAACTAAAGAAAGCCACCCAGAAGGACCATTTCCCTCTTCCTTTTATTGATCAATTTCTTCATACCTTAGCAGGGAAATATTTTTTTTCCTTCCTTGATGGCTTCAATGACTATAATTAGATTCAGATTGCCCGTGAGGACCAGGATAAAACTACATTTACTTGCCCTTGGGGTACATTTTCATACAATTTTTTACCGTTTGGTTTATGCAATTCCCCAACCACATTTCAAAGATTAATATTGAGCATTTTTTCTAATCTGACCAATGAAGGGCTTGAAATTTATATGAACGACTTTACCCTATATGGAAGTGACTTTGAGCAGGGCTTACGAAATATAGAAAAGGTACTTGAACGATGCATTTCCATCAAGTTATTCTTAAGCCATGAAAAATTTCACATGATGATGATCGAATTTGTGGTTCTGGGACACTACATCTCTGCGGCTATAATATAGGTAGATCCGGAAAAAATAGAGGTAAATATTGCACTACCTACACGCCGCACATAGACTGAGGTACATAGTTTCCTTGGATATGCAGGGTACTACCACAGATTTATAGAGTAAATTTCAAAAAAATTTGGACCTTTATATGTTCTAACATGTTGAATTTAACTGGTCTGACAAATGTGATGTTGCCTTTGTAGAACTAAAGGAATTGGTTTCAACCACACTAGTGTTACGAGGACCAAACTAGAAGTTGTCTTTCCATATCTCTTCAGATGCATCAAACATAGCTATAGGCGCAGTTCTTTTACAAGAAGAGGATAGCAAGCCCTATGCTATTTTCTATATTACCCCTGCTGAGTTAAATTATAGAGTAATAGAAAAAATATTTTTTGGTTGTTATATCTGCTATCAACAAATTTAGACATTATATATAGGCTATCCAGTTTTCTTGTATACTAACCACTTTTCTATCAGGTACTTAGCCAACAAACCAATCGCTAATGGGCAAGTAACGCGTTGGTTATTGTTACTGAAGGAGTTCGATATTACCATAAGGGATCAACCGGGACAAGAAAATCCTATTGCGAACTTCTCGTCTCAAGTGCCTAATACGAATGATCCATTATCGGTAGATAGCCAAATTCCAAATGAGCACCTCTTCGTGGTAATGATAAAAGCACCTTGGTATGCATACGTAGCGAATTATTTAGCAGTCGAGAAGTTACCAGCACATCTATCTCCCAAGGAAAGAAGTTTGATCATCCAACGCAATGCTTGATTTTCATGGATTGGAGGGTATCTTTTCCACACTGGATCTGACTTACAGATTCGACGGTGTATTCAAGAAGATGAGGTCTATGATATCTTGAAGGCCTATCATGATGAGCCTTGTGGTGGACATTTCACAGATCACAGGACCGAGCATAAAATCCTTCAAATGGGCTATAACTGGCCCACCATATTCAAAGATGCCAAGAAATATGTTCAAGCCTGTGATAGCTACTAGAGGTTGGGCCGTCCTGGCTAGGCTTATGGGATTCCATTGTAGCCTTAGTTGGTGGTGGAACCCTTTAAACTATGGGCACTTGACTTTGTTGGGCCCTTTAATTCACCATCAAATCAAAAGGTTTATATATTGGTCACCACAAACTGTGTGAATAAATGGGTAGAAACAATATCATTGCCATGAGCCACCGAAGAAACAGTGATTAATTTCCTTTTTGAATTTTTTGTACAATATGGCTTGCATGGGGTGTAATAACTCATGGAGGACTGCAGTTTACATGACACAAAATTTTGGCCACTCTGCGGAATCATTCTATCAAACATCGATTTACCTCTCCATATCACCACACAAAAATGGACAGGTAGAAAGAACCAACAAAGACTTAGAATCAATCTTGACTAAGAAAGTCACGAAAAATCGGCGGGACTAGGCTACTAAACTTCCAGAGGCCTTGTGAGCCTCGTGTATGACATGGCACAATACTACTGGATACTCTCCTTACCAAATTTTTTTCGACAAATAATTGACCTTCCCAATATAGTTTGAAATAAAGACTCTTAGGACAACCCGGGAGGTTGGGCTGGATCTTACAGAGGCCCAAACACAATGACTTCAACAACTAAATGAACTAGATGAAGCATGCTTACTTTTCCTCCAATGTATAACACTTATTCAACAACAAAGGGCCAAGTCGCATGATAGGCTGATTAAAAATAAATCATTTCAGAAGGGTGACTGGGAACTCCTTTACGACTTCAGATTCCATGAATTCCTAGGTAAACTACAGACAAGGTGGCTTGACCCTTATGAGATTCAAGAAGTTCATAATAATGTAACCATAACATTAAACACTATTGATGGGTCTGGAGCCCCTTTCCTATTGAATTTCCATCGGTTGTGACTTTATCATCAGCCACTCACAAAAGAGTCCTTTTATTAGCATGTAAGTAATGATCCTACTCTCCAAATCATAGTTGCAGAGGATGGATATTAGGTCCCTATAATAATAATGTATCCCATTATTATTGTTAGTGTAGCCCCTGTTAGGGTCCTATAATAATAGGGTTCATAAAATTTTAATTGAATTTGATAGTCTTGTAAATATGTACATACCTTGCTTTCTGCAAGTTGTTTTCCCATATTTTGAAAAAATGAAAAATAATAAAAAGCCAAAAAGAGGGTAAAAAGTCCTAAAAAGAAAAATCAAAGGACTGAGAAAAATATAAACCCCAAAAGAAAAAAAAAGAAATAAGACCTGAAAGTGAGCAAGTCCAAATGCCACTACTTTTACTTTTACTGCAAAATAATGAATATGTGTAGAGTGTCAATAAATGCCATAATCCATGATCAGTTAAACAGTTTAAACTTAACTTTTCATGCTTTCAATTTCATGTTTTAGATAGAGAATAAAGATATGTCAAATAGTATAAAATTGACAAATCATTAGATAGGTAGAGAAATAATGAGGAGTTCAACAGTTTAATCTGAGCCCTCAGATGAAATAAGGTAGATTTAGATAGTTTTATGCTTTAAAATAATAAAAAAATTTAATGTTGCAAGCCTAAATGCACCTACAAAAAGGAAGTAAAAATGTTAGAAATAAAGTTGGGTAGGTAGAAAGCAGTTGAGAAATCATGTAAATAAAGCATCATTGGGAAAAATTACTAATTTCCTCTCCCCCACAGGTATTCAGTATTCTAAACTATGAGTCAAAAAGGCTCAGAGCATTTCTCTGACTTTTGTTGGGACCAGACCCAAGGCTCGATGACTAGTTAGTTAAAAATATTGAATTCTTACATTAAATCCACATCCATCAACATTTAAACCTTCATTCATAGATCATAATCCATTTTTCCTAAGTAAAAAACTCATTTTTTACTTAGTAAACATACAACCCTAATAGCTAATCTCATTCCCTTTCAAAATCATTCATAAAATCCTCAAAATGCATTTATCCTAAGTATAAGTGAAATAATATTAAAAAGAAAAAATACTTTATTTTGTCTATGATTCACACCCTACTTAGAGATTAACATGTGTTTTGTTTCCATTTCACTACCCTTTTTCATATTAACACCTAACTTATTGTATTAAATCCTCCTGTATATATTAATACCCTTATATTAAAATAAACCCCAAAACCCTTTATTTTAAAGTTTAGACCTAAGTTTAATATCCCACATGCGCAATATAAAAACCCTGCCCTAACAAACCCATTGGTCTAAAAATATCTTTATTCAAATATCCTGCCCCTATAGTTTGAAAACAACTATGCAAGTTGATAAAACTATATAATATATACTATCGTGCCCACATATGAAAAATTGAAACATTTCACAAATGTTTTAAATTAAAACATCATATCCGCCTTATTACATAAAGCCTAATGTTTAAACTTTATTAAAACATAGTTTTATAAACATTAAACAATCCCCGCATATAAAACACCTTGGCCCCACTCCTATTCCAATGCAATTCCCAAACCAATTGCGACTGTTCGCATTGATCACTCAGATCCGATGGCTAAAACGCAATATCGTGTAGAAAATTTGTGCGATCACCCAAACTCCAAATCTACGTGAAATGAGTGGTTTCAAAGTTTTATCTCTCCTCCACATGCGCTTTTTCCGTTGGATCACGTGGGTTCAAGCCAAAACCACTTACCGCAAAATTGCCACGCGATAACCACTATGGTTTTCAATCCTTTGAAACCCGAAACCGCCGCTCCTGCCTGATGTGACAATCATTCAATGCAGAAATAATGTAACCAAAACACATATTAGACCTTCGAAACATAATTCATTTCTTTCTCTTCTGCATTAACCTTTTTTCTCGCACTTTACCGACTATAACAAACATCCTTTTTCTGGCATTTTTCGCCATTTTTATGCCTGAAGAACCTGCAAAATTTACCCTGTGAACTTTGAAGATCGCTGAGGAGCTATACTTTGCTCTAGAAAATCTACAAAAGCTGTTTTTCATTCAAAAACCTCTAAAACTCTTCTGAAGCCAAATACTTGCATATAGAAGGTATTTTTCTGAAATTTTGAACCAACAATCGATTTGAAAGACATTTTAAGAACAAAAACACTCTTAGAGTTTAAGAATCAATTAAGGAAGCTGTTAAAAAACCCCAAAAACAAGCCAAACCCTGTCAATTTTTTTCCAGAAACCATGTTTCTCTGCTACCCACAATTTGTCAAGAAATTTATGAGTTTTTCACACTTTGATGAATTATTCCAAGTTTAAATCAAACCAGAAAACCTCTGCAGGTATCCTAAGCCTTTGCGACCTTTTTCAAAAGAGTTTTTAGCCCAATTTTCCATTAAAATACTCAAGAAACCCTTGTTTCTTGTTTTAAACCAGTCAAAAGCCTATAAAACTCTTTCACAGACCTAATTGAGAAGAAAGCCCAAAGAAAAAGCTATACTTTGCCAATTTGTCCAAGAAATCCTTTTCTAAAGTAAATTACTTCTACAAACTGTCTAAACTTGCAGAAGTAGAACAAAATGCCTAAGAAGAAGAGTACAAGAAATCCTGAAGGTTCCAAAGTACCTAAACCAACCCCTACCATGACTTCAAGTATTGCTATTTTTGTAAATCCTCTTCAACCACCTGTTGTTGATATTGAACACATCCCACTAGCTGATACTGATTATAAGATAGCAGATCCCATTGTTGAATTTAAACTGCTTGATATCCATAACTGGTGCTATGAGAATTCTTTATATGATCAAGAATAAGTCCATATATAGGAATCACATTTGCCTAAATATGTTGTCCCATTAACTCATCCATGTCAGGAGGTCATTAGATTGTGTCAGTAGTATTATGTTCCTAAACAAAGAGCCATTGTAAATGCCAATAAAGATGTGCTTTTTACCATTACTGCAGAATCAATTAACCAGATGTTACAGCTTCAGCCTAGCCCCCAAGTAGTTCGTTTGCCTATAGAGGCCCTCACCAAGTTATATATTGGCCTAGATTTTCCCAAAAGGTTCATGATTTTTCAGACATTTATGCCTCTGAATGTAGAAATTCCTAAGCTAAATCCCCCATATTCTACTGCTAAATTCCCTGAAGGTTCAAGACATGTGATTTCCATGATTTCCTTCATCCTTGGATATTTTACTGATAAACACACAAATGAGTCCATATTAGGGTTCTTATCCACTTTTTCCCCAGGTCAACCACCATCAGTAATATTTGATTATGTTGGTTTCATTGCTGATAATATTCATTATCAATTGAAAAATTTTCAAATTGAGGGAGTGTTCAGATATACTTCCTACATTTTCCATATGTTTTTATACTTCCAATCGGAAAATTTTCTAGTTACTCTCCAAAAAATTGACATAGAGGGAAATCCTCCATCTGTCATTTTCTGGACATCCTTGCTCAGGAAAGAATGGATGGAATATAGTTATTCAGAATTTTCAAAGTTATTTTTACATCCAGTGATCACAATGTTAACAAAAGTAGAGAAGACAAGAATAAATGAAGAAATGAAAAAGATATTGCAGCTATCAGAGTAGACTAAGATTGGTGACTGGTATTTGTATGAAAAATATACTGAGATCAGATTCTTTGGGTCAAACTTGTTACTTTACAAGTTACCCAAACATCCTTCAATGAGTATCTTTTCCTTGGAGTATATCAGGCAGATCCTAAACTCTGATTCCATAAATTTCATGCCATCTAAGAAGAAGACACAATTCAAGCTAAAGAATCAGATAGGGCCATTGATATGCAATCAGAGGGATGCATAGAAAGAGGCAGCTAAGCAACTATTTGAATATAAATTTGAAGAAAGTTTTCAGTGGAATTATGATCCACAAGGGATCTTGAGTAATATAAGGGTTAAAATAAAATTAACACCCTTCATCCATGAAGCAAAACCAGAAATAGAAAAATTTGTAAATTAGATTGAATGGACTTAAAGTACCTTAACAGATGCAGTGAAAAAAGGTAATACTAGTCATACCTTAGAGACTGCAAATTAGCCAGAGAATTCCACTAAAAGAGTAAGGGAAGAAGGAGCCTATGTGGCAGAAACTACAACTGAAACCAAGTTCAAGCTCATATATAAAAAAAGGCCCAAGTTAGATTCAGCAGGTAAAGGAAAAGTGAAAATTGGTGTGGAAGAAATAGAGATTTTAAATACCAATACAGATTTTCCAGAGACAATTGTTGCTACTGTAATTATCAATGAACCAACTACTAAAAATTAGAATGAAGAAAAAATCAACAATGAAGATACACAGTTAATGGAAAGACAACAAAGCATGGAAGCCTCTTCCTCATAGGCAGCTAAGGAAAAGGATTTGGATATCAAAGAAAAATATAATTAGATTAAACTGAAGAATGAAGAGATAAATAATAATATTTATTCTCAATATCTCAAACAGACTCCAAGTGTGCAAAGAAGGCTCCTTTCTGTATTTGATTATTCTAATCAAAAGCTAATCATGTTAGTGTTGTAGCCCACAGTCAAATCTCCTAAGACAGTGGCAGATTATCAGAAAGTTGATTTGGAAGTCTAGACAAAGCCTCATTGTAAGCCAAATATCTAAAGATAAAAGCCTTAGAAGAACTAGTTTTGCAGGTGGGATATGACCCTACTAATATCAAAGCAGCAGAATTATTGGTGAAGAAGAAAAATGAACATATAGAAGATTTGAGGAAACAGCTCAAACTTCCTCAAAGTGAACATCCTCAAACAAAAGAAATCATACAGGAACAGAGTGAAAAATATGACATGATGAATTTAATTCTTTAGTTGACATCTTAGGTTAAGGCTGCCCTTGTTTCAACTTGCTAGACAATGGAGATGGAAATAGAGATGGACAAACTTGTCCAAGAAAAGGAAATAGTGAAAGAACAAGAGATTCCTACAGTTATTCCAGTTATCACTATAGCAGTGCCTTAAAAACTTTAGCTGAAAAGTTGGCACCCAAAGAACCATTGGCTACTGCAGTGCCAATGGCTTCTTCCACAACCTCAGCTACTGAATCATCAACAACAGCAATACAACATACAAATGAGGCCTAGTGAAACTAATGGAAGAAATGTCTTTAAAGATAAATGAGATTAATAGGTTGACAAATATGGTAGAAAATCTTGAGAATTCAAATAAATTGGCTCAGATAAATGCAAAGACACATGAAGAGAATGCCATCAGACTGAATGGAGAGTTGAAGAAATTGCAGAAAGAATTGACATTAAAGGAGAAAATTTCATACATCAAAGATCACCTTTAGAACAATGTCATTGGAGCCATCCATGATGTGTGGCCTTCAATTCAGGTAATTTTTGAGCAAATAGAGTTATTACTAAAAGCACAAGTAGAAATTCAAAAGACTCAGGGTGAACTAGCTGATAAAACAGAGCAAGCTTTAAGGCTGATCACCTTTCTTAACAAAAAAAATAGACAGGAGTTAGAAGAACTCAAGATTATAGATAGAACTGAAACTATCCTAGAAATTAGGAAATTTACTACAAAGAAAAATCTGATGAGGCAACTTGAAGAAAAGTGTGAAAGCATGAATACTACCATAACCAGGTTTATGGTTAAATTTACAAATTTGAGGCAAAAAGGACTGCTTGATATTATGGTAATTAATGATAAACTGATGGCTCAGAATGACTATGATAAGAATATTAGAGAGTTTGCAAAAGAATAGGTAAATAAACCATCAGGTCAAGGGATACCAATAGGAAAAGTGTTACTCAAGTGTTTTGAAGATTTATTCTACTTGCAACATGAGATAAAACACTTATTTATTATCAAGACAACCTTCGCCAGATATACTGAAGTTGATGAAAATGTTAGGAAATTAAATAAAATTCAAACTCTTAAAGATGAGGATTGGGAAGTACTCACAGATTTATTATGAAGGATAAAAGACAGATACATCAAAGAAGGAAGAAAATTGTTTTCTAATTTGCAGTCAAAATGGAATTTTATAGTAGTAAAATATTTTTGATTATGGTTAAAGAGTATCAATTTAAAGAGTATCAATGAATAAAGAGTATCCGAGAAAGAGTATCAGAAAAGGCATATCATATTCCAAAAAATATCTAAGAGCCAGCAAGGAGGACACCAAGGCAGCTAGCTGCATCTTATCTTCAAAGCAGTTTCTATTTCTTTTGAATAAATAGGACAGCTTGCTGATTTGTTAAGCAGTTGTCTCTATTATTGTTGTAAATATATTTTATTTTCCTAAGATAATTCCTAGAATTTTTCTAGGATATTTTGTAAGAAAATAGGTATAAATACTTCATCTTTAGAATTATTTTGTGCGGAATAAAATTGTTGGGATTGTTATAGTCATTTCTTCTTGGACTTCAAAGCTTTTTTGTGTCAAATTTCGAGTTAGCAAGCTGGATCAAAACAATTAGCATCATACTTCAGGATTCCTATGATGAGTTATTTGGAGTGAATTATTTCCTCACTTTTCATTGTTATCTTTCTTTGTTACATGCATCCATCTATGTTTATTCTAAATCTGAATGTACAACTAGGAGCATTACTACAGGATTTTCTAAAAGCACCCTGTTTTTAACTACTTATCATTTATATGTTTTCCTCTGATTTCCAGTGTAGGGAACCCTTAATTGCTCCCTCTCTCATTTGAACTCTTCCTACTACTTCCTTTTCTGAATCTAAGGATTCTTAAGTGCCCTTTATCCCGATCATACCACCTCATAAAAACAACTTTCCAAGATCTTCAAGGGTTATCTATATTGCCCTAAAAACATTTGACATTTTGTCATTGATCCCAGTCCTGTTTGCTTAACTTTGACTCCATAGCCCAATGGACAAATAGATTTCCCACTATCCTTCCTTTTAAGTGATTTTTCCCACCAAATCCATCAAAATCTACCAAAACCAAACCAAAACTGCACTTTCATAACTAACCTAATATTTACAAATCAAAACAAAGTTAAATTTTAAAGAGAGCCCTCTTTGAACACTAGGAAGGCTAGATCCTAGAGTTTGAAGTTGGTTTGTGGTTACCTCTAGTATTCTTTGACTAAAAACCAAAAATCTCACAAATTTAGAAATACTAGAGTGATAACATTATTGGTGACCATACTGGGGACTTAACCAATCCTTAATCATAAAACTAGTCTTAAAGAAAATCATTTTATACATCCTTTTACTTTAAGATTGCTTTTATAAGTTGTGGGTATTGAAAACAATAATTCTGGCTTCTAGGAAAGTTTATTATACCAGGTCTAACTCAGATCCTAAACTTGCTGTTATATTAGACAACCAAGACCAAAATGGTAAAAATAAAAAATAGTTAGAAGATTTGGAAGCTGAAGTATCATTAAAAAGAATCAATTCATTACCACAAGAGTTAGTAAGTCTGCAAGATATCGATTTTGATCTTAAATTTGAGCATTCTTTATTTAGAATTAAATCTAAAAGTAATTTGAAAACTATTGTTTTAGATCCTGTTTTTATTTCATTCTTGAATACAAAACATTTCTAAATCAAAGAAAGTTCAAGATCAGACTAAAATTGAAGAAATTAATGTTACTATTCTCAAAGATATTGATGAAGCTATTGAATTAGCTCAATTATTAACCTACGCAAACAAACCTCCAGTTTCTCAGTTACATACCACAATAATACCATCTAAAGATTCATATCTATATGCTATTACATCATATATAACTTCCACTACCAACTCATCTACAGATCCATTTATCCCTAAATTACCTTTACATCCTAGATTACTATTTCCACCACTCACTTCATCCACTATATCTATTAGCTCACCTTTTGATTTTCTAAACTCATCATCCTCATTCCCTAGTAGTTCCATATACATTCCAATTTCATTTCCCAACACTTCAACTACAAATTTTAGTTCATCAGCTATCACTTCCAGCACAAACCCAAGAACTTCTACTTTTCCTCCTAGTCAAGCTAAACTTCAAGCTATGGCTGCTAGATATGCTCTGCTAATCTTACCACAACAGCTTCATGACATGCCTCAAGACTATCAAAGTAAGATACCACATTTTGATGCCACTACCCATTATACATATCAACAACATATAAATAAAATGACAGATTTCTTTGAACTCCATGAGATTGATGATTCTGATGTTCAAATGAGGTTATTTGCACAAACATTGACAAGAGAGGTTAAGAAGTGGTTTATAGGTCTTGCTACTGGTAGTGTAACTAATTTAGCTATATTTCACAGATTGTTTTGAAATAAATGGGAAAAGAAAAAGAATCCGCTCCAGATATTGTCTGAATTTGATGCCATGAGAAGAGCTCCAAATGAGTCAGTCCAAGACTACTGCACTAGATATAATAGTGTTTACAATACCATCACTGCAAATATTAAACCCACCCCTCATAATGTCCTACTCAAATTCCTTGATGGGTTTGACATGGACATGGCTTATCAGTTGAGGGAAATAAATGCAAAAACCTTAGAAAGAATGCAAACAGATACTATTAGTGTAGAAGTAAACATTTTAGCCAGAAAAGCTAGACTAAGAAATGAGGGAAGGGTGACTATTAAAGAAGAAATTTCCAATTCAGACTAAAAAATAGATATTTTAGGTGAAACTTTAGACAGGATGATGGATAGATTAGACACCATAGAGAGAATACCTCATTGGGATAACCAACAACAAATCAGAAATCCCAATTTTAGAAAAAACACAAATTCAGGAAAAGCAAAAGAAATAGCGCCAGACCAAACAATAAGGCCCCCATTCCAAGAGAACTATGCTGAAAGTTCTCAGAATAATGATGATGATGATGATGAAATAAATCTTATGGGAATAGATGATAATAATACTATTTTTCTCACTTAGGAAGATCAGGAATTATTTGAACTCCAACAACTCAAATTATATTCAAGTGAAGCGTTTGATTATAAACAAGGTTATGATTATGCAATAAATTAAATACACAGTCAATATAGCCTTAGAAATAAGAAAAACAACGAGTCTTCTACCAAGAAAACTTACCAAACACTGAATAAGAAAACAGTAGAAGCTCCTAAAACAAAAGTTCTACAAATTCTCCCAAGGGAAAATAAGCAAAACTCTAGTTCTTCCCAAAACATTTCTAGTCCTAAAAATGCATCAAGCCCTAAAATTGTTAATATTACTATTTGGTCAATTTAGTGTGTCCTAAATTGCTACATTAATTTTTCAATTAGGGATTCGTAAGCTGACGAAGTGTGGTGCACTATATGTGCAAGATAACCTATATGTTACTTTTTGTCGTTTTTGGGTTTTTTTATTTATCTTGGGGGTTTTTATCTTGGTTGGTTTCCTAATGTGAGATGGAAATTCTAAAATACAAGTATGGATATAAATGTTCAAGGCAATGATGTACTTTATAATGATTTCCCAAACTTCAAAATTCAAAAGGGTTTTAAAACATGCAATGACAAAATTAATTCCTAAAAGAAAATGAAAAGGTGCCACTATACTAGTCAAACAAATAGTGAACTATTGATCATGAAACCCATTACCCTTGTTGCTGTCTAAATACAAAAGAAACTGTGCTCAAATAAATCCAAGAATTGCAAGCAAAGTAAAGCTAAAATCAAATTACATCAACTCATATTCTGACCCCTCAACATTAGTCTCGCTATGGCTTTCGGAGGTAATCATAAAAAACTTGAGCAATCTGATATCTAATTTGCAGAAAAATAAACTAATATCAAATTACACACTCATACTTCAATCCCTCACCATTAGTCTCTCTATGGCTTTCAGAGGTAACTGATAATGACATGAGCAATTTAATATCTAACTTGCAGAAAAATAAACTAATATCAAACTACACACTCATACTTCAATCCCTCACCATTAGTCTCACTATGGCTTTCAGAGGTAACTGATAATGACATAAGCAATTTAATATCTAACTTGCAAAAAAATAAACTAATATCAAACTACATACTCATACTTCAATCCCTCACCATTAGTCTCGCTATGGCTTTCAGAGGTAACTGATAATGACATGAGTAATTTAATATCTAACTTGCAGAAAAATAAACTAATATCAAACTACACACTCATACTTCAATCCCTCACCATTAGTCTCGCTATGGTTTTCAGAGGTAATTGATAATGACATGAGTAATTTAATATCTAATCTAACTAATAGAGCAAATGTACAAAACTGAAATAAATAAAAAAGTGCTGGAATTAAAATCTAAGAAAAATAAATCAGCAGAAGGATAAGACTGAATCCATGTCATTAGTCATTGTAAAACTATGTGCAAATGCCTGGGCTGCCTACTGTAATCTGGAACAAAGACACTGATCAGTTAACAACAGTATAAAGCATGAAAAATTATGGACAGAAATAAAATGTTAATACCATAAGAGATGTAATATATACACGTGAATAACTATGGCATAATGAACGTAAGGAAATAAAGCATGAAAATATACAGCAATAAACAAAACCTCGGCGTGTGCAGGGGCCCTCTGCACAATCCTCAGGGAACAACTATCAACCACGAATTATGCTTATGAACAGAGTCTTCTCATGTATTCAAAACGCAGTCATAACAAGGAAATAATGTCACGGCACAGTGGGCTTTCTTTACAGCAAAATTACATTACAAAAGCTAGCTACTATGCGTATGAGAATGCATTATTTATAATAGAGGATGACATAACTACTTTCCTACAATCTGCGCTGATAAAAGACACGTGAACAACCACGTCCAGAAATCTAGCATTATGGCTGCCATGAAGATTAAATCTATGGAGGGTGGCCGTTGGATTCGGCTTATGGAGCAGTTCACAGGTGTTGATATGTCCCTTGAGATTTAGGAACGGCCACGCAAGTCTTCACGTGGTGAAAAACGGAGTTCTGTCACCGTAGGACTCTTAGGTTGACCACCGCTTGACTACCTTTGACCACGGCGTTCTTTGGTGAATTCGATTGAGCCAATAGGACTCGGTCCATATCCATGTCATTTCCAACTTGCCCATGTGGCTTGATTTTCCTGAAGACACCTGCAATATAGACTTTAACAAAATGGCTACAAAAAGTTGAAGCAGCTGTGGAAAATAACAAGATTCCGCAGCTCAATGAGAAAAAATCTAATTCAAACAGCAGACACAAAACATAGTTAAAAACCACTTTAAATGCTCTTTTATGATTAATATGCAATGATGTTGATGACTTAGGAGGTCCATGTAAATGGAAAAAGTCTAGAAAGGTGTATAGGAAAGATGCAAGTTTGGGACTCAACATACCCCCACTGTGAAGGTGTTGCATGTCCCCATGCAACCAAAATTTTGATCATCCTCCTTCAATTCATATGCCCTGATACCTCTGCCAGTACATCCAGTCCTCTTCTCCTCTTTCTTGGTGCTACTAACATCCTGGGCTTTTTCATCAAGCATCTGAATTTGAGATTAATCAGTGCTCTACTTATCTTCTTGCATTTCTTCTTCAATTTCCTATTATTTTTGTGCCACAGTCCCAGATGTAGCATAGTGTTGTCATGAATGATCTTGTCCAATCTTCTTTGCTCCTTTAATGCTTCATTTTAATTTTTAATATGTCTATTTAAAACCTCCAACTCAAATACTTCTTGTTTCAACGATTGGACTAGAGCTTCTTGTGCTGTGTGAAGCTGAGTGGATGAAGTGTTGGGACCTGTGGTTGTTCTTTCTAAGGATTCTATGTAATCATACACCTCTTATTGCTTTGGATCTATCTCGGGTGTCGTTTTCCTTGGGTTGTCCCCAAAATGCTGTGGAGGAGAATTGACTTCAAAATCTGGCTGAAAAAGACTCATGTCAACATCTTGAGGACTAGTTTCAACATTTGGCTGAGAATGAGGTGGACTACGGCCAGCTGGATTTTGTTCAGGTGTTCCTCCTCCCAAGTCAATAAAATGGGGTCCTTTTGTTTGTGCTTTCCTCCACTTTCCTTTAAGCCTGGTGCTTCTTCTTACATGCTGTGGACTATTGTCTTTTTCCTTCTGTTTTTCTTTTCCTTTCTTTTTGGTCATAGCTGACTGTTCCTGAAGGTGAACTAGTCTCTCAGACAATACTTGATGGTATTCTTCTGAGGAAGGGGTTTGATGCACAGCCTCAATGCTTCTTTTCTCTTTTGATTTTTTTGGTTTTTTACCTTTAGTCTTTTCCTTCCTCCTTTTAGAAAGTCTTTCTTCTCTACTAGTTCTTTCAACTGTGTTAGTAGGAGTGCTTTGAGTTTTATCACCTGTTCTCTTTCTTCTACTTCTTTTTGATGTACTACCTTCAGGGGTTTCTTGGGGTTCTTCAAAGAAATTTGTAATTAAAAACTGCTCCCAGGTGTCCTTTTTCTCTTTTAATTGTTTTTCTATCAAGATTTTCACGAGACCATGGTGATAAAAATGTGGTTATACGTCCCCCAGATGCTTTTGGACAGTTACAAACATCTTTTTCAAACTGTTTAGTAAAAAATATGGTAGATTGAGGGTTTGGTTGTCTAGGAAATTCATCAACAGTCGGGTATGATACATGTACATTGATCCAAAACATCCCTCACAGGTGATAAACTTTTGAATAACCAACAGTAAACTAGCCCACTCTTCTTTTAAAGCATGGACAGGAATTCCCTTTTTGAAAATGGTGACATCCATACCTGGGTTACGTAGGATCACTCTCCAGGCTTCCTCGCCAATGCTCTTGTTCTTGAACCAGCGTTCACCTTCTTGAGGGAGTTCTGTAGCAGCTGTTATGGATGCCTCAGTCACTGTAAATTTGAGGTTCCCAATTTCCACCTCCAGACCGTTGAAAGACCTCGCAAAAGCTTTTGTTACCTCCTTATTGCAGCCTTTAAACTTTTGAATAAACCGAAGCCATTTTGCCTTTTTCAATATGTCTTTGACTTGCGGGTATCCTTTCATAAATTTGGGTCCCTCTGGTTCTGCCTTCAACAACTGACCCATCCTTCCTTCTGTTCTTTAAAACTCGTCTGCATGAGGAGGGTTTAGCGAAGGTAAGACGGCTGAATTAGCGGAAATGAACAGGGTTTATGAAGGAGACCAGTGACTGTAAGCAGATATCAGAGAATAGGTACACGAAATGAAGCGGAACAGAGAACAAAATGGGGTGAAGGCTTATGTGAACACGGTGTAAATGCAGCCGTGAGGTCAATAGAAGAGTAGGGGGAGTAAAGTGCATCCGGCAGTATTTAAAATTGGGTGGCTGCAGAGTAGACGCAAGCACGTTTATGAAACGGCTACGGATTTTGTGCGGCTGAGAGAAGCCGTAGTCAAATCAACCATGTTCCATAATTACAGGTGGAGTATCAAAGTATAGCTGAACACAAGTGAAGACCAGAGGCTTGATTATGAGGCCGTTTAAAAATAAATGCAAGGATTGTGGGGGAATCGTATAGAGATCGTGGAACGGTTATGGAGTTATCAACGCAATCATTGCATATAATGGAGCTATGGTTTATAACTATGTAAAAATGTGCTTCAATGCCATTTGAAATAAATTTCTACTCATACCTTCGAATTCTTGCCATTTTTCATTAGTCTTCAATCAGTTGCTTCTCGTTGATGCTTTTGAATGCCTCATGTCCTCATAATATGTCCTCATACCTGCATTTGATTTCATGATTGTTGAACTAACATCTGACTGTAAATTTTTGAAAAACAGATTGGTGGCTACAGAAACTGCTTCTGGCTATGGAAACTGGTGTCAGCTGCGGACACAACAATTATTTGGGTGAATGGAGATGGATAGATGATAACTGACTGAATGAAAATGGTCATGAAATAAAATTTTTTATTGGTGAAATGAAATGAAATAGATGAAATGGAGTGAAATGAAATGAAGTGGAGTGGAATGAAGTGGAATGAAGTGGAATGAAATGGAGTGGGTTGTCATAAAACTTGTGAAATGAGAGAGAGAGGGAATTTTTTTGGAAAATATAGGGTGTCAGGTGTTCCTGATTTTCACCCTACATTTTCTGTATAAGACTGCCAATCAGTGATTGGTTTTCAGGCTTATAGATTATTATTTTTTTGAAACTGAAAAGAACAAAGGCTAGGTTGGTGGAGAAGAAGGATTCTTCTTCACCAGCCTTATTGCATAATTATCTTGAAACATTTTGACAAATTCCTCTTTTGAGAGTGGCTTATGATAGATCTTTAAGCTGTGGCCATTCACAATAAGAGGAGTTTGAGATTCATCAATGGTCTTGATTCTTACTGCTCCATTGCTAAAGATCTTGTCAATCTCATATGGCCCATGCCAATGAGTCTGAAATTTTCCTTTAAAATCTTTAAACTTGGAATCAAATAGAAATGCCCAATCTCCTTCTTGAAACTTCTTCTTTTTGATGTATTTGTCATGCCATTTAGCTCTTTGATATTGAACTAGATCAGTTCTTCGAATTGCCTCTTGTCTGATCTCATCTAGCTCATTCAACTGCTCCATTCTATGCTTTTGGGCTTCTGATAGATCCATCCCCAACTGAACTGCCATCTTGAAGGTTTTGACTTGGAACTCAATGTGTTACACCATTTTTTGGTCATCTAACCTATTATCATTAGATGGACCCAAGTACACCATGTAAGACCAATTTTACCCTAAGTAAAATTGCCTTCACTATGTTACATAACTTAATAAACCACATTTATTAGGTTATTTATGGTCTAAACAGGAAACTCCAAAAGGAAATATTAAACAAACCTATATTTGTTTGATTTTTCCCATGGAATAATTAATTAAACCATAGTTTAATTATTATTCCCAGTCATGTTTAACCCAAAAACAAAGAAATTAATTAGATAAACCTTTATTTATCTTATTATTTTCTAGGAATAATTATTTAAATCTTATTTAGATAATATTCCTTGTTAAATATGACCAAATCACCCACAAATAATTAAATAAATAATTATTTATTTGATTATACTTCAACCACTTCCTTAAAAAGATAAATAAATCATTATTTATTTATTATTGACAAATAAAGGGATTTGACCCAAGTCAAATACTTTTTCCCTCCAACAAATATAATAAAATATTCCATAAAAGGTGGATCTAGATTTGGTTAACATTATTTTAATCATGCACCAAGATCTAGAATGACCCAATAATTTGTTATAAATAGGAGGGTTTTTCCCATCATTCTTCACCTTTTGTTGCCTATTAGATCACTCTGGATCTATACACTTGGTCCGATTTTTCCATCATTTGCTGTGTTAGCTCCCATTGAGCTCTATTCTTTGCATTGGGTTTTCTACACCAACAAGAGAGAGAAATCTTAGATCTGAAGTGCTGAGGACTTCCAAGAACCCATCCCACTGAGGAGAATTGGATACGCCTTCTTGTTTTCCTCCCAAGTGCTCAATTAATACAAAAATTCTTTCAAAAATTGTTCTTGTCTTGTCTATTGGTATATGGAGCAAACCCTTATTTTTACTGCTTAATGTCTTTCCATGCATAGATCTGGTTTTTTGCAGCTCCTTTCTTGTTCAACTAACCACAGATCTGAAGATATTGGCAGCCACTTTTGTTGTTAGGGCTATTAGTGGTCCTTTTCCGTACACTTCGACAAAGGATTCATACTAACACAATGGGGAGCATGTCCTGTTGTATTTCTCCATGTAGTTCTGTAGGCCCACAAGGCTTCAGGAAGCCTTTCTACCCAATCTCTTCTGTGTAGATGAACAGTTTTGGTGATGATACTTTCAAGAACTTTGTTTGTAGACTCCACTTGACCATTTGTTTGCGGATGGTAAGGAGTAGATCTTCTGTGCTTGATTTTGTATTCTTCCATCAGCTTCTCCACCAGGTTGGATGTGAATTGGCTTCCCTGATCTGTCACAATTTCTCTTGGAACACCAAAGCGAGTAAAAATATCCTCATAAAGAAAATTAACAACTGAATTTTTAGTAGCAGACACTAATGCTTTGGCTTCCACCCATTTAGTAACATAATTAGTACAAACCAATATATACTTCTTTTGCTTAGATGGTGGATTAATAGGTCCAATGAAATCTAAAGCCCATTTTTCAAAGGGTTCGATGAGTACCTGTGGTTGCAATGGCATTTCATTTGAAAGGGTAGGTTTCCCTACTCTTTGGCAACTATCACACCTTTTGACATATTTTTTTGCATCTTTGAAGAGGGAAGGCCAACAATATCCTAAAGAGAGGATTTTATAGGCTGTCCTTTTGTCAGCAAAGTGTCCGCCGCATGGTTCATCATGACATGCCTTGAGGATATCAGGTATTTCATCCTCCCTGACACATCTTCTGATCACAAGATCTG
This sequence comes from Pinus albicaulis, assembly GCA_034641835.2. Classification (NCBI taxonomy): domain Eukaryota; kingdom Viridiplantae; phylum Streptophyta; class Pinopsida; order Pinales; family Pinaceae; genus Pinus; species Pinus albicaulis. The sequence goes on from CM076575.1 coordinate 298,093,279, forward strand.
GCCCTGTTTTAAACAATTCGTTAGAAATCTAGGAATATTTTGAACTTTCCTGAATAATATTTCTTCTTTCACTTGGAAATAAATGTGGAGGAAGTTTCCCTGTAACCAAATAGTTAGCAATATCTGCATACCAAGGGGTCTTAGTAGTTACTGCAAAAAATTATTCATCAGGAAACTTATCCTCTACAGGAGAATCTTCTTTAGTATTCTGAATCCTAGACAAGAAATCAGCTACTGTATTTTGTTTCCCTGGTCTATCCAACACAATAATATTGAATTCCTGCAAAATTAGGAGCCATCTTGTCACTTTTCCATTAGTAACAAGTTTGTTCATTAGATATCTAATCGCAGAATGATCAGTATGAATAAAAGTTTCATAGCCTGTTATATAATGTCTAAACTTATTGATTGCATGAACAACAGCTAAAAACTCTTTTTCAGTTACAGTATAGTTCAACTCAGTGGGAGTCAAATTTTTACTGGTATAGTAAATGGCATAAGGGACTAAATCCTTTTGACCCAACAAAGCTCCTAGAGCTGTATTTGAAGCATCTGTAGAAATATGGAAAGGGAGTTTCCAATTTGGTCCTCTCAAGATAGGTGCTTTAGATATTCTTGTTTTCAAAGTCTCAAAGGTTGATTGACAATCAAGATCCCATTTGGATTCACAGTCTTTTGTAAGCAGTTTGAAGAGTGGAGATGCTATTTTAGTGAAGTTTTCTATAAATCTTCTATAGTATCCAGTAAATCCTAGAAAAATTCTAACATCTCTTTGACAATTTGGAATAGGCAACTAGGAGATGACTTCAACTTTTGATCTATCAACCTTAATCCCATCTCCTGAAATATGATGCCCCAAAACAATACCTTCAGTAAACATCATAAAGCATTTTTCATGGCTTAATGAAAGGTTTGTTTCTTTACATCTTATAAGGACTTTTTCCAAATTTTCTAATTCCTCTTCAAATGAATTACCATAAACTGTAAAATCATCCATTTAAACCTCTACACAATCATGGATTAGATCAGAAAAAATTCCTAGTACTGCTCCTTGAATTCCAGGAATCTTAAGGCTAGGGGTAGATGGTGGTGAATCTTGTCTATGCCTTGAAGAAGATGGAGTTGTGAAAATCGAACTCTTGGCTCTAGCTATAAACCTTCCCTTAGAATCTCTTGCTCTATGCATGTCATTTTTTTATTTTTAAGTTGGGCTAATAATTCTCTTTCTGATCTTCCAGGTCACACTAGGTGCAAGAAGAGAGCATACTTAAGAAATTATTGAACCAATAACTCTCTTTTCTGATCCTCCATATCACACTAGGTGCAAGAGGAGAGCATACTTCAAGAAGTTATCAATTTTTCCCTTCTTTTTATTGTTTTTTTTTTTTTTAAGAAATTGGCTACCTAGTTACACTTCCTCGGCAATGGCGCCAGAATGTTTGGTCAATTTAGTGTGTCCTAAATTTCTACATTAATTTGTCAATCCGGGATTTATAAGCTGACGAACTGTGGCGCACTATATGTGCAAGATAACCTATCTCTTACTTTTTGTCGTTTTTGGGTTTTTTTATTTATCTTGGGGGTTTTTATCTTGGTTGGTTTCCTAATGTGAGATGGAAATTCTAAAAGACAAGTATGGATATAAATGTTCAAGGCAATGATGTCCTTTATAATGATTTCCCAAACTTCAAACTTCAAAAGGGTTTTAAAACATGCAATGACAAAATTAATTCCTAAAAGAAAATGAAAAGGTGCCACTATACTAGTCAAACAAATAGTGAACTATTGATCATGAAACCCATTACCCTCGCTGCTGTCTAAATACAAAAGAAACTGTGCTCAAAGAAATCCAAGAATTGCAAGCAAAGTAAAGCTAAAATCAAATTACATCAACTCATATTCTGACCCCTCACCATTAGTCTTGATATGGATTTCAGAGGTCATCATAAACAACTTAAGCAATCTGATATCTAATTTGCAGAAAAATAAACTAATATAAAATTACACACTCATACTTCAATCCCTCACCATTAGTCTCGCTATGGCTTTCGGAGGTAACTGATAATGACATGAGCAATTTAATATCCGACTTGCAGAAAAATAAACTAATATCAAACTACACACTCATACTTCAATCCCTCACCATTAGTCTCGATATGGCTTTCGGAGGTAACTGATAATGACATGAGCAATTTAATATCTAACTTGCAGAAAAATAAACTAATATCAAACTACACACTCATACTTCAATCCCTCACCATTAGTCTCGCTATGGCTTTCGGAGGTAACTGATAATGACATGAGTAATTTAATATCTAACTTGCAGAAAAATAAACTAATATCAAACTACACACTCATACTTCAATCCCTCACCAATAGTCTCACTATGGCTTTCGGAGGTAACTGATAATGACATGAGTAATTTAATATCTAATCTAACTAATAAAGAAAATGTACAAAACTGAAATAAATAAAACAGTGCTGGAATTAAAATCTAAGAAAAATAAATCATCAGAAGGACAAGACTGATTCCATGTCATTAGTCATTGTAAAACTATGTGAAAATGCCCGGGCTGCCTACTGTAATCTGGACAAAGACACTGATCAGTTAACAAAAATATAAAGCATGAAAAATTATGGACAAAAATAAAACGTTAATACCATAAGAGATGTAATATATACACGTGAATAACTATGGCATAATGAATGTAAGGAAATAAAGCATGAAACTATACAGCAATAAGCAAAACCTCGGCGTGTGCAGGGGCCCTCTGCACAATCCTCGGGGAACAGCTATCAACCACGAATTATGCTTATGAACAGAGTCTTATCATGTATTCAAAACGTAGTCATAACAAGGAAATAATGCCACGACATAGTGGGATTTCTTTACAGCAAAATTACATTACAAAAGCTAGCTACTATGTGTATGAGAACACATTATTTATAACAGAGGATGAAATAACTACTTTCCTACAATCTGCGCTGATAAAAGACACGTGAACAACCACGTCCAGAAATCTAGCATTATGGCTGCCATGAAGATTAAATCTATGGAGGGTGGTCGTTGGATTCGGCTTATGGAGCAGTTCATAGGTGTTGATATGTCCCCTGAGATTTAGGAACGGCCACGCAAGTCTTCACGTGGTGAAAAACGGAGTTTTGTCACCGTAGGACTCTTAGGTTGACCACCGCTTGACTACCTTTGACCACGGCCTTCTTTGATGAATTCGACTGAGCCAATAGGACTCGGTCCATATCCATGTCATTTCCAACTTGCCCATGTGGCTTGATTTGCCTGAAGACACCTGCAATATAGAATTTAACAAAATGGCTGCGGAAAGTTGAAGCAGCTGCGGAAAATGACAAGATTCCGCAGCTCAATGAGCAAAAATCTAATTCAAACAACAGACACAAAACATAGTTAAAAACCACTTTAAATTCTCTTTTATGATTAATATGCAATGATGTTGGTGACTTAGGAGGTCCAGGTAAATGGAAAAAGTCTAGAAAGGTGTATAGGAAAGATGCAAGTTTGGGACTCAACAATTACAGATGAAGTTTCTCAAGCTACAAAAGATTCACAGAAATCTACTGCTGCTAAAGCTTCTAATTCTATTAAAACAACAAATTTAGATCCTAAAATACCCTCTGCTGATCCTAAATCAGTGGATCCAAAAACTGCTACTTCAAAAACACCTGCTGATAATTCTAAGTTTGAAAGAGCATCTACTGCTTCACAAACAATCCCTGAAAAGAATGTTAGGAGCAGTAAAACACAAGAAACTCAAACAGAGAATGTTAAACCAATTGAAAATAAAAACATAACTATAGAAAAACAAGACAAACTACAGTTACCAAAGAAGAATTGATTCAAATCGGTAAATCTCAATCTACATTCAACATACAATCTGAAATCGCAAAGCTAAAAATACCAATTCCTCTGACATAATTGGTAAAACATGACTTGTATAAATCAACCATAACTGAAACATTAAACATGAATGATGGAGAAGATTCCATAAATCTAAATGATGACCAGCCAGAGTTGATTTTTGGCCCAAATGTGAATGGAAAGCATGCAGATGGAGCAGTTCCTCCATTTTATATCAATATTACCATTCATGATCAAATTTTACACAATTCCATGCTAGATTCATAAGCTTCCTATAGTATAATGCCTAAAGCTATAATGGAAACTCTTAATATAGAAATCACAAGGCCTTGTAAAGATTTGTTTTCATTTGATTCAAGTAAAGTTAAATGCCTAGGTTTAATCAAAGATTTGTGTGTAACACTAGTTCAATATCCTGGTAAGAGTATATTAATGGACATTATAGTAGCTGTTATCCAACCTAAATATGGAATGTTACTTTCTCGCTCATGGGGAGCAAAGTTACAGGGATCTCTATAGTTGGACATGTCTTATGATACTATATCAGTTTTTGGTCAGCCTAAAAAGTTATATAGGGAAACATTGATGAACTACATGGTCAGTAGTGCAGAAAGATCTATAAATTACCCAATTTAATTTACACCAACTGAACTTGACTCTTTTATCTTATGTAACTCTGAAACTAATGAAATCCAAACTAAACTAATATATAAAAAGAAAGCACCAAACAATGATAATATTTTTCATGAATCTTTATGGCATTTAGACTTTGATGGTTCAGTCAATAAGTCAGGAGCAAGAGTAGGAGTTTGGATAACCAACATGGAGACTAATCACTTAGAATTTCATGCTTTTAGGCTCAATTTCAAATGTACAAATAATATGGCTGAGTATGAAACCCTAATTCTAGGACTCCAAATTATTAGGAACTCAGGTGGAAAAATAATACTAATCATGGGAGATTCAGAGTTGATCATCAAATAAGTAAATGGAGTTTATTCTATTTACAACCCTAGACTAAGCAGATACAGAGACACTGTGATAGATTTAACTGATGATTTATTGGAATATAAATTTTCCGCTATACCTAGGAAAAAAAAATACTGGCCCACTGTATAGCAACCTTTGCTAGTACGTGCAATTTTCCATTCCAACCTAATCATAGATATACTGCTGAATTCAAGCATAGGCCAATAATTCCAAACAACCTTAAGTATTGGAAAAAAATTTCTCAAGATGAATAGATTTACAAGTTTATGAACAATGAAGGTGAATTTCAGAACTGTAAGATAGACAAAAATTGTACTGTAGATCATGATTTAGATTGTGAAATAGATTTAAATAACATAGATGTAAATAGAATAAAGTTTGCTAAACCAACTAGATTTAGTCAATCAGATATAGATAGCTTAGAGAAAGTAGATATTGAAGAAATTATTTATGATGAATCTGACATATTGAATCTTAAGGATAATTTCTTGCCCAAAGGTTTAACTCCCTTATAGGATCTTTTTGACTCAAATGATGTAGCTAGAAAACCCAAAATGGAGCCAATTAGATCTGATATAGAAAATTCAATATTGGTACAGAGTTAAAGCCAAAATAATTAAACTTTCCAAAACATTACCTCAACAAGAAAGGAAAAATGCATTACTCTTTTAAAGGAATATCAATATGTCTTTGCTTGGAGTTATGAGGATCTCAAATCTTATGACACCAACATCATTCAACATAAAATTCCAATAAAATAAGACCAAAATCCATTTAAACAAAATTTGAAAAGAATTAACCCTGTTTTATTACCTTGGATAGAAAAAGAAGTGAAAAGAATGTATGAGGCGCAGATAATTGCACCAATCAGATATTTTGATTTGGTTTCCAACCTAGTTCCAACAAGAAAGAAAACATGAGAAATAAGATTATGTGTTCACTTTAGGAATCTAAACAAGGTGTCCTTGAAAGATAATTACCCTTTACCTAAAATGGATCACATATTACAAAGGGTAGTTGGCTCTTCTAGGATCTCACTTTCAGATGGTTTTTCAGGATACAACCAGATCTTAGTCCAAAAATAAGATCAAACCAAAACAACATTTACTACTCCTTGGGGCACTTTTATGTATGTAAAAATGCCTTTTGGTCTAATGAATGCAAGGGCAACATTTCAAAGGGCTATGGACATAGCTTTTGCAAAGGAAATACATGGTTTCTTAGTAATTTACTTAGATGAAATTATTGTGTTTTCCAAAACTGATAATGAACACTTGGATCATCTGAGACAAGTTTTTATTAAGTGTAGAAATTTGGCATCTCTTTAAACCCTAAGAAAAGTTTATTTGGATTAGAATAAGGAAAGTTACTTGGACATATAATTTCTAAAGAAGGAATCAGAATAGATCCCACTAAGATAGAAGCAATTCTTAACATCAGTCCACCAAGAAACATCAAAGAGTTACAAGCCTTTCTAGGTAAGATTAATTTTTAAGAAGATTCATATCCAATTTAGCAGAGATAATTAGATAAATAAATAACATGCTTAAAAAATATTCAGTTCTTAAATGGAATATTGAGGCCAAACAGTCATTTGATTCCATCAAATAAGCCTTAACTAAAACTCCAGTCCTAATAATTCTTGACTTTAAGAAAGATTTCATAATTTTTTTCATTTGCTTTAGAACACACCATTGTCACAGCTTTACTGCAGAAAAATGACTAAGGATTTGAAAAACCCAGAGCTTTCTTTAGTAAGACCCTTAGAGATGCCCCTTTGAAGTACAACATTATGGAAAAAGAAGCCTTAGCTTTGGTTAAGGCCATTAAAGACTTCAGATTTTATATTCTTTACTCTCATATTTATGCCTGTGTCCCAAATTCTGTAGTAAAAGACATTCTTACTCAAGATGGTCCTGATTGAAGAAGAGGTAAGTGGATTGCCACTATCTTAGAATATGACATAGAGATAAAACCCACAAAACTCATCAAAGTTCAAGGATTAGCCAGACTTATGGCTGAATCTAACTGAAATTCCCTAGACATAAATTTTATTTCCCAAGTAGATGACCAGGAAGAGATGGCGACTCCAACAATCAGTGAATCTGTCTCAAAATCATCTTGGTATACAGATATGATATTTTTATTCCTAAACTTACAAGCTCCTCCTGGATTTTCAAGAACCAAGGCCAGATTTTTAAAATTAAAGGCAGTAAGATTTTTTATTTTAGACAATGTACTTTTTTGGAGAGATCATAGTGGGATTTTATTAAATTGTTTATTAAAGGAAGAAGTTGACAAAATACTTGAAGAATTTCATGCAGGCGACTGTGGAGGACACCTATATTGGAAAAATACTGCAGACAAGATCCTGAGAGCTGGTTTTTACTGGCCTACTTTTTTTTCTGATGTCAAAAATTATGTAACTTCCTTTCATAAGTGCCAAATTTTTGAAGGTAAGAAGAAATTATTACCCCTCCCCTTAAAGCCTATTTCAACTGAAATTTCATTTCAACAATGGGGTTTAGACTTCATTGGTGAAATTCACCCTCCTTCTTCAGGCCAACATAAGTGGATTTTGACAGCCACTGATTATTTTACCAAGTGGATTGAAGCCATACCCTCTAGACAAGCCACATATAAAATCATTATTTCCTTCCTAGAAACAACATTCTTTCAAGATTTGGATGTCCCTAAAAGATAATCATTGACAATGCAGCATCATTCAAATCCAAGAAAATGATTGAATTTTGCCACAAATACCATATTACCTTAGGTCATTATAATGCATATTACCCCCAAGGTAATGGCCTAGTTGAATCCTGAAACAAGAGCCTTGTGAACATCATCAAAAAATTACTTGAATACAATAAAAAGACTTGGAATAAGAAGTTAGTCAATGATTTATGGGCAGATAGACTTACTACTAAAAAATCCATTGGTACTTCCCCTTACCAGCTTGTTTATGGAATGGATGTTGTTTTTCCATCCTCCCTAGGTGTACTAGTGATGAAAATTATCCAAGAGTTACAAGTTGAAACAAATGACAGTCAAAGAAGGATCAATCAAACTATTCACTTGCAACCAATAAGGGAAGAATTTTATATCAAATCTTAGGTCATTAAGGATAAAATCAAGAAAATTTTTGATAAAAAGAGTAAAGAGGATGATTTCTACATTGGAGATAAAGTGTTAAAGTGGGATTCCAGAAGAGAAGACAAAGGTAAACATGGAAAATTTGATTTTTTGTGGAAAGGACCTTATGTGATTTATGGATATAGAGGTAATAATGCTTTATTTTTGAAAGAAATGGATGGAACAAATCTGCAAGAAGGACCAGTAAATGGCATAATGTTGAGGCACTACTAGCCTCCTGAGTTAACAAATAGATAGTTTTTATTCACTTTGATCATTGTACATATACATTGCAGATTTTAGATAGGATTGGACGTTTCCCCAACAAATTTGAAGCCCAAAGAGAAGGCAGTAATATTTGAGAGGTAAATATCATAAGTATGAACAAATTGCAGATATTAGAAGACATTTACAGGGTCATCATAGTCAAATTCCAAAGGCTACTAATCTTAAAGTTCTTGAAATTTCACCAGGAAATGTCATCCCCATGTGGAGCCACTGTTAGGTTCCTAAAATAATAGGGTTCATAAATTTTGAATTGAATTTGATAGTCTTGTAAATATGTACATACCTTGCTTTCTGCAAGTTGTTTTCCCATATTTTGAAAAAATGAAAATAATAAAAAGCTAAAAAGAGGGTAAAAAGTCCTAAAAGAAAAATCAAAGGACTCGGAAAAATATAAACCCCAAAAGAAAAAAAGAAAAATAAGACCTGGAAGTGAGCAAGTCAAAATGCCACTATTTTTACTTTTACTCCAAAAATAATGATTATGTGCAGAGTGTCAATAAATGTCATAATCCATGATCAGTTAAACAATTTAAACTTAACTTTTCATGCTTTCAATTTGATGTTTTAGATAGAGAATAAAGATATGTCAAATAGTATAAACTTGACAAATCAGTAGATAGGTAGAGAAATAATGGGGACCTTAATAGTTTAATCTAAGCCCTCGGATGAAATAAGGTAGATTTAGATAGTTTTATGCTTTAAAATGAAATTTTTTTAAGGTTGCAAGCCTAAATGCACCTACAAAAATGAAGAAAAAATGTTAGAAATAAAGTTGGGTAGGTAGAAATCAGTTGAGAAATCATGTAAATAAAGCATCATTGGGCAAAATTACGAATTTCCTCTCCCCCACAGGTATTCATTATTCTAAACTATCAGTCAAAAAGGTTTAGAGCATTTCTCTGACTTTTGTTAGGACCGGACCCAAGGCTCGATGACTGGTTAGTTAAAAATATTGACTTCTTACATTAAATCCACATCCATCAGCATTTAAACCTTCATTCATAGATCATATTCCCTTTTCCCTAAGTAAAAAACCCATTTTTTACTTAGTAAATATAAAAACCTAATAGCTAATCTTATTCCCTTTCAAAATCATTCATAAAATCCTCAAAATGCATTTATCCTAAGTATTAGTGAAATAATATTAAAAGGAAACAATACTTTATTTTGTCTATGATTCACACTCTACTTAGAGATTAACATGTGTTATGTTTCCATTTCTCTACCCTTTTTCATATTAACACCTAAATTATTGTATCAAATCCCTAACTACACCCTCCCATATATATTAATAGCCTTATATTAAAATTAACCCCAAAACCCTTTATTTTAAAGTTTAGACCTGAGTTCAATATCCCACATGCGCAATATAAGAACCCCGCCCTAACAAACCCATTGGTCTAAACATATATTTATTCAAATATCCCGCCCCTATAGCTTGAAAAAAACTATGCAAGTTGATAAAACTATGTAATATATACTACTGCGCCCTCATATGAAAAATTGAAACATTTCACAAATGTTTTAAATTAAAACATCATATCTCCCTTATTACATAAAGCCCAACATTTAAAATTTATTAAAACATTATTTTATAAATATTAAACCATCTCTGCATATAAAAAACCCTAGCCCCACTCCTATTCCAATGCAATTCCCAAACCAATCGCGACCGTTCGCATTGATCCCTCAAATCCGATGGCTAAAACTCAATATTGCGTAGAAAATTTGCGAGATCACCCAAGCTCCAAATCTTTGCGAAATGGGTGGTTTCACAGTTTTATCTCTCCTCCATGTGCCCTTTTTCCATTGGATCGCATGGGTTCAAGCCAAAACCACTTACCGCCAAATTGTCACGCGATAACCACTATTGTTTTCAATCCTTTGAAACCCGAAACCGCCACTCCTGCCTGACGTGACAATCATTCAATGCAGAAATAATGTAACCAAAATACATATTAAACCTTCAAAACATAATTCATTTCTTTCTCTTCTGCATTAACCTTTTTTCTCGCACCTTCTCAACTGTAAAAAAAACATCCTTTTTCTTCCATTTTCCGCCATTTTTATGCCCGAAGAACCTGCAAAATTTACCTTGTGACCTTTGAAGACCGTCGAGGAGCTGTACTTTACTCCAGAAAATGTATAGAAGCTATGTTTCATTCAAAAACCTTTAAAACTCTTCCAAAGCCAAATACCTAAATAAAAAAGGTATTTTTCTAAAATTTTGAACCAACAATCGATTTGAAAGACATTTTAAGAACAAAAACACTCTTAGAGTTTAAGAATCTATTAAAATAAATTGTCAAAAAACCCCAAAAATAGGCCAAACCCTGTCAATTTTTTTCCAGAAACCCTGTTTCTCTGCTACACACAAATTTTCAAGAAATTTGTGAGTTTTTCACACTTTGATGAGCTATTCCAAGTTTTAATCAAACCATAAAACCACTGCAGGTATCCTAAGCCTTTGTGACCCTTTTCAAAAGAGTTTTTAGCCCAATTTTCCATTAAAATACTCAAGAAACCCTTGTTTCTTGTTTTAAACCAGTCAAAATCATATAAAACTCTTTCACAGACCTAATTGAGAAGAAAGCCCAAAGAAAAATCTATACTTTGCCAAATTTGTCCAAGAAATCCTCTGCTAAAGTAAATTACTTCTGCAAACTGTCTAAACTTGTAGAAGTGGAACAAAATGCCTAACAAGCAGAGTACAAGCAAGCTTGAAGGTTCCAAAGTACCTAAACCAACCCCTGCCATGACTTCAAGTACTGCTATTGTTGTAAATCCTCTTCAACCACCTGTTGTTGATTTGAACACATCCCACTAGCTGATACTGATTATAAGATAACAGATCCCATTGTTGAATTTAACCTACTTGATATCCAGAACTGGTTCTATGGGAATTCTTTAGATGATCAAGAATAAGTCCATATAGAGGAATCCCATTTGCCTAAATATGTTGTCCCATTAACTCATCCATGTCAGGAGGTCATTAGATTGTGTCAGCAGTATTATGTTCCTGAACAAAGAGCCATTGTAAATTCGAATAAAGATGTGTTTTTTAGAATTACTGTAGAATCAATTAACCAGATGTTACAGCTTCAGCCTGACCCCCAAGCGGTCCCTTTGTCTATAGAGGGCCTCACCAAGTTATATATTGGCCTATATTTTTCCAAAATGTTCATGATTTTTCAGACATTTATGCCTCTGCATGTAGAAATTCCTAAGCTAAATCCCCCATATTATACTGCTAAATTCCCTGAAGGTTCAACACATGTGATTTCCATGCTTTCCTTCATCCTTGGATATTTTACTAATGAACACACAGATGAGTCCATCTTAAGGTTCTTATCCACTTATTCCCCAGGTCAACCACCATCAGTAATATTTGATTATGTTGGTTTCATTGATGATAATATTAATTATCAATTGACCAATTTTCAAATTGAGGGAGTGTTCAGATATACTTCCTACCTTTTCCATATGTTTTTATACTTCCAATCAAATAATTTTCCAGTTACTCTCCAAAAACTTGACATAGAGGGAAATCCTCCATCTATCATTTTCTAGACATCCTTGCTCAGGAAAGAATGCATTGATTTCAGTTATTCATAATTTTCAGAGTTATTTTTACATCCAGTGATCAAAATGTTGACCAAAGCAGAGCAGCCAAGAATAAATGAAGAAATGAAAAAGATATTGCAATTTTCAGAGCATAGTAAGGTTGGTGACTGGTATTTATATGAAAAATATACTGAGATCAGAGTCTTTGGGTCAAACTTGTTACCTTACAAGTTACCCAAACATCATTCAATGAGGATCTTTGCCTTGGGGTATATCAAGCAGATCCTAAACTTTGATTCTATAAATTTCATGGCAGCTAAGAAGAAGACACAATTCAAGCTAAAGAATTAGATAGGGCCATTCATATGCAATCACAGGGATGCAGAGAAAGAGGCAGCTAAGCAACTATTGGAATATAAATTTGAAGAAAGTTTTCAGTGGAATTATGATCCATAAGGGATATTGAGTAAGCTAAGGGTTAAATGAAAATTAACACCCTTCATCCATGAAGCAAAAATAGAAATAGAAAAATTTGCAAATCATATTGAATGGACTGAAAGTACCTTAACAGATGCAGCGAACAAAGGTAATACTAGTCATACCTAACTGACTGAAAATTATCCATATAAGTCCACTAAAAGAGTAAGGGAAGAAGGAGCCTAAGTGGCATAAACTACAACTGAAACCAAGTTGAAGCTCATATATAACAAAAGGCCCAAGTTAGATTCAACAGGTAAAGGAAAAGTGACAATTGGTGTGGAAGAAATAGAGATTTTAAATACCAATACAGATTTTCCAAAGACAAATGTTGCTACTGTAACTATCCATGAACCAACTACTAAAACTCATAATGAATAACAAATCAATAATGAAGATACACAGTTAATGGAAATACAACAAAGCATGGAAGCATATTCCTCACAGGCAGCTGAGGAAAAGGATTTGGATATCAAAGAAAAATATAAGCAGATTAAACTGAAGAATGAAGAGATAAAGAATAATATTTATTCTCAATATCTCAAACAGAATCCAAGTGTCAAAACAGGCTTCTTTCTGCATTTGATTTTTCTAATCAAAATATAATCGTGTCAGTGTTGTAGCCCACAGTCAAATCTCCTAAGACAGTGGCAGATTATAAGAAAGTTTATTTGGAAGTCCAGACAGATAAGATCCATGCTCTTGATCAAATTGAGTTCCATAGACAGACCTCTGAAATGTTATATTCTACTGTCATAAGTAAATCCATGAGTGCTCAGAAGCTCCAAAACACCATCTCCAACATGCAAGATCAGATGAAGTTTGACAAAGCCTCATTGTATGCCAAAGATCTAAGGATAAAAGCCTTAGAAGAACTAATTTTGCAGGTGGGATATGACCCTGCTAATATCAAAGTAGCAGAATTATTAGTGAAGAATAAAAATGAAGATATAACAGCTTTGAGGAAACAACTCAAACTTCCTCAAAGTGAAAATCCTCAAAAAAAAGAAATCATACAAGAACAGAGTGAAAAAGAGGACATGATGAATTTAATTCTTCAGTTGAAAGCTCAGGTTAAGGAGATGGAAATACAGATGTTCAAACTTGTCCAAGAAAAGGAAAGAGTGAAAGAACCAGAGATTCCTACAGTTATTCAAGTTATCAGTACAGCAGTGCCTTCAACTTTAGCTGAAAAGTTGGCACCTAAAGAAACACTGGCTACTGCAGTACCAGTGATTTCTTCCACAATCTCAGCTACTGAATCATCAACAACAACAATTCAACATACAGATGAGGCCAGCAAAATAGTGAAAGCAATGGAATAAATGTCTTTAAAGACAAATGAGATTAACAAGTTGACAAAGATGGTAGAAAATCTTGAGAAGTCAAATAAATTGGCTCAAATAAATGCAAAGACACATGAACAGAATGCCATCATACTGAATGAAGAGTTGAAGAAATTGCAGAAAGAATTGACATTAAAGGAGCAAATTTCATACATCAAAAATCACCTTTGGAACAATGTCATTGAAGGCATCCATGATGTGCGGCCTTCAATTCAGGTATTTTTTGAGCAAAGAGAGTTATTACTAAAAGCACAAGAAGAAATTCAAACGAGTTAAAGTGAACTGGCTGATAAACCAGAGAAAGATTTAAGGCTAATCACCTTTCTTAATAGCAAAAACATACAGGAGTTGGAAGAACTCAAGATTACAGATAGAACTAAAACTATCCTAGAAATTAGGAAAGTTACTACAAAGAAAAATCTGATGAGGCAACTTGAAGAAAAGTGTGAAAGCATGAATACTACCATAACAATGTTTATGTTTAAATTTACAAATTTGAGGCAAAAAGGACTACCTGATATTATGGTTATTAATGATTAATTGACGCCTCAGAATGACTATGATAAGAAGATTGAAAAGTCTGGAAAACAACAGGTAAATAAACCATCAGGTCAAGGAATACCAACAGGAAAAGTGTTACTCAAGAGTTTTGAAGATTTATTCTACTTGCAACATGAGATAAAACACTTATTTTTTATCAAGCCAACCTTTGCCAGATATACTGAAGCTGATGAAAAATTTAGGATATTAAAGAAAATAAAAATTCCTAAAGATGATGATTGGCAAGTACTCACAGGTTTATTATGAAGGATAAAAGACAGACAGATCAAAGAAGGAAGAAAATTGTTTTCTAATTTGCAGTCAAAACATAATTTTACAGCAGTAATTTTTTTTTTATTATGGTTAAAGATTATCATTTTAAAGTGTATCAGTTGTTGGAAATATGATGCAGAGTGTTGTCCTTGATGGCAACCTACTTGATAAAGTTGATGACAAACTACTTGATGAGTTAAGGGGGAGATTGTTGGCAATGTGATACAATGTGTTGACTTTGATGGAACCTGCCTAGTGAAGTTGTCCTTGATGAAAACTGACTTGATGAGTTGTTAATGATGTAAATCTGATCAGTTCAGAAGTAGCTCAGAAAGTGCTAGAATAATGTTGAACAAGGTATTTCACAAGGCATATGCAGGTTTGTTAAGGATAAGTCGCGTATGTACACGGAAATGTACGTGACAAGTAGCGTATGCCCATTTGCGCTCTAAATTTAGGAAACCAGGGGACATTACCATGGTATTGACCCATTGTATTGAACGTTGGAATATCTATTTGATCCCGTCCAGGAATACCATTAGTAGTTGGGTGGTTTTGACTCATGGTATTAACAAAGGCTAAATCTATTTAAGGAGAAGAAGATCATAGTGCAAGGGGTGCATGAGTAAGGGTTGTTAATGAATAAATCTCTCTAAGGAAGATCTGCATGGATGAAATTTGGTCCTAATTGATAATGAATACAATGATGGATGAAGAAAATGATGAAGAAGAATCTCTAGATCTGAAATGACTTTGTATTTTCTAGATCTGCTTATGGAATGTTTAGATCTGTGATCTGGCGAATCTCCGCTGAAGAAGAGGACAAGATCTGAATTGCTTATTTGATCTGAAGAGCTGCACAGTTCTGAAATGTCTGAAGACCTATACGTAGGTTCGTGGCAGAGAAAGCGCGTATATACATGGGTCGTCTTCAGAAAAAGCGCGTATGGTATGTGAAATCAGTTCTGAAATATGTGCAGATGTATACGCAGGTTTGTTTCTGTGAAAGCGCGTATACACGCAGGTTCATTGAAGTAAAAGCACGTATGAAATCTAGGGTTTTGCTGAAGTATGTGGAATGGAATGTCTGATCTGTTCTGCTATTTTACTACTATGATGTATTTACACAGATCTGGGTTGTTTGAATGTTGAATATGCTGATGATTATGTTAATTGAAGATCAAGTTGTTGGTTGATTGGTTGATGATTCAATGAATGAATTGATGGGGTTATAAGTTTCAGTTTGATGTATGTTGAGCTTAAATGTGTGGAGTGGGTCCAGTCTGAAAACCTGATGAAAAGTGGCCTACAAGGTGTGCTGTATGGAAGTTGTTGGATCCAGTTTGAAAATTGATGAAACGTGGTCCATGGTGGTGCTGAGGGTCGAAGCCTTCAGTGAGGGGGTTGTAGCTCCCTTCCAGTGGTAGCTGGTAAATGAGAGCATGGGGTAGTAGCTCCCTTCCAGGAGAGGCTGGTAAACAAGAGCATGGGGTAGTAGCTCCCTTCTAGGAGAGGTTGGTAAACGAGAGCAGGGGGTAGTAGCTCCCTTCCAGGAGAGGCTGGTAAACGAGAGCAGGGGGTTGTAGCTCCCTTCCAGGAGAGGCTGGTAAACAAGAGAAGGTCGTAGCCTTCTGAAGGTGGGTGCCTGCGTGCTGGTATGAGTCTGCGCCAGTACAATGTTGTAAGATGTTTTCTTTATAATAAATATTGAAGACTAAGACGACGGCACCGGTGGTTTTCTCCCGAATTGGGTTTCCACCTTAAATCCTGGTGTTCATGTGTGTTGCTTATGTGTGATGATTTATTCTGTTCTTACTACACATGTTTACTGCTTACTAAACATTTAATGAATGAATGATGCAATGATCTAAGTAAAGAATTATCTGCATAATGAGATCTCTGGTAATACACATGTTTCATTAAGGATATCCGCGTGTATACGCGACTTGGGTTCAGTAAAGTAGCGTATGGGTTTTAGAGAAAGAAAAAGTAAAAATTTTTCAGTCTGCACTAGATACTGATTCACCCCCCCCTCTCAGTATTTTTCCCAACAATTGGTATCAGAGGAGGTCCTTCTGCAGAAGCTTGATCGCTTGAAGGAGATCCATCGCAATGGGAAGTCATGAAGGAGTACTTTCTCTAAGGCCACCTTTATTCAATTTAAGTAATCTGTTATTCTAGAAGATACGAACAAAAGCATATTTGCAAAGTCTTGGTGCATAAGTATGGGCAATCGTGGAAGAAGGTTATCAGTATCCAGCAATTATTCCTACTGATGCAGCACAAAGGAAGAAATATGAAATCAATGCCAAAGCAGTCAATGTTTTATTAGGAAGCATGTCTGAACCAGAATTTTCTAAAGTGATACAGTTAAATTCAACGAAAGAAATATGGGAAAAAATCATTCTAAGCTATGAAGGAGATACAAAGGTAAAAATTGCCAAACTCCAAACTCTCAGAATTGAATATGAAAATTTAAGGATGCATAGTGATGAGAGTATTGCCAGTTTCTTTTTACGTCTAGATGATATTGTAAATCGTATGAGAAGTTTGGGTGAAACCATAAATAATACTACTCTGGTTGAAAAAGTCTTAAGATCTTTGACTTCAAAATTTGAGTCAAAAGTATCTACTATTGAAGAAAGGAAAGATCTGCAAACTCTTACTATTGTTCAACTACATGGTATTCTAACTGCTTTTGAAATGAGAAAATAAGGTCCCTCTCAAATCAGAGAAGTTGCCTTTAAGGCATGTGCAAAAGGAAAGGAAAAGGAAGTTGTCAAGGAATCAAGTTGCATATCAGAAAAAGAAGAAGTAAATTTTGTGAGAAGACTCCAACCAGGTACTGGAAGATTCAGAGGCAAGCTTCCCTTCAAGTTTTTTAGTTGTGGAAGAGTTGGTCATTATGCTGCTAAATGTCCTTATGAAGAAAATCATGATAAAGGGAAACAATTTGAAAATGGAAGGAGCTATTATACAAATGAAGATAATGATGAAATTTCAAATGAGGATGAAGAAGATTCTGACCAAGATCTACTAGTGCTCATGGCAAGGAAGCAAAAGAAGAAGGCTACTAAAAGAAAGGAGATATCTCAGAAAACATGTGCAGCAGAAAATGAAGAAGATAATGAATCAGGTACTGATTGTTGTTCTTGTAATACACTTCCTTGTGCATGCAATGGTGAAAATAGTGAAAGTAATGTTATGGATCTAGAAGAAGCTCTCAAGATTAAAGTTGAAGAGCAACAAAGATCATCTAATAAGAAAGAATCTATCTACAAAGAGATGATCTCTAGAATGAATGGACAGATAGAAACAATGAAGGAAAAGATAGAAATACATCAAAGACTGAAGGTTAAAGCAACTTATCAAAATAGAAGACTTGAAGCAGAAATCCTCTTTCTCAAAACAAATCTGGAAAAATCAAATAAGAAGAATGAAGAACTTGAAGCAGAAATCATCTCTATCAAAGAAGATCCGGAAAAATCAAATAAGAAGAATGAAGAACTTTTACAAACTTTTGAAAATGGGTTGAAGGAAGAGATTTTAAAATTGAATGATCAAGTAGAAGAAGGAAGAAGTATTGAAGAAAGTATGAAAAAGCAATGCCAAATATTGGAGGTTGAGGTAAACATTTTAAAAGGTAAATTAGAAGAAAAAGATAAACTCTTGAGATTTGAAGATAGTACTAAGATTCTGGACAATATTCTTAGTAGTCAAAGGTCTCCTTCTATTAAATTTGGTCTTGGTTTTCATGAAACTGTTAAAGGAGAATCTAGTTCACAAGGGAGTGCTAAATATTCAAAGGATATCGATGCAAAATCTAAAGTGTTGAAAGAAACAAAAGATCAACCGAAAATCATGAAATCTCAAAAGAAATCATTCCCTCCTATGATCAATAATGTTGAATGCTTTAAATGTCATAATTATGGGCATATTGCAGCCAATTGCAGAAGAAGAATTTTTCAATCACATACAAACATATTCTACACAGAAAGGTACTATGGTTTCTTTAAGGGATATTGTTTTTCATGCAGCAAGTTTGGTCATAAAGTAGCTGATTGCAATATAAGAAAGAATAGAAAAACACATTATGATCCTTATGCTTACTTTTCAGGTCACATAAGATTTTATGCTTGTAACACGTATGGACATGTAGAAAAGGAATGCAGGATGAATAGATCTGAGAAATTGGATAATCTTCAGCACACAAAAAGAAATTTCAAGCAAAGCTCGAAAAAGGTGGAGGACCAGTAAAAAACGTAGGGGATAATAATCCTACTGCAGTCATCCGCTCCTAAAACTTATTTCTCATAATGACTACAGGATGATGTGAGATAAATTATAGGGATTAGTAATGTATCATCACAGGGGGAGCAATGTATGATGATTCCCATGGTTGGTTTGGTAATTCTGGTTATGTTTATTTCTGACAGTGCATCTGATGTGAAGAAGACAGGTACAGGTGGTACAAATTCAGGGGGAGATGAAGTTGTGTAAATTTTCAGTGTTTCACTTTCCATACGAGCGTTTAGTGAACTAAAGCTGCGTATACATGCGAGTTCTGCTGGAGACAGTCGCGTATGCTTTTCTGATAAGAAAAACAGTAAGATAGCTAAAGATCAGGAACACAGGTTCAGGGGGAGCATCAGTCTAACTACTAATGAGTGCATTGTTGGCATTGTATCTACTTATTCCTTAGTTCTTGTAATACTCATGCTCAAATGATGATGACATGATACATGGTTTCTTATGATGAGATTATGGATGAGCCCTGGTTGCTTTTTGCTAAAGAATATCTTTTGTTTTCACACATGGATGAGATGAAAGTTTTATGATTCAGAGATAAGGATATATCATGCAGAGTTTGTTGCTGATGGCTATTGACATAATTCCTACATATGTTATATCATGATTATGAAATAAATAAATCATGAAGATCTTGGTGATATCAGATCACATGGATGATTGCTTAACACATATTGTCTATTGAAGAAGTTGTTCTGGTATGATAATTCCTCTTGGGAAGAATATGATGATGCTGCAAAGAGTCTGAAGGCTTGGTTACTGATGTGCTTATGCCACAACTATTGGATGACACTTGAAAACATAGCTACATTGTCCTCTCTCATATATTCCAGGGAAGCATTCGAATATCTCAGACAGAAGCTAGGAATAGTCTCTGCCATACAAAAGATCAGATCTGCTTAAACTCAAAAGATTAAATTGGATATGCGGGTTTCCTGAAATACAATCACATATATACATGAATTTGTACACATAAAATCGCGTATGGGTGGTTGCTGACAAATTCTTCTGGGTTAGCATTCTTCAGCACAGCTGTGGTGCTGTTGGGTATCTTTGGTGATGTTTCAACTCTCATATTTCGATATTTGTTCAAGATGCCTTGATGATTTGCTGTTGAAAGTGTTCAGGATGCACAGTTTCAGGGGAGCATTAGCCTTGATGAGTATAATGCATTGTTTTCATTATTATGATTCTGAAATATGATCTCTCTCTTGAGGTATTTCTGATATTGGTCATAAAAATTCATATTTGTATTTTGATGAAAAGGTCATGTTGAGACTTATGATGTAAAATTGTAATATTCAGTCATGTAAGGACTTGATCAAATTTGTAAACCCACTTAGTTGGGTAGTTGAGTCAAAATGTGTAAACCCACTTGGTTGGGTACTTGAGTCACATATGTAAATCCACTTGGTTGGATCATTGATGTAAGTATGAGTCCTTGGTGATAGGAAAGGTCATAGAGTCATGTACTTCATTGAAAAATATGTTTTCAGCATGAACTCGGGGGGAGCATGGTAACTTCAGTGCACATCAGATCTACAGAGCTCTTCTTTCTACATGAGAAGAAAACAACCTTATTTTGGTTTTGATCCACCCTTTGCCCTTGATGTCAAAGGGGGAGAGTATCATGGTGTTTGAATAAGGGGAGAGTATCATGGTGTTTGCATAATGGTTATAATCAATGTATCTATCTGTTATGGTGATCAAACACCATCATGGTTGCCATCAAGTCCAAAGGGGGAGATTGTTGGCAATATGATGTAGAGTGTTGTCCTTGATGGCATCCTACTTGATAAAGTTGATGACAACCTACTTGATGAGTTAAGGGGGAGATTTTTGGCAATGTGATACAATGTGTTGACTTTGATGGAACTTGCATGATGAAGTTGTCCTTGATGAAAACTGACATGATGAGTTGTTAATGATGTAAATCTGATCAGTTCAGAAGTAGCTCAGAAAGTGCCAGAATAATGTTGAACAATGTATGTTACAAGGCATACGCGGGTTTGTTAAGGATAAGTCGCGTATGTACATGGAAATGTACGTGACAAGTAGCGTATGCCCATTTGCGCTCTAAATTTAGGAAACCAGCCTAGATCCATCTAACTCTGGATCTATCATGCGCCGAGAGGGATCAAATATCTCGAGGTGCAAACCTATTTTTTGAGTGAAAAACTTGAGGAAAGGTTTGCACCTCGAGAGATTTGATCCCTCTCGGCGCATGATAGATCCAGAGTTAGATGGATCTAGGCTGGTTCCAGTCGGAGGCATCAACGTCACATTTTTCAGATTATTGAAATTTTTGTATATTTTTTAGATGTGAGATGGATCAATCATGTGCTGCTAAGGAAAATATATCAAAGATATGATTAATTTTATCAGTAATATGTAAATATATCAAATATTAATATAATCATTTTAAATCTGCTAAATATTTATGAGATTAACTTGGTCATTTTAATTTTAAATTTTCTTAGTTACCTCAGTTCGTTGAGATGATAATTATTGTTAATAACTATAATGATGAAAAATGATGAAATATATTTTTTTTTAAATGCAAAGTGACAATAATAGTGTTGAAAGATAGAAAATGTGAATAATAAGAACGTACTCATGTTACAATCAATCTCAAACTATTTTCTTCTACTATTCCTATTTCCTCCCTTGTTAGTTTTTTTATCTTTTCATATCGATCATATGAAAAAGAAAATTTAAATCATAAACCATTTAAATCTTTAGCTAGATCTATTGTAGTAAACATATACCTTGTCTCTCTTGCTCTCCAATATTAATAGCTTAAATTACTATAACACAAAAATCAATCTACATTGTTAATAACTTTTTGTGCTTACACTTAAATCAATGCATATTGTTAATCCAATCACTTTAATATTAATGTACCGTCATATATCCAATTACATCAAATCATAAATCAACATATACATTGAAATCAATGCATTTAATGCAAGCAATCAAATAAGATTAGAAAATAACTTCTACATTGAAATCAATGCACCCAATGCAATCAATCAAATAAGATTAGAAACCAACATCTACACTGAAATCAATGCATTTACTCAAAGCAATCAAATAGGATTAGAAATCGCCATCTACACTGAAATAAATGCATTTAGCGCAAACAATCAAATAGTATTAGGAATAATCTACATTGAAATCAATGCATCTAGTGCAAGCAATCAAATATAATTATAAATCGACGTCTAAATTGAAATCAACACATCCAGTGTAAGCAATCAAATAGTATTAGGAATCATCAGCTACACTGAAATCAATGCATCTAGTGCAAGTAATCATATATCATTAGAAATAAATATCTACACTAAAATCGATGCATCTAGTGCAAATAATCAAATAGGATTCTAAATCACCATCTCCACTTAAATCAATCCATCTAGTGCAAGAAATATTCTTCCCTCTCTCCACCCTCCATCCATATCTATATCCCCATCCATCTCTTTTTTTTTTTGGTCTCCATCTCACCCCCCCTAAACACACACGCTCTCGCACTCCATATATATCATTCTCTTTGTCTATCACCCTCTCACCCCATCTCTCTCTTCTTCCCTCTCTTCCCCTTCTCTCCCTCTCCCCCACTAATATCTCTCTTTCCTCCTTTTTTCCTTTCTCTCTCTCTCTGTAGGAACCAACACACTAGTACAAAATGGCTAATTTGTTACTAAAAAAACGACTAAAATTCGCATATAAACGACTATTTTTCGATCGGTGACCAATAGTAGCTAATTTACAGTATCTTATAACGCGACCAACTTTTGGTCGTTTTTAGCTTAGTCATTAATTAGTTATCTCAATTTTGTCATCTAGTTGTATATTTGGTCATTGATTTGGTCATTGATTTAGTCATTGATTTGGTCACTAATTTAGTCATTCATTTGGTCTTTCATTTCGTCACTGATTTAGTCATTCATTTGGTCTTTCATTTTGTCATTCATTTAGTCATTCATTTAGTCAATTATTTGGTCACTGATTTAGTCATTGATTTGATCTTTGATTTGGTCATTAAATGTCACAATTAATGACCAAATACACAACAAAATATATTACTATATGATCACCCAAGAAATCCAATTAATGACCAAAGAACTATGACCAACATGTTGGTCGTGTTATAAGATACTGTAAATTAGCTACTAATAGTCATATATATGCAAATTTTAGTCATTGTTTGAAACCAATTAATGATCGAAGAAATGTGACTAAATTTTAGTCGTGTTATAAGATACTGTAAATTAGCTACTAATAGTCGTATATATGCAAAATTTAGTCATCATTTGTAGTCACAAATTTATCATTTGCAATAACCATTTATTCATTATATAAACGACTAATTTAGTAGTTTATATGCATTTCATTAATAATCATTCTAAAAACACAAAGTCACATATTTTAATTACAATACTAAACAACATCAAGTGCAACTATAAATAATTTCAACCACACAAATTATATTATATGAAATGTTAAAATATTACAATATGAGTTTCCAACTTTATATTAGTTGGACTACAATTTACACATGAAATGATGTTTCATCACTTCAAAACATTATCGTTGTGTTGTCAAGGCATTACAGGTGAATTCACCAACTCTGAAGACTTGATCATCAGTCTTTATATGTGTGTCTTATGCAATATATTGGTTCTAAGGGTATCACCAAACCAGTTCTCCTCTCTTTTTTCATTTGTCGCTCCAATGTTTTTGCTCTTCTCTTTTTTCAATTCATGCTTCTTACCATCAATACTGATTTCATTTTCTGAAAACAAAAGAAAATATAATGCACTGTAAGAAATGAAAAACAATTAACACTAGAATATGATATAAATTAGACTATAAATAGTTTATACAACATATACCTTAACATCAACAATGTCAAAGCGATTTTCCTTTAACATCAATTTCTGCAAAATAAATGTCACGTTATTATTTCCAATTTCTCAACATGCTACATACAATAAATTGAAAATCACATAAAACCAAGAGCAAACCCTTTTCTAATCAAAATAAATAAACAAACAATGCCTCTAATAGAACTTCATTATAATATTAGCAAATGAAAAAAGAGCTAGTGAACCATTTGTGTTGTTTGACTTTGCCTATTTTTGTTATAAAGTGCTCAGGAACCAAAAAATGTGAGCACGAGCTAAAAACTAACCAACCGTTCACTAGTCAACATGAGAGATCCAAATAAACCACAAAATTGATCAGGCATTAAAATTGTGAGCAGACTACCTTGAAATTTTCTTCTTGAGAAATACCTCAAAATCCCCTCGTTTCTAATAAGCTTCCTGGCTATGTACCTCCATCCTTGATTTCCCTTGTTATATCTTGAATAAAGAATATCCCTTCAACAACCAATTTTACGATAATCCTACCAAGTAACTCAAAAGCCTTGTGCGCATCAATAGTAGCATCCTCCAATGAAAATAGTACAATCTCCAACCTAGAAACATCAAAATTATATATAGTTATAATGTTGAAGAGTGTAACTAGGTAGGTCTTCCTTGTAATGACTATGTAACTAGCATTTGCACCGAGAGGTGCAAAGTAACGCCGAGGAGTGGGGAAAACAATAATTAAGTGAAATATATGGAAGTTTTAGTTCATATATATCTTTCAAAGAATGTAATAAGAAGTTAAAATTTAAAATAAAGTTACACTAACATAAAGGAACACTAATATATTGTCCCAGAATAATGGCATAGTAATGATGGTATCAAAGATCCTTCAATAGTCGCTCCAAGGAGATTGCTCTAGCTCTTCAAATGATTCAAATAACTGTCGAAACTAAATATTCAAACCTGCTCTAAATCCATCATCAAAAGGTTTTCAATGTGTTAGAAAGGGGTATTTAAAGGTTTTTTTTTTTAAACTTTAAATTGCTGCTACAAGACTGTTTTAAAGCTGGTCCAAAACTGCCTTCTAACAACTTTAAAAGATGTCATACAAACACCTTCAATAAACTGCTATACAAAAACACTCTATGAAGTAATCCATATAGAGAACACACCAATAGCCCAGAAGAGGGGAAATGAAAAGTTTATCTGCAGTTACATTTTACTCTAAAAAATATTCATATCAAAATATGTTAACGTCAAACCAAAATTTTGTAATTTTCAAGATCCTAAGTTCAACACCAACTACCCAACAGCCTAGAAAACTTGACAAGAAGACCCTGACTGTTCTTGTACACTATAAGACAAGATGGTCAACAATGTCATGAGTTATAGCAAGCACCTACAATTGTTTCAGCATGTCTTATCTTTTTAACTGATCCATCATCTTGAATTTGTTTAGCATTCTCTCAATCATCAAAATTAGCATTGTCAAGCTTTAAAAATATAGCATTCACTCCAATCTAGAAACAAAAATATGCATTCACAACTCAACTTACCCAGTATTCTGCTGGCCTCATTCTTAAGTTGTAATTAAGTTGATGCCATACTCATGCAGTAAGCTCCCGCGTCATGGACCACCATTCCTGCCCACTGAAAGAGGATGGCCACTCAAAGTTAAGCCACTAGTGTATGCCTTCAAAGAAGCATCACAAAATAATTCTAGAAATGATTCAATATCATATTGGAAAATCAATTTCTTCTCATCATGCAAGTATATTAGGTGTGATAATTATTGTCCTGTAACTAACCACCATTTCTGGAGTTGGAAGTTCCCTGTCCTTTCCTCAATGTGCTGTGTATCAAGAAGAATATCAGTTAGAAACATCTCAAAATCTCAAAATCATTTTATGATTCATATCACAGCTTTCAGACTGTGTGCCTGTCATGAGAAAGAATGGTCTATTTAGTATCTGGGAATCTCAATACCAGTAATATTTCCTGTCAACAAGGAGACTACAAAAGTAGGACAAATTATCCCTTCTATATTCATTTGGAAATGATCATCGCTCTGCCATGCTACCATCAATTACAATGAAGTTCTTGTTACCATTTGTCTTGAATCCAACAACTCGACTCACAAGAACACCAGAGTTTGCAACAAGAGATCTCCCAGGCTCAACAATGAGTGTAAGATTTCCAGATAATACCATCTCTCTTACCTAAAGAAACAGCCAATGGTGCAAATATACATCTTTAAAGTGTCTATATATATTCTCAAAATAGCTGTAACAAGGCCAGCACAGTAAAGCTGGTCCAAAACTGCCTTCTAACAACTTTAAAAGATGTCATACAAACACCTTCAATAAACTGCTATACAAAAACACTCTATGAAGCAATCCATACAGAGAACACACCAATAGCCTAGAAGAGGGAAATGAAAAGTTTATCTGCAGTTACATTTTACTCTAAAAAATATTCATATCAAAATCTGTTAACGTCAAACCAAAATTTTGTAATTTCCAAGATCCTAAGTTCAACACCAACTACCCAACAGCCTAGCAAACTTGAAAAGAAGACCCTGACTATTCTTGTATGCTATAAGACAAGATGGTCAACAATGTCATGAGTTATAGCAAGCACCTACAATTGTTTCAGCATGTCTTATCTTTTTAACTGATCCATCATCTTGAATTTGTCTAGCATTCTCTCAATCATCAAAATCAGCATTGTCAAGCTTCAAAAATATAGCATTCACTCCAATAGAAACAAAAATATGCATTCACAACTCAACTTACCCAGTATTCTGCTGGCCTCATTCTTAAGTTGTAAGTTGATGCCATACTCATGCAGTAAGCTCCCGCGTCATGGACCACCATTCCTGCCCACTGAAAGAGGATGGCCACTCAAAGTTAAGCCACAAGTGTATTCCTTCAAAGAAGCATCACAAAATAATTCTAGAAACAATTAAATATCATATTGGAAAATCAATTCCTTCTCATCATGCAAGTATATTAGGTGTGATAATTATTGTCCTGTAACTAACCACCATTTCTGAAGCTGGAAGTTCCCTGTCCTTTCTTAAAAAGTCTGCAGACTCGCAGACAGGCCCAACAACATCAAAAGTTTGAATCTTTGCCTTTGGGGCAGGTGGAGAAATCAGCTCAATGTGTTGTGTATCAAGAAGAATATCAGTTAGAAACATCTCAAAATCTCAAAATCATTTTATGATTCATATCACAACTTTCAGACTGTGTGTTTGTCATGAGAAAGAATGGTCTATTTAGTATCTGGGAATCTCAATACCAATAATATTTCATGTCAACAAGGAGACTACAAAAGTAGGACAAATTATCCCTTCTATATTCATTTGGAAATGATCATCCCTTCAATCATGCATCATCAAAAAAATTTGGGTTTGCCCCAAGTCAAATTTATGTACTAACTTGGTAAGCTCCATAAAGGCTAGGCCTAATAAGCTCTGCCATGCTGCCATCAATTACAATGAAATTCTTGTTACCATTTGTCTTGAATCCAACAACTCGACTCACAAGAACACCAGAGTTTGCAACAAGAGATCTCCCAGGCTCAACAATGAGTGTAAGATTTCCAGATAATACAGCTCTCTTACCTAAAGAAATAGCCAATGGTGCAAATTACAGAGGATAACAGAGATCACAGTTATCCACAGAGAATGGCGGAACAGAAATATGAGGAACAGGAAGACAAAGGAAATTTTTTGACAGCCCAGAGAGATAATATCTTTAAACTGATCAAGATTGGTCCAGATTCTGCTGAGGAGACAAGCTGTAAAGTAACCACAGTTCCTGAAGAGCCTATGGAACATGAAGCTGTGCAGATAAATTGTAAAGTAATCAGAGTTCCTGAAGAGCTTATTGAATGTGAGGTTGCAGGGACAAAATGTGACGTAACCAAAGTCCCTCAAGAGCCTAGGGAGCATGAAGTTGTGCATAATCAATCTCTAAATACCCATATCAATGCCCTTGAGTTTAAATATGAGCCTAGAGACAGTTGTCAGGACTCGGGATCTGTACACCTAGGATCAGGTGAGTGTTCAGTCACTGAAGTTCTTACTGAATCCAAAGGAAAATTTTTAGTAAGAACTATGCTAAGTGATAGACCACTAAGAAGGTGGCAGCTAGTGATAGACCACTTCTCAACAGAATACGTGTCACAGATACCAGGGGGTAACTCCTCTAAATCACAGCAGTGGTCCAAGATAAAATCTCGCATTATGGGAAGCTTTAGGCTTGACTGGGAGCTATTGAACCTGGACATATTTCCAAGCCCTTCACATAATGTCAGAGATATCTTCTCCAAGTTTTGCAATACTTTACTGTGCTCTTGAAGTGGAGGCACATCCAACTTCTCCATGTGAATAGTTTTAAGCTGAGTAAGTGAAGATAGGGCTGTAGACCGTTCACTGTGGCTTTCTTGTACCCATAATTAAACACTATGAGGACTTTCAGTTTCTTCATGTAACTCAAAAATGATGGAAGAAAGTATTTGGTTGCAGAAAAGAGTAATACCAAAGCCTCTGCTTCACCAAAATTCATCTCACACCACTGATCGTCTTCCATTGCACCTACATAGGTGAACCATAGAAGCAAAGCTAGATTAGAACATTATAGGTTATTGCATATATTTTCTAAGAACTTTTGAATCAATTATCAACACCTAGATATCATTAAAGGTCTATGGTCTATTGAAATAGGAAAATTTATTAAAGTTCTTACTGTCCTTCTATTTAGGCATAAGAAACCTCTTCCTACCAACTATGCTACCTCGGGATGCCAAATATAGGGCCAAGTCTCGCATTACATCATGTTGAGAAAAGTACAGCTCAGAGGCACTGCCATAATTGATTGCTTGGCTCCTACTACATCCAATTACCAAGACAACACAATGTATAAGACAGAGGAAGCTATGATCAAATGATATTGAGCACACAACAGTTAGAAATGAAGGCACTTACCTAAGATTGCTTCTTAAATTCAACAGATTTCTTCTTGCAAGCTCTAACAAGATGACAAAAGCATCGTGCCACTCCATCTTTCGCACATAAATCCAAATATCCAATAATGCATCCACCGATATCTTTCTATCCTTGATATCTTTCTATCCTCTAGAAATGACCCCAAGTCTAAGAAGCACTCTCGTGCTTCCTCATCCAGGGCATCAATACTGGTCTCCAAACATCTAAGCCCTTCTTTGTGATAATCTGATATTGATTCCCCTTTTAAGAGTTTGTTCTTGGCACCCTCCCAGGCCGGATGAGGCTGACCATACAAAGAGCTTCCGATCACCTTCAGAGCAAGTGGCAGACCTTTACATTCCGCTTGCACCTGTGATTCATACATTAGCAACACTAGTGAAAATTCTGTAGGTGGAAACCAATCAAATACCAAAAACAAAAATTTGTTGAAAGCATGAATAGTTGCCTGATAAGTATAAAGTTCACTCACAAGTTTTTGTTTGATTGTTTATGAAGATGAATATACATATGGCTAGAATCTATTTTAATGGATTACCGATACCATTGTTAAGAGCATAGTAAGTACTAATATGGAATTATGTAAAACTATAATGATATCCTGATATGATATGCCACTGTAGTAATTGCTTGTAATTAGGGACATTTAGAAGAACATTGTGTCACAATCATTAAATTGAACCAAACTTAGTACTTGGTAAAATAATATATTGCATATAAATTGCATTACCTGCTTGACTAGCTGGTTGTCCGCATTACTTGGAATAGATTTCTGTCCAAAAGCCCAAAAGCAGAAAAGGGGCAGAGCATCGACATCATCTAGCAATGGCAATTCATAAAGCCTGGTAGAGGTTGTTGTGCGGATGATAGAACGATCTCGGGTTGTCACAAGGGTCTTATAACCTTCACCTGTAAATGACATTTTTTCCAAAATTGCCATAGACCAGACATCATCCAACACCACAAGAGTTCGCTTGGCTCGCCTGAGCTGCTGCTGCTGCAGCTGTCTATGTGCATCTTCGATATTCTGAAAATCATGTTTCTTCCTCCGAAAAATCTTCTCCCACATGGTCTCTAAAATTTCCCTCAGGTTTGGGGATTGAGAAACCATAATGAAAATCACATTGTTTTGAAAAACACCTGCCATACATAAAAATCAATTTGTTAGGATTGAAATTCCATAAATTGAACAGAAATATAAATTAAGTGCAAAAGGGAAATCCTGAAGATCCCTTAAGATTCAAGAGACCAACACTCCTATCTGTGATTAATGAAGGGAAATCCTGAAGATCCCTTAAGATTCAAGAGACCAACACTCCTATCTGTGATTTTGACTATGGTAGAAACTTTGGCACCCACAATTATGTGCATCTCCAATCAGCATTGCCTATTAAACAGAAGAGTGGAAGGTCTGATATTTTTTCCTTTGACAGTCATCCTACATATGACATGGACTCTGATGAGGAATAAAAGAAGTCTCATCATATCATCAAGCCGTTTTGTGAACCATATGAGAGAAAGGTAGAAAGGTCCATTCCATTTGTTGAAGGAATCCTTATTGAAGATGAATAGTCTTGTCATATTGAAAGAACAAACCAATATCTAGGAAAACAAGAGGACTTATGCAAACCCATAATTGATTAACTACATAGTGAACAAAATCATTTCCAGGTTTGCCTCTTATTGTTCATGGGTATGATAAATTATCTTCAAAGGAGTTTCTTCTCCTAACTATAAATTATATTCGGGTAACCTTAATTTCTCATATAAAAAAGCTCCCTGTCTGCAACAATGTTGTTCATGGCCAGCATACAATTGTTCCTATGTTTGATCCATAAACGTTGGAACTTACAAACTTGAGGATAACAATGGATATGTGGCTTGAAGAAGTCAAGTATTAGCTCCCCTCAGATTTCCTTGAATAATGTCTGCCACAACATGATGCTATATTTATCAATACCCTACATGTCCAAGAGTATTCCCATCTTGAATATGGGATCCTAAAGCTTGCTAAAAAGATCCCAGCAAAATGCCCTGATCTAAGCCTAATTTATCTGAATGTTTCATTCATGAAGATGGGGTCACAACAAAATTACTAAGAGAAAGACCTACAACAAATTTATGGATGATTTGATTATCTATGCTACAACAAACTGTTGAGAAAAAAAAAAGACACACTTCAGATCGCTGGTTTTGGGCATATCTCTGAAATGCCTACAAAATTGTGATTTTCAGATCTGTGTAAGCCACAAGAAGAGCCACACTAGGCCTATGTAGGCTACAGGAAGGGATGCAGTATAAGCTTGTGTTAGGCTACAGTTAAAGGCATGTTCATGCATGTTTGAGACAGTGTTTAAAGGACTGTTTTGAGCCTTATTTACGAACAAAAAAATTCAGATCTGTAGGAGAGCTTCAGAACTGAGTCCTGTGGAAAATAATCTAATCTGTTATGACAGCCTTTTTATGGCATATTTGATCACATTTCAGGTCTAATTTTTTTGGAGCAGGTTGCAACATTTTTGGGAGCAGTCCTTAAGCACACATAGTTACATATTTTTGGGAGCCTTTGTGAAGCAGTCTTTGAGATTGGAGAATAATCATTGACCCTTATTGAAGGAGGCTTATTGAAGATTTTCCAAGTTTATATAGGTTGCTTACTAAGGCAGACATCCTTGTGGTATTGTTGAAGATCTATTAAATACTGGAAGAAGCAAATTTTGGAGGCATTCTTGGAGACCGGATGTATTGCTAAAGCCCTCACGGAGTAACAGTCCCATGCTCAGGATGGAGAACATTTCCAAGATCTTGCTTCTCTCCAATTACAGAATTAACATTATCGCTTGTTGATTTAGATTGTTTATTCTTCACATTTCTAAGTTTTGAATGGCTAGACCACTGTCACCTCCAAAAAGTCCCTTTAGGAGTTTTAGAAACTAAAGATAAGGGAAAGGATTGTGTCAAAACTCTTTTAGCATCCAAGTACAATGAATTCATAATAGTAGCAAATATGGTGATCTAACCATCAATTGAAGAAACAATGACATTGTTGTCATAGAAACTATACTCCCCTGGTGAACCCAACCACACCCTGACTTCAGTTTGGGTGGAGAATGTCGAGCAATTAAGCCTAGTCATAATCACAACCTAGAAGAAAGAGGTAATCGATGTGACTATCTTAGCAAGATACTAGAGCTTATGGCGTATGAAGGTAACCACCGCCCTGATGAGCAAAGACAAGAACCTTTGATCAAGGTATTTAAGAAGAAAAAAATTTAGGCCTATAATTCTTGAAGAGGAAAATGCATCCTATTTCATTGTGTTCACTAAATTTGAAATTTAAAACTTGAATTTAGACATACCTTAAAGCTGCAAGCAAACTTTGTCAACCGTTTATACAAACTCATCATGTCTTAAAGGGATCAACAATGGTCGCTACTTAATGCAAGAAAATGAATGATTATATAAGTCTAACATTATAGTTAAATTCAAAGACAAACATGAACCAAGTGACTCAGATTCTATCTACACAAAAATATTGTAAGAAACAGAGCAATGAAAGAAGTGCATTTCTTCAAGTTTCAACACACCTTGGATATTCCTCACTTGGCACTTTAGGACTATATTATCGAGGAGTGGATCTTTGGAGGCCATGTCTTGCTTGGTCAATTGAAGAACCTAACAGACTCTTGAAAGAAAATGATTTTTACTTTTGAAGACCAACCACACCATTACTCGGTTCTTGTAATCACCCAATTATTCTTATAAAGATACAAGGCAATTCCATCTTTCCTAGCATATGCTAAATTTGTTGAATGATCAAGAAATGTTTGACTTATGAAATCTGACATTCCAATAATAATGGAACAATTTACCTGGATTTTAGGAAATGGTAAAATATTAATATTTGGAAGTATAACATCATGGGTCACCAGCTGCTTAACTCTCAGGGATCTCACTCCTTTAAAGATATGATTGGACAGCAAGGAGAAAATTCCCTCCATTTCTTCATGGGACAGAGCTTTAGGATTATTGAGAGGGTCGGATTTTAGGGCTCCACCTTCAGACTTGTTCCATTTGGTGGCCTCAATGGAACAAAAATTGCATGGTTGTGCCCTTAAGAACCTATAGGAATCAGACTGTAGCGGGTGGGGTTTAACTGAGTATCTAGTTAAGCAGAGCTATGCCCAACAACTTTCTTGCCGTTCACTTCCCCACAAAGCCTAAATCTGGAGCAAAATATGGCATTCAGATGCCTTGCCAAATATTAATATTTTCTATTGGACCCTATCTTATGACAACATATTAACCTCAGAAAATATGAGAAGGAGAGGGATCCAGGGTCCCTCCTAGTGTGCTCTTTGCCGTTAGTTTGGAATCTTCTCATTGCCTGTTTTTAGATTTCCATTTCACTATGGCGGCTTGGTTAGTGGTGGTAAATGGCCTTGAGAGTCGGTTCAAGTAGTCAAATTCACTGAAGAAACTAATTTGGACATGTCATAGTCATTACATAAGGTCCTTTCATTGCAAGGCTCTTTTGAAAGGGTCTAGTTTGCATTGTCTAAATTAGTATGTTGGAAATCTGGTTGGCAAAAAATCGTGCCATTTTCCAAATAGATGATGAGTGAAATGGAGATGGTGGCAATTAAAGCTAAAGCACTGCTATATAAACATCTTAATTCAAAAGGGATTAAATTCATTCCAGATTAAGATCTAGACAAGTAAGAACTTCAATTGCTAGATCAATTTAATTTTAAATATTCTTGTTCTTCTTCCTGACCCGGGGACCCAGGTAAGTATGTCCACAATCATGTTGGCAGCTTCATATAACTCCACAATTATTTCATGAGTGGAGTCAGACTCAAAAAGCCTTCATTTTTTGTTTTGATGGTGCCTTGAAACGAAACCCTGAACTGGCAGGAGTCAATGGGTTTCTCATTAGTCTAAGAGGGAAGATAGCATATCCCTATGGTGTTGCATATATCGACATAGGGATATAGGAAACTTGGTCCTCCTCAAGACAGGAGAATTCCCTGTTTTATGTAATATTTCTCACAATTAATATACAGATGAATTGTATCGAAGCTAATCATCTCAATATACTTGATGGCCTTCTTATGTGTAAGGGAAATCTGATCCTAGTTGAACCTTCAATTCATTTACTAGTAATACACAATATTATTATAGCAAATTCTACAACATACCTTATCTAGAATATGGTAGACAAAATACACAAGAATGATGCGTACAGCCCTTGATTACAGCATTGTTGTTTATAACGAGGCATTTCAGCTCTAAAAGCTCCTTTTCCACCCTCAACTAAACTCTTTTCACATGAATATGTCGTTACTGGCAGCCTGAGAGAAGGGAATTTTGACCAAACCAGGTTACACAGTGTTCCAGGTAATTGCCCTGCAATCAATACCATTGAAATGTCATTGGAGAGCACATATATAGAGCAATAAATTGATTTCCATGGACCATACAACTAAGGAATTAATTAATATATTTTAAGCACATGCTAAGAGTCCTTCACAACATCTAAGCAAGCATTGTTGCTTTCTACAGTAAATATCTACTGGATAACCAGAACATTGAATAAGAGTCCAAAAGAAATTAAAAGTAATATGCATAACTAAAACAAAAAGGCCATAACCCTAAAATAGCAAACCTTTGGAAGGTGTTACACAACATTCTACAAAAATCACTGAATGTCCTTCCTTAGTACTTGATACACATTGAGAAACAGTAGACAACAAATGACAGCCATGTACCATAACAGGTAGTTTTAACGTATAAAATCGGGCAGAAACATAATCTGGTGAAAGGCATAGGCCTAAAGTAATATGGATGACAAAGGAAATTAACATCTTTAAAGCACGTGCTCAGATTCCTATGCAATTTCTAGGCAAGCCTCGCTGCACTCTACATCAATTATCTCCCAAATGACATGAACATGGAATAAGAGTCCCACAAGATTATGAAAAGTGATATGCATGACCAAACAAGAGTATACCATTAAAAGTCAACCCTTCAAGCAATCCACAACACTCTACAAACATTGTTAAATGTCCTACCTTGGTAATTTATATGGATTCATTAACAACCCAAATCAATGGCTTGAAATGGATAAAATTACCAAACAAAGCAACAAGTCCTAAAAGGATAGGTCTTTAGAATCTTGTTGTATGAAAACAATGTGGCACTTCCACACTAAAACACACATTTAGGAAAAGCCCAAAGAAACAACAAAAAATAGTGTGGGGTGATGAAATGAAAAAAATGTTAATGGACTTGCAATTTCTCTACAAAATTTTCTAGATTTCGAATTTATGGAAGTTTTCTGCCTTCAGTGCTGAAGCAAAACAATAAAGAATATTTCACTAATTGCAGATGAGTAAATTATAACATTATCCAACTTGCATAATTAGCTAGACCGTCTACATAATTAGCAAGACATTTTTATGAGGTAAACCATGTGGTATGCTTTAGCAACAAGTGGTCATTAGCTCTGCTATAGAATGGTCAAAAGCACTTTGGTTCTGTCCCTGTTTAACAAGTAGATTGCTACAAGCAGTCCAAAACATGTAACTTTGTAAGAACATGAACTAAATAAAATTTTCCAGGTGATCTATATCCCACATCATTAGAAATTTTCACGTTTCCAGGTCATTTCCTTATTTGGATTGAAGCTTGTTTTCAATACCTAACCACAGCAGATCTTGGTAAATTTCTACTCAGGAAGCATTTCAAAGCGTACAAATGGATAAAGACTGTCAAAAGAAAAACTTAGTATCCGCTGCAACCGTTTCACGATGTTAACGACACGCTAGAACAAGGATAGGCCTTACAATATGACTCAACGATCTGTCTTTGACCGTGTTTAGATTCACCTTTACACTCACCGTATGATGAAGGAAATAATAACATGCTTAATGAAATAAATGGAATAAGGTTCAAATATGGAATCTTCACAATGTGCTGAAGTTCTGAAAGCAAAACCCATAATTTATCCAGACATTGAAACCATCAAACTATCCAAGTCCAAAGATAAAATTTATGTCAATTCATCGACTATGTAAATGATCTAAAAAATAAATAAATAAAAACATTAACTGTAAACCACTTCTAGGGAGTAAACGAAGCAAACTTAAATGTAGCTACGAATCTACAATTCAATAAATTGTTGGCAACACACCAGAAATGAGCGTATAGAGGGAAATATTAACACTAATAAAAGATGAAAATATATATATTAGGGTGTACAAGAGGTGGAAATCTTATAAAAAAACAGTAACATGCTTCATGAAATAGATGTAGTTTCTACTTAACAACATCTTCACTATGTGCTTTAATTCTGAAAGGAAATCCATCCAATAATGTTGGACATGTAATCTTATATATACAGTTTGTTCCTTGTATACTTCTCCTAACAAATTCTTGCCTCAACAATTTGAACATAACATGTCTTATACCTCAAGATTCTTGATATGAAGAGTGCCACTTATTGCCAAGTGTTGTGCCTGAAGATGCCTTTGAGAGATCTCAAGTCTTCCCTTTCCTTTGTCTGAAAAGATCATACCATAGGAAATGAAGAAACCTTGACTCACAGTCAATTCCCTTTCAGTTACTTGCATAGATATTTAGTCCACTCAAGTTTGCTTCTTTATAGACTTCTGTCAGCCCTTTGAATAGACCCTTGATCAGACCTCAGAAAGGTTTAGATATACTTCAGATTTCCTTCTTCATGGATCTTTTTGTCACTGATTTGGAGATGTCTCCTTTCTACCCTTTCCTTCTGTCACTGATATATCTTTGATTGCAATCTTTGATAATTTCACTGATGTCTTCAGTGTTTGAAATTTTTTATATAGCACAAGGCTCAGATTGTACTCCCCTTAAGATGATTCAAACAAGCTTCTTAAGTTAACACACTGTTATTCAATGACTGAAGTGGTTCAGCAAATATCTTTTGAAAACTGACTCAAAAACCCTTAGACAAGCCCTGACCAGGGTGCTTCTTTCCCTTCAACAAAAATTTTCAGATGCCAACAAAATAAGCATCAGGAAAACAATGAAAAAGCCTCAAACGCCCTTGGATTAGGGTTCAAAATTGTAGTAAAAATTTCCTCAGAAAAATTGCTTCAAAACTTCTGACAAACCTGTGAAGAACCCTCCCCAAGACAACGTGAAAATTAACTTCAAGTTCACAGAAGTGTTACCTTGTCTGCGTGGATATATTTTTTCTTCAGTGGTCGAAATTTGATCTTAGAGCTACCTCAGAAAGAGGGCCAAACTTACCTCATTGACAGAGCAAAATAGCCTCATATAAAAATCTGTTGAGCAGGCCGAATAGATGCTACAGGTAGCCGCAGAGATCCTTGTCAACGGAGGCTAAAAATAATCATAGAACTGTGCCTCAGATGGTGCCCTCAGGCAGGCCAAAATGGGCATCAGGAAACCAGATCCAAGCCTCAAAAAAGACCAACGAGAAGTGCCTCAGACAAGTCAGACATAGCATTAAGAAAAGCGAAAAGTCTGCCTCAGAACGAATCAGATTTGGCCTTCTAAATGCCAATGAACAGTCACAAAAATGCCTTCTAAAAATGCCTCTGTATTTTCAGTGAACAGTCACAATTTGGCCTTCTAAATTGCCTCTGTATTTTCAGACCTGTGTGAAGACTCCAAAAATATAAATTGTGATCATTTATTCATCTCGAATCTATGGCATACTCCTGTAAGTTAGTGTGAACGTGGACATTCTGAGGCAGAATAAAGGGCATCTTTGTCACTTATTCTATATGGGATACAAGACCAAGAACACCATTGAAGCTTGTTGAATTGTATTACAGTGAATCCCCTCGTGTAGGTTTGGTTGGTAAAATGGAAGCACTATATTAAAGGTTGAAAGCACAATATTGAATTTGTTCTGAAAATCCAGAATTGAGAAGAAGCAGCCTCTGAAGAGTTTATGTAAAACCTTCTTAATGCAGGGTTGAAGCCTTTTTAAAGGAGATCTGAGATTAGGTCTAAGATTAGGATCAGAAAACATAGGAAACTTGACTACAGTATGTAATGGTTCATATGTAATGGATCAGGCCTTTTTAATTCACATATGTAATGGTTCATATTGGTTGTGTTCATTAATTGATTACAGTATTTACGTTATATTACATCATATAGGTTAGATTCCCATTGATTTGATTAGGATGATCAGTATATCCATAAGTAAGATCATAGACACTTAAGGTTGATAGATATGCTTGTTTATACAGAGAGTGTTAAGACAAGGAACGTAGTCGCTTGTCCGCATCGGGCAAGGTCATTGAATGTTGAAACTAAGGGGAATCACCATACTCATATATCATGATAAGCTCTTAGTACTCATATAGCTTAACTTACCTGTATTACTATCATGTTGAATGTGATCCATATTATGCAGATTACACTCTATCCCAATCATAACCCTTTGCTAGGATGTGTCAATACTTCATATGGTAACAATACTCATATTACCTTACTAGCTCTTTCCAGATTAGGTTAGATTGAATACTGGTCTTAGCTTATGATATGTGCATATAAGCAATGGTGATGATACTAGCCACTATGAGTGATTCAAGGGTGATACATATGTTGTAAGTACTCCTACTGATTCAATTGAATACTGATCTTTGGAATGGGCTTTATGGTTCTTATTTACCTTAATCACGATAGGGTTCTAAGTCACTCTATTGATAAGATGATCAAGTTGTATTACTATGAGACCATGTTTACCCTTTGTTATGGAAGTACACACCTTTTATTAGTATAAAGTACAGGTAATAGCGTGATATCCCTAATCTTTATACCATAATAGAGCTAGTATTACTTGCATGCTATTAGTAGTAGTATCTGTGTAGAAGCTAGGATATGTGTATAACTAACTAAGCTTGTCCTTGTGTAATCATTAAGCATGTCCATGCTACTTGTTCTTCTATCTTATATTGATAGTGTAATCATGGAAACATAAGCAGTGAGTACATCTTACCTTATTTACGTAATATACTAACATGTAGTGATCTCCTATTAATAGGGTTGAAGCTGATCTATTACCATTGATTTCACTTACATAACTACGTATCCCCTGTAATATGGTAGCCTCCAGGTAAGTGATAGCAGGAATCGGGCCTTCTTGGAACTAGGAAAATAAGGTTCCACTAGAGCTATATACTAGACCTATATACTATATGAACATGTCTATATGGTTATATAATATATTAACGCATATGCACACTATGACGAGATCTTATGCAGGCCTGGTTTCACGGATCGACAACCTGCCTCAACTAGCCCGAACTCTGGCACCACTTAGATATGGCACCACCGGTTCGACTAGGACCAGAACTATAGGTCTAGTATATAGGAGGTCTAGTAGTACGAGCCTCAGGAATTGTACATGTTTTTATTTAAACTTTTCACCGCAGATCATAAACAGTACATTTCTTAGATCGAAATCAACATATACAGTGAGCGAATAAGGGCAACAGAAACTGGTTTAAATATCATTTTTGAAGGCAGAAGTGGACCACCGTTGACCCCTTCCATTACCCGGTAGTTGCTCTGCCTGCCCTTTCCACACCCCCGGTAGTTTCTTTCTCTTGGCTGGCCTAACGACAATACAGTTTATATCTGGGTTTTCTAATCGGTAGCTCGAGAATTCACAAGGGAGGAAGGAAAGGTCAAGGCACCATTTTGACCCTTAGCCAAATTCAATTGCAGGCAGGGGAACAGGAAATTCTAAAAACAATGATCCTTACCAAAAAAAATCGTATGAATCGACAATATCTTAAAACAAACAGAGCAGATGCAAAGCCAGGAAATAGAAAAATATTAAATCCGACTAACCTGTGACTCTGGGTATGCAAACTTCAATTGTTTATTTGCTGCGGCCCGCCTCTTCAAAAGCCTCCAAGTTCTGTCTAATGTGTCTTTATCCATGATAAAACCTCTGATTATATAGAAATTCGCAGCCCTAAAATAACCCTCTCGCCAACAGCAAAGTCCTCCCGCCAAGAGCAAAACTTTGGCGCCAAATAACCAGCACGGCCAGTTTTCATCGAGTTTTTTTCTAAATTTGAGAACTAACTACATGGCACTGGCTAAGAACAACCAATTTTCCTCTATTCTTGGGCTGTCACACTGGTGAAATCAACCATGACCTCTCCGCACTACGACTTTTGACGGACTTCCAATGTGGCATGCCCTCAAAACCTTGTCTTTCCCCGACTTCGACTTTGACAAACTTCAGCGTGCCCTCAAAACCTAGTCTTCCTGAACCAGTTAAACCAGTTGAACAGCGAGTCAGGATTCATACCAACATTTCTGATAAAATCAACGCATGCCCATGCAAATGTTCGACTTCGACTTAGTTTCTGATGCCCATCTCCCTGAACCAGGCGCATGCCAATGTTCGACATCGATGAGTCTGAAATAAACCACTTTTCCGTCTCCTTCTCCTTGAACCAGTCGAAGAGCAAGTCTGAAATAAACCATTCAACTTGCTTTCACTTTTGTTCTGTGGAGAATCAGTTATCAAAAGTGAACTATAGTTTTAAAACCATATGAATATGCCACCACCGAATATATATTTGCCACCGAGGTTATAATGCCATCATGTGATATACGTATCACCCAAACTTTGATTAAATCCTTTGTAATATGGCTTTAATAAAATGCCATAACATTACATATGAATTCGTTGACATGATTTAATATGTGGAATTTAATTAATATAAAGTTTGGAATTAAAATATAATATAATATATGATTAATAACCATATATATATATATATATATATATATATTTGTTTGTGTGTGTAATATCCAATCTTTAGTAAAAAAAGAATAATTCCAACACATGAATTCATAATATTGAGAATTTTTTACCTTCACAAATCAAAAGCGAACTTCTACATAGTAGAAATTTTTCTTTTTCTTTTTATTATTTGTCTTCACTTGTCTCAAATAAAAAAATACACTCTTTCTATAAAAATGATGATATATGCCAAACATACCACCAAACTTTTTATTATTATTATAAAGTAATTATTTTTTTTACTTTCCATTATTAATATTTGTTTTGTTAAATATAAAAATTAATTATATTTATTAAACCAATAATCATAAAGCATTGATAATATAATATTTTTCATAAATATTATTATTAAAATTATATAAATAAAATAATAAACCATAGATAATAATATGAATTATAACTTCTTTAACTTTCCTATAAAATCTCTTTCTCAATTGTCTATAAAAAATATATGTATTAATATCCATATCCCTTGCAATATTTATGTAAATAGTGAAGTATTTTATTGTTAGAGAAAAGACAGAATTAAATCAATTTCAATAATTTGGGGAAGAGTATTATAATTCTATGATTCTTTTATGGACATTCCTTGCAATGATCGCAAGAGGTTTGCATTGCATATCATTAAGTGTGAAAGTCAAAGAGGTTTATTTTTCGTTGAGAAAATAGTGAAAATGATTGTATAACATTTTTCTTAGATTTTAATTTGTTATCTCAATGACTTAAAAGAAAAAAAATATATATATATGTATTTATAACTAATATGTATTTATAGATTAAAAAGATGGAGTGATTATGGTCAATATTTTTTTAATGAAATAAAGGAATTAGTTCGACTTAATTCCACTTTTGTTGTGGACACTCCTTGATTAAAGTCGTGTTGGTGAGCGCGTTCGGTGTTACGAGAGCGTTGTGTAGTGATTGGGCGAGCTGGGCAGGACAGGGTGCGGGCGGCCAATCGACAGTCATTGGGGCGGATCAAGAACTCATGGTGGCAAGGGGAATCATGGGTATAATATTGATCGCTTTGAGGTAAATGAGGGGTAGGGTATCCAACATTAATGTTTCTTGGAGAACTGTCATCCAGTACTTATCAAAAACCTAATGGAAAGAGTATTGGACACAACTGAGAGAATTTTAACAGTACTGCAGATGGATTCAGAGAATCTTGTATAAGTGAAATGTAACACTTCAATATCAAAAATGCAATTTTCCATTTATGGCATGACATAATTAAAAATTATTGACATAAATGACTAATTCATATACTTGTTTTACTAGTCATATTTTTATTCTTGGACTATAATATTAGTGGTTTACATTAATCATTATTAATTTAGTCATATATTTTAATCCTAGGCTAAATTAGTCATTTAAGTTAGTCGCTTTTAGTTTAGTCACTTATTATCTAGTCATATATTTTATCCTTAGACTAAATTAGTCATTTAAGTTAGTCGTTTTTAGTTTAGTCACTTATTATCTAGTCGTACATTTTATTCCTAGACTAAATTAGTCATTTAAGTTAGTCATTTTTAGTTCGGTTACTTAAAATTGCTCAAATTTAGTAGTAATTCACTTGAAATAATAGCGGTGACTAAATTTTTTAGTCACCTGGTCATTAATTTCATCATTTTTTACTAGTGAACATCTACACTGAAATCAATGCATTTACTCAAAGCAATCAAATAGGATTAGAAATCGCCATCTACACTTAAATCAATGCATTTAGTTCAAACAATAAAATAGGATTAGAAATCATCTACATTGAAATTAAGTCATCTAGTGCAAGTAATCAATTATATTTATAAATCGACATTTAAATTGAAATCAACACATTCAGTGCAAGCAATCAAATTGTAGTAGAAATCACCACCTACGATGAATTCAATGCATCTAGTGCAAGTAATCAAATATCATTAGAAATAAATATCTACACTAAAATCGATGCATCTAGTGAAAATAATCAAATAGGATTAGAAATCACCATCTCCACTTATATCAATCCATCTAGTGCGAGAAATATTCCTCCCTCTCTCCACCCTCCATCAATATCTATATCCCCCTCCATATATTCTTTTTTGTCTCTCCATCTCACCCCCCTAAACACACACGCTCTCGTACTCCATATATATCAATCTCTTTTTCAATCACCCCCTCTCCCCATCTCTCTCTTCTTCCCTCTCTTCACCTTCCATCTATATCTCTATCTTCCGCTTCTCTCCCTCTCCCCCATTAATATCTCTCTTTCCTCCTTCTGTCCTCTCTCCCTCTCTCTCCATCTTCCTTATCACTCTCTCTCTCTCTCTAGAAACCAACATCTACACTGAAATCAATTCATTTACTCAAATAAATCAAATAGGATTAGAAATCGCCATCTACACTGAAATCAATGCATTTAGTGAAAACAATCAAATAGGATTAGAAATCATCTACATTGAAACCAATTCATCTAGTACAATTAATCAAATATAATTATAAATCGACATCTAAATTGAAATCAACAAATTCAGTGCAAGCAATCAAATTGTATTAGAAATCACCACCTACACTGAAATCAATGCATCTAGTGCAAGTAATCAAATATCATTAGAAATAAATATCTACACTAAAATCGAAGCATCTAGTGTAAATAATCAAATAGGATTATAAATCACCATCTCCACTTATATCA
Organism: Pinus albicaulis; assembly: GCA_034641835.2. Taxonomy (NCBI): domain Eukaryota; kingdom Viridiplantae; phylum Streptophyta; class Pinopsida; order Pinales; family Pinaceae; genus Pinus; species Pinus albicaulis. The sequence continues at coordinate 298,136,505 of CM076575.1, forward strand.
ATCCATCTAGTGTGAAAAATATTCTTCCCTCTCTCCACCCTCCATCCATATCTATATCCCCCTCCATCTCTTCTTTTTTGTCTCTCTATCTCACCCCCCTAAACACACACACTCTTGCAATCCATATATATCAATCTCTTTTTCAATCCCCTCCTCTCCCCATCTCTCTCTTCTTCCCTCTCTTCACCTTCCATCTATATCTCTATCTCCCCCCTCTCTCCCTCTCTCTCCATCTTCCTTATCACTCACTCACTCTCTCTCTCTCCACCTTTCTCTCTCTATTTCTTTCTTCTTACCTCTCTCCCCCTCCCCCTCCAAGTACATCTCTCTTTCCCTCCCTCTCTCCACTCTCTCACATCCTCTCTCTTCCTTCCCCTCTTTCCCTTTCTCTCCCATCTCTCTCTCCCTCTCTCTCTCTCTTCACCCACCAACTATGTTACTATATCCCTCCCTCTCTCCTTATATCTCCTTCTCCCCCCTTATCTCCATCTCTCCTTATTTGTCTCTTTATCTCAGCCCCAAACATACATGCTCTCTCTTTGTCTCTCCCTTGTCACTCCTTCTCTCTCTCCACTTCTCACTCTCTATATTTCTTATTTCCTACATCTCTCCCCCTCCAACTCCATCTCTCTTATCGATCCCTCTCTCCTCCTCTCTCTCAAGTCCTCTTTCTCATCCTTCCTTTCTCTCTCCCCCCCCTAAATCCCTCTCTCTTCCTTGATCTTTCTCTCTCTATCTCTCTCTCTCTCTCTCCAATACTCTCTCTTCCCCCATCACTCTCCTCCTCTCTCTCATCCTTCCTCTCTCTCCCTTTCTCTCCCACCTCTCTCTCTCTCTTTTCCCTCCAATCCTCTCTCTTCCCCCACATCTCTCTCTCTTTCTCTCTAATCCTCTCTCTTCCCCCATCCCTTTCTTTCTCTCTCTCTTTCCACCCCTCTCTCTCTCCAACTACATTACTATATCCCTCCCTCTCTCCTTCTCACTTCTTCTCTCCCCCTTCTTTCCATACATCTTACTTTGTCTCTTTATCTCACCCCTAAACATACACACTCTCTCTCCATCTCTCCCTTATCACTCTCTCTCTCTATTTCTTCTTAGTTATGCAAACTAAAGAACATAAATATTCATAAATATAAAGCAGATTATGGAGTAAATATGAAAAGAGGTTTTATTTACTTACCATACCTCTAGTTTATTTATATTTTTATTTATTTACCATACCCCTTTTCTTTACTATGGTATTTGGCCCATAGGCTTGTTATATAATTAGATTTTTATTTATAATCCTATTTGATATATTGTTATTTATTTACCTTACCTCTTTATGCCTCTTTTATGTTTATTTATTTACCATACCTCTTTATATCTATTTTATATTTATTTATTTAATTATCATACTTCTTTATACCTCTTTTATATTTATTTATTTACCCATGGTATTTGGCCCATGGTATCACTATTAATTTGTCCCATGGTATTCCTCCCATAGGCTTCATCTAAATAAAACCTCTTTTTAAAGTTTTTTAAAATATAAAAATGTTTATGGAATAAATATAAAAAGAATTTTTATTTATTTACCATACATCTAGTTTATATATTTTTTTTTATTTATTTACCATAGCTCTGGAGTAAGCATAAATTCATTTTACAAATATTTAATTAAAAGAAATATTAAAAGATTTTGGATTTTGATTGTTTGTGCCGAATTAACTCTTTTCCTTTGATTTAGGAAATGGTATTGACTTTAGTAAAGAGTAAATATGTTTAAAATTTTATTTAATTTGGAAATTCAATGTGGTAATTTTTTTTGTTAAAGGTAAATTTATGATCCATTCAAATTCACGTATATAATTTACTATCCATTCAAATTATATAAATAATACATAATTGTATCAGAAATTGATATATGTTCTAGCACAATGCGATTTTTATTTTTTATTTTTATTTTTAATTTAAAACTTAAGCCGACATTTTGTATGAGGACGTGACACACCTGACATCGAGGTCATATTGGGCTGTAGATGTGCCTCTCGGCGCAACCAGGGGACATTACCATGTTATTGACCCATTGTATTGAGCGTTGGAATATCTATTTAATCTCGTCTAGGAATACCATTAGTAGTTCAGTGGTTTTGACTCATGGTATTGACAAAGGCTAAATCTATTTAAGGAGAGGAAGATCATAGTGCAAGGGGTGCATGAGTAAGGGTTGTTAATGAATAAATCTCTCTAAGGAATATCTGCATGGATGAACTTTGTTCCTAATTGATAATGAATACAATGATGGATGAAGAAAATGATGAAGAAGAATCTCTAGATCTGAAATGACTTTGTATTTTCTAGATCTGCTTATGGAATGTTTAGATCTGTGATCTGGCGAATCTCCTCTAAAGAAGAGGACGAGATCTGAATTTCTTATCTGATCTGAAGAGTTACACAGTCCTGAAATGTCTGAAGACCTATACGCAGGTTCGTGGCAGAGAAAGAGCGTATATACGTGAGTTGTCTTCAGAAAAAGCGCATATGGTATGTGAAATCAGTTCTGAAATATGTGCAGATGTATACGCGGGTTTGTTTCTGTGAAAGCGCGTATACACGCAGGTTCAGTGAAGTAAAAGCACGTATGAAATCTAGGGTTTTGCTGAAGTATGTGGAATGGAATGTCTGATCTATTCTGCTGTTTTACTGCTATGATGTATTTACACAGATCTGGGTTGTTTGAATGTTGAATATGCTGATGATTATGTTAATTGAAGATCAAGTTGTTGGTTGATTGGTTGATGATTCAATGAATGAATTAATGGGGTTATAAGTTTCAGTTTGATGTATGTTGAGCTTAAATGTGTGGAGTGGGTCCAGTCTAAAAATCTAATGAAAAGTGGCCTACAAGGTGTGTTGTATGGAAGTTGTTGGATCCAGTTTGAAAATTGATGAAACATGGTCCATGGTGGTGCTGAGGGTCGAAGCCTTCAGTGAGGGGGTTGTAGCTCCCTTCCAGTGGTAGCTGGTAAAAGAGAGCACGGGGTAGTAGCTCCCTTCCAGGAGAGGCTGGTAAACGAGAGCAGGGGGTAGTAGCTCCCTTCCAGGAGAGGTTGGTAAACGAGAGCAGGGGGTAGTAGCTCCCTTCCAGGAGAGGCTAGTAAACGAGAGCAGGGGGTAGTAGCTCCCTTCCAGGAGAGGCTGGTAAACGAGAGCAGGGGGTTGTAGCTCCCTTACAGGAGAGGCTGGTAAACAAGAAAAGGTTGTAGCCTTCTGCAGGTGGGTGCCTGCGTGCTGGTATGAGTCTGCACGAGTGCAATGTTGTAAGATGTTTTCTTTATAGTAAATATTGAAGACTGAGACGACGGCAGCGGTGGTTTTCTCTCGAATTGGGTTTCCACCTTAAATCCTGGTGTTCATGTGTGTTGCTTATGTGTGATGATTTATTCTATTCTTACTGCACATGTTTACTTCTTACTAAAAATTTAATGAATGAATGATGCAATGATCTAAGTAAAGAATTATCTGCATAATGAGATCTCTGGTAATACGCATGTTTCATTAAGGATATCTTCGTGTATACGCGACTTGGGTTCAGTAAAGTAGCGTATGGGTTTTAGAGAAAGAAAAAGTAAAAAGTTTTCAGTCTGCACTAAATACTGATTAACCCCCCCCTCTCAGTGTTTTCTAATTTGCAGTCAAAACAAAATTTACAGCAGTAAATTTTTTTTTATTATGGTTAAAGAGTATCAGTTTAAAGTGTATCAGTGAATAAAGAGTATCTGAGAAAGAGTATCAGACAAGGTAGATAAAATTCAAAAAAATATCTAAGAGCCAGCAAGGAGGACACCAAGGCAACTAGCTGCATCTTATCTTCAAAGCAGTTTCTATTTATTTTGAATAAATAGGATAGCTTGCCAATTTGTTAACCAACTGTCTCTATTATTGTTGTAAAGATATTTTATTTTCCTAAAATAATTCCTAGAAGTTTTCTAGGATATTTTGTAAAGAAATATATATAAATACTTCATCTTTAGAAGTATTTTGTGTGGAATAAAATTGTTGGGATTGTTATAGTCATTTCTTCTTGGAATTCAAAGCTTTTGTGTGTCAAATTTCAAGTTAGCGGGCTGGATCAAAACAATTGGCATCATACTTCAGGATTCCTGTGATGCGCTATTTGGAGTGAATTATTTCCTCACTTGTCATTGTTATATTTCTTTGTTACATGCATCCATCTATGTTTATTCTAAATCTGAATGTATAACTAGGAGCATTACTACAGGATTTGTTAAAAGCGCCCTGTTTTTAACTAGTTATCATTTATATGTTTTCCTCTGATTTCCAGTGTAGGAAACCCTTAATTACTCCTTCTCTCATTTGACGTATTCATACTACTTCCTTTTCTGGATCTAAGGATTCTTAATTTCCCTTTATCCCCATCATACCATCTCATAAAAACAACTTTCCAAGATCGTCAAGGGTTATCTATATTGCCCTAAAAACATTTGACCTTTTGTCATTGATCCCAGTCCTGTTTTCTTGACTTTGACTCCATTGCCCAATGGAAAAATATATTTCCCACTATCCTTCCTTTCAAGTGATTTTTCCCACCAAATCCACCAAAATGTACCAAAACCAAACCAAAACTGCATTTTCATAACTAGCCTAATATTTACAAATCAAAACAAAGTTAAATTTTAAATAGAGAGCCCTCTTTGAACCCTAGGAAGTCTAGATCCTAGAGTTTGAAGTTGGTTTGTGTTTACCTCTAGTATTCTTTGACTAAAAACCAAAAATGTCTCAAATTTAGAATTACTAGAGTTATAATAGCCCCCTTATTGTTATTGTTGTACCCCTATAGCCCCCACATTTTTATTTTTGTTCCCCATAAAAGCCACTATTGTTATTGTTGTGCCCTTACATTATTACTGTTAGGTCGACTAGGATTAGATTGTGACCCATGGACTCCTATATATAGAAAGGATGTTTTTTCATTTGTATCATCCAAGAATTGTTCATTTATGTAATGTAAGGGATATTTCCCCCTCGAATTGGCTTATTTATAAGGCGTTGGTCTTTATTTTCTTCTATTTTTGGAGTTGGTTCCATAACATTTGGCATCAGAGCTTTGTATTCTAGGGTTTCATTGATTCAAACAGGCCATCGTCGAATTTTCGCTGTAATATTTTTTCTAAAAAGTTTCAAACACTAAAACCAAAAACCCATTTCGAATAAATCTTGAGGAACTTCATGTAAATTTTTCAAATCTTGGTTCACAAAATTTTTTGGAGATATGATATGTGGAATTTAGGGTTTTCTCGGGCTCCAAAATTTCATATAAAAGAGGTGACCTTGGGAAAATAATCATAGATCTCTCTTTGAGCATCATATTAGAATTCTATAAAATGTGGCCGAAAAAACGCTGACTCTAGTTTTCTGTTTATCAATTTTAGAGCCGAAGGAGGAAACAGTGACACGCAGCATGTCGTACAAGTTTTCTCTACTGAACCCGTCCATAATTAGGTCATTGTGGGAGATTGGGCATAAATTTTCCTTGAAGAATCTAAATCACGTAAGGCCTATGGCATTTAAAAGAAGATTTAGAGTGTTACTACAAGACCAAATTTCAGATATTGAAGATCCAAAATCACAAAGATAATTCAGGTTTAATATCTACCTCCTAAAAAGCAAGAATAAGGTGTGTATTTGCTTTTTAAAATTACATAACGTTTGTTTGAAAAGAATTTTGAAGTGATTCCAAGGGCATATTGAAGAATTTTTATTAGTATTGGGTTCTATAATGCCTCCCAAAAATAATTCCATAACCATTAAGCCCTCATAAATCTCTACTATGACGCATGAAGAGGAAGAATTGCAGTATGAGATATCAAAATTACGATACCAAGTGAAATAAATTTCAATCTTACAAAGAGAAATCAAAGATGAAATAGATGGTTTAAAAGAAAAAATGGAGGCTAATTTGGATGGTTTGAAGGATCAAATGAAAGCTAATATGGATGATAAAGTAGTGGAATATCACATCGAGCATCAACAACAAGTTCTCCAACTCTCAAAGGATAACCTAACTTTGGTGCAGAATCAAATAAAACAACAGGAAGATCAACATCGCAACAAAATAATTTCTGAACCAGTCACAAAAACAAGAAATCAACAACTATCGATCAATTTCAGAGTATCTCAGCAAGTGTAAGAACTTACCTATTGAAGATTCCACATGGGGGGATAAGAATTTTATACAGAAGCATCCATAAATAATCAAGCGTTGAGGGTAACACTTGTTTGAAGGAGAGGGGCATGTTAGGTCCCTATAATACTAATGTATCCCCTTATTGTTTTTATTGTAGCCCCCTTATTGTTACTGTTGTACCCCTGTAGCCCACATATTGTTAATATTGTGCCCCATAAAGGCCACTATTGTTATTGTCGTGCCCTTACATTATTATTGTTAGGTCAACTAGGATTATATTATGAACCCATGGACTCCTATATAGAAAGGCGGCTTTTTCATTTGTATCATCAAAGAATTGTTCATTTATGTAATGCAAAGGAGGTTTCTCCCTCGAAGTGGCTTATTTCTAAGGCGTTGATCTCTCTTTTCTTCTATTTTTGGAGTTGGTTTCATAACAATGGTAACCCGACAACTTCATCTCCATAAAAAAAATGTTCTTTCCATATTATATACAATGTACATATTTTACTTGAAAATGGCTTAAAATTTTTGTTCTTTCTTTTTTTTCTTATTTCTTGTTTAGCATGTTAGAATTCTAATAGAGACAAAGTTTTATAAATCAACTATTTTTTCTCTCCTTGAGGCACTGTTTTTTGTTCCCTTTGCAAAGAAAAAATTGTTGTTCCCTTTGCAAAGAAACAATTGTTGCTCCCTTTTTAGAGAGATCATTTATGTTCCCTTTTAAGAATGATCATTGTTCCCCCCTCAAAAAGAACAATTGTTGTTCCCTTTTCAATACAATCATTGTTTCCTTCTCAAAAAGAACAATTGTTGTTCCCATTTCCATTATTGTATGCCTATCATTATTTAAGGTTACGAGTTTTATCTAAATCCTTAAAAAGAAGAAATATTTAGATTATCATGATTTTTAGCCTTTTGGTGAATATTTTTAATCTGACATGCTCTACCTATGAATATACCTGCTTATGTTAGTTTTTCGAATACATTATAAACTATTACACAACCTATAATCATCATACTAGTTTCTCTCTTATTACACATTCAAATGGTGGTTCCCTTAAAAAATAGGATGAAGAAAATAAGTCATATATCCCTTGGATTTTTTTTTTTACTTTTTACACCATCCTTGACTCTTAAGGATTTGATGAGCCTCCCTTAACCTTTATTAAAATAAATTATTATAAATTTTTTTTTGGGAAATATGCTAAGCTAATCTTTCTCAAAAGGGATGGGGGTCTCATCATGAGCCAGCCTATCACGATCATAGGAGATTAACATAAGTGACATTCCCATTATGGCTACCACACCAGGCTAATGGCCTTGTGACACTAAATTTCGAAGGGCACGAGGTCTCATCACGATCCGACCTGTTAACTTTGTTATAATCTAGTGAGTGGCAATGTTAACATCTGTTCATCGTGCCAGAACAATGTCCTTTTTGAAGAAAATCATTTTTGTAAATATAAGTTAAGGATACTGGCTCATTTAGGGGTTAAAAGGAAACCTTTTCGAGGCTATGAACGCCTACTGGCAGCAGTGGCTCTGCTTATGGTACTGAGGTATACTTCCAAGTTGCCAAATTTTTATTATGCCATTAGCTTTTTTAATTTCATAAAAAGAGGGCAAACACCTTTGGTTAGTTTTTATATTCTTAATAACTTGTATAGGTGGCATATTCATATTGTGTGAACCACATCGTCATTATCTGATTGTCCAACATCAGTAGTAACAATTTTAAAAAAACGCTTCGTCAAATTTCATTACACACATTCCAAAATGAAAATATATTTTCACATTATATCTCTTTTATGTGTTGTACTTCTCATGATATTTTCTGACCAATCGTATGTTTGTGCATTCATTAGAGTTAATCCTTACCTCTGCTCCATGCTTCCAAGTTCGTGGTCAACTTCTTTCTCATTAAAGGGGGGCGGTCATTATTAACGAACATTCGCCATACCTATTGATGTGATGGGATATTATTTACTAAGAATTTGTACTAAATATTTCCTTCCTTATACTTCTCCATGTAGCTTAAGTTATGATATTTCATTATGAGAATTGTGGAATTCAATAATTGCATGCAGGTTTGTAGTTGTTCTCAGGAAAATAGCAGGGATGAGTGGCACCTCTGTTCGCAGTGAGCCTACACTATTACAAATCACCACGCAAAACAATGTTACTGATGAAATAGGTAACCGCACTGTTACCTACTTTTTTTTGGTAGCATAAAAAGCACCCGATTTTGAAAAGTGGTGATGCAGAATCACCTCTTTTTTTTTTAGCACATTTTTGACACTCTAATATTTTTATTTATGAAGTATGAATATTTCTTTTAAAATGTTAGTGATTTTCATGCTAATTTTGAAACATATTGATGCAGCATCAACTTTTTTTTTTAGAGAGGTGATTTTCATGCTAATTTTGAAACGTATTGATGCAGCATCAACCTTTTTTTTTAGAGTGGTGATTTTCATGTTGGTAATAAAACACAAAACTTAGATAAAAAATATATATATATAAACAATATAAAAAACCAATAAAAATGTAAAAAAAAACAAAATTAACTCGTAAAAATAAAAACTTTAAACAAAAATAAATAAATAAAACAAAAAACAAAAAAAAACAAAAATATTCGAAAATTATATCAAAAGAAATGACAAAATTTGAAAAAAAAAACACATAATTTAAACAAAAAACAAAAATTAACAAAAAAAAATTTTTAAAAAAAAACATCAAAAACATTTTTTTCTAAGTTATTAAAAAAATCCATATAATTAAAAAAAAAATTTAAATAGAAAATTTAAAAATAATTTAAATTACAAAATTAAAATTTGGATAAAAAAATAAAATAAAAAAATAAATAATTAAATTTAAGAATTTAAATTAAAAAAATAATAAGAAGAAGAAAACAAAAATACAAATTTTAAAATAAAATAAAAATACAAATTAAAAAAAAAAAACAAAATTTAAAATTGAAAAAGAAAATTAAAATAAAAGAATTATAATAAAAAAAACTATCATTAAAAAACGAAAAAATGAAAAAAACCACGTGCAAATAATTAAAAAACAAATATCCATAAATTTGTTGTTTTTTTTTAAATGAAACAATTTATAAATTTTAAAAATGAAAAACCAAATAAACCAAAATATTTAAAAAATAATAATAATAAATTAAAATTTAATAAATTTAATGAATAAATTTTAAATTTTAAAAAATAATTAATCTAAAATATTAAATTTCAAAAAAAAAACAAAACAAATTAAAACAAATTAAATTTAAAATAAAAAATTTGAATTAAAAAAAATAATTTTAAATTTTTTGAATTTAAAAAAAAAAATTTTAAAAAAAAATCAAATTAAAAAGAAATATTTTAAAAATTAAAAAAAATTAAAAAATAAGAGAATTTTTTGATCGGGGTGGTGCCGCCAGTCGGCCTCCCGCCCAGGTGGCGGTGGAGGCCGGCCGCTGGGCGGGCGGGGGGCTGTAGCCCCCCGCTCGCCCAACGGCCAGCCTTTGCTGCCACCTGGGTGGGAGGCCGATTCCGGGAATCGCCCTGAGGCCGATTCTGAGAATCCCCTTGAGGCCGATTCCGGGAATCGCCCTCCTGTCGCAGGAGGGTGATTCCGAGAATCGCCCTCCCGCATCGCGGGAGGCCGATTCCGAGAATCGCCCTCCCGCATCGCGGGAGGGCGATTCCTGGAATCGGTCTCCCGCGTCATGGGAGGGCGATTCCCGGAATCGGCCTCAGGGTGATTCCCGAAATCGGCCTCCGACCGCGGGAGGGCGATTCCCGGAATCGACCTCCTGCCGCGGGAGGGTGATTCTCGAAATCGGCCTCCCGCCTAGCGGTCGGCCTCCGCCGTCCCTTGGGCGTGAGGTCGATTGGCGGTACCACCACAATCAAAAAATTCTTTTTTATTTTTTATTTTTTTTATTTTTAATATTTTAATTTTTTTACTTTTTTTATAATTCAAAAAATTTAAAATTAATTTTTTTTAATTTAATTTTAATATTTGAAATTTAATTCGTTTTAATTTTTTTGTTTTTTTAATTTTTTTTTTAATTTTATTTGTTTTTTCTAAATTTTGTTAATAGTTTTTATTAAATTTTGTATTTTTTTTATTTAATTGATTTATTTAAATTTTTTTTTCATATTTTTTTTATTATTATTAAATTTTATGTTTAGTTTTTTCATTTAATTTTTTAAAATTTAGTAAATTTTGTATTTTTTATTTATTTATTTATTTGAATTTAATATATATATATTTTTTAATTACATAAAATTTTTATATTTTTTCTATTTCAATTAAAATTGTGTATTTAAAATTAGAATTTTTTTTAAGTTAAACTTAATATTTTCAAATTATTTTATTTTTTTTATTTAATATTTTTATTTAATTTATTTTTTTCAATTTTTCAATTTTAATTGATTTTTAAAGTTTTTTAACTGTTTATTTTAACAATGTTTTTTTTTCCTTTATATTTAAAATTTAATTTTTATTTCAAAATTTATTTGTTTATTCATTTATTTATTAAAATTTAATATATTTTTTTTAATTTAATAAAATCTAGTATATATATATATATATATATATATATATATATATATATATATATATATATATATATATATATATATATATATATATATATATATTATTTTTTATAATTTAAATTTAATATATTTTTTAAAATCTATTTCTTTTTTTAATATATATTTCTTTAAATTTTTTTTTTTTAAATTTTTTTTTTTTAATTTAATAAACATTTTCTTTTTCTTTTTTAAATTTAATTTCTATATTTTATTTTTTATAATTTCTTTCTTTTTTTAATTTTTTTTCTTTTTAATTTAATATTTTTATTTTGTTTTTATTTTTATTTTTATTTTTCTATATATTTTGAAATTTTAATCTTTAATTTTTTTTTTAATTTTTAATTTTTAATTTTTTTCTTAAATTTCAGGTTTTTTTAATGTTTGAATTATAATTTTTATTTTGTTTTTATTTTTATTTTTTTATTCCTATATATTTTTAAATTTTAAGTTTTAAAATGTTTTTATTTTTTAATTTTTTTTCTTTTCTTAAATTTTAGGTTTTTTTTAATGTTTGAATTTTAAAAATTAAAAAATGTTATTTCTTTTTTTTTAAATGTCAAAAATATGACAATTTTTTTTTTTTTGGTTATTCCAGTGTCAACTGGTTTTGTTTTGAGGGTGTTTTTTCAATCCTTTTTTTAAGAAACAATTTTGTTTTTAGCATAATTTTATAAAATGTTGAAATTTGACCTTCAAAAAAAACCAAGTGTCTTCTGGAATACACTTTTTTTGTTTTGGGGGTGTTTTTTCATGCTTTTTGAGTCTTTTTGGGCTACAGTTCCCGTTTTGAGGTCGGGTTACCTATTTCATCAGTAACAGTGTTGCAAGCCCGAGATATCCTAGAACGCGTAGGTTGGGCACAATATTTTTCTCGGCTACAAGGGTTTAATGATGAAATTACACTGGAATTCTTGCAGAATCTCCAAAACAAGAGAACCATTGTTAAAGGAAGGACTATAGTAGTGACTGAAGCCATCTTGGTAGAAGTTACAAGCCTTCCTACATAAGGCATAGAATGGGTATAAAAGCACATGGCACTCCACAAAGCTATAGAATTATTCAAGGATCTTGACAAAGAATTAGTCTGGAAAGGAAAAGGCCTTTATACTACATCTCTGAGTGAGCCATGTCGTGAATTGGAAAAGGTCATCCAGAAATAAATCACATGTGTTGGCCGCCATAATGTGGTAAGGCCTTGGCATATTAAAATATTAGTGGTGTTAAAACAAAAGATAGTAATTAATTTTCCATTTTTCTTGAACTCGTTGTTACATGAAATTTCTAGTAGAGTGAGGAAATCCAAAAACCCACAGGCAACAATCAACCTTCATGGTTTGATCAAATTAATAGTCCTCGAGAAATTAACATAGTTGCAACTAAGTTGGGACAATTTTATAAGTGATAATGAACCACCCATGGAAGAACCCGCTGAAAATGGCCAACTAGAGGAAGAACATAAGATTGCGAAGGAATAAGCCCTAAAAAGGAGATGAAAAAGGAAATCCCCTGTCCTAACAGCCATTTTTGTTAAATGAAGATGGCTAGAGTGAATAACCCAATGGAGAAGTATTAATGAAGCCATAGATGACGTGAGATCACCCCATGAATCTCCTGATAGTCAACAAGCTGATTTTCCTCAGGATTATGAAGAAGAACCGACTCAAATACTAGAAAATTTGGGAGCCCTTTTTGAGGAAATAGGTCAATCTCAGAACCCTAAAAAACAAGTCCCTACTCTTATCCCTTATAATTCTCCTCATAGTTCACACCACATAGAGATATTACCTTTTTCCGGATATGACAAAGATGCACAAGAATTGGAAGGACAAAATTTTTCTGCACCTAAAACCCAAGAGCCAGAAGCTAATTCATGAGACACAGTGTTACTTGAACAAGACACTAAAAATATTGAAACTTCTCCTATTGTTGAAAATATTGTTGCTAGTCCTTCTTCCACAATAGAGAAACCTATTGCAAGAACAAAGAAAAGAAATAATCATAAGTTGAAACTGATGAAGAAGGAAAATAAGAAACTGAAAAGAAAAATCAAGCAGATTAGGAAATTGTTGAAAGACTCTAAAGCCGAAATTACAGTCTAATTCAATAGGAACCCAGAGCGAGTTTTTCTAAATTAGATTGGAATACAAACATAAAACATTAGCACTAGTCTAGCGGGGACTCAAATAGAGGATGTTTATACTAGTTCTGTAGAAACCCAAATAGAATGGAAATAACCATTTAAGCAAATGTGGTAGAAACTTGCAGCAAGACCACTTAGATTGAGGAAACACCTCTTACACCCCTTTGGTTGTAGAAGCTATAATTCAGAAGTTGCAGAAAGAATTAGCAAAGTCACAGAAAGTTCTACAACAACATAAAAAAGAAGTGGCACCTTTTAAGAAACACCAGGAGTTACTACAAAAATTTAATGACTTGATTGCGACAAAGGATGAGACATATGCTAGTCTTAGAGCAGAACATAAGAAAATAGATGAAGTATAGGGACAAATTCAAAAAGCTTTGGAGAAAATCAAATTTATTTTCTTTGTTTATTTATATGCACTATCTTGTAGGTCTCATACAAATTATTCACTTTTTTTGTTTGAGTGATACTTCTTGTTAAATTTTAAGTTTATTAGAGTTGGTCAGTATTTTGAGCTTAAGTCCACTGCTGATTTTATTAAACACTTCCAAGAACATAATGAGGATGTGAAACATTTTCTATGTGAATTATATTTGCATAACTTTGTCCTAGAAAATGAAAGGGATGTCAATCCCAGCCCCTTCATTGGGGATGTCGAGTTTTATGCTTTCATCTCCTTTGCAAAAATCCAGCTCAAATGGGTTGAGGCCTATAATATTTTCCAAAAGATAAAACATGGATTGGATATTTGGGTAAGAGGTGAACCTACAAATCCCCTGCAGACTTTTATACGACATAAAAAGCTAATGGAATGACAAGGGGTTTTGTCTACCTTGGCCCCAATCCACAAAGACATTATCAAGTCAGCTTTGGAAATTTTTTAGGACATTAGAGAAGTAGCTCTTACGGATGCCAAGCAAAGGTGGATAACTTCTCCCAATAGTTTCAAAAACCGAGAACCCTTTAGTTATAGGAACTTTAAGGAAGTTGCAACTCGACTTGTCCATTATCGTAACATTATCATGTGCATGGGTCCCAGTTGGATTGTATGTCATTAAAAAATCCCTGTTAGTTGTTATTTCCCTAATGGATATCATTGTGACTATGAGCTACCATAATTTCATGAAGGCCGAGCCTTTTTATTTCTTAAAAGTAAAAATGGATTTCGGATTTTCAAGGAAGAAACATATCTTACATATTCTTTGACCTAGTTGCATCTTAATTGTCTATTTGCATGAGAATATGCAAAAAGGTAAGCTGGGGAGTATGTTGGGTCGTGGAAAAGGTATGTTTTTCCTCCTTATTTACTTGATTAATAATATGGTTTTCATGAATTTTCTTTCATTTTGAACATGTTCTCGAAGAAAAGACCATGAAAAACAAGTAAAGAACAGTGTTGAACTAATTACATACTTTGAGGATTAAAATCCTATGTTTTTTCGTGTTTATGCACATGAATATAGAATTGGACAACTCCTATTCCTTTGGATAAGACAACAGTGCCAAGAAGGGAAGATGTCATTATTTCAGCTACGCAGGTCAAGCTAAAGGTAGAAGGAAAAACACGAAATTAACAAAGAAAATCGGATCATTTAGCCGAGTAAACCTGAGGATCTTACGATCCTTAGGATTAGCTCTAATTTGCTAGCATTTCATAGATAATATATAATGCTAGTAGATGGAAATGGATTGTAACTTTTGAAACTTTTACTTTCAATCATTGTTATTTTTCCATCAAGACTATGAACACATATTCAACCTTAAAGGTTGTAGTGATTTTGTAATTTATTTTTGACGATCAATGAAGATATTGGAGTTTTCACATTAAATTTGTGCATTGAGTTTTTATTGCAGTTCCTTCTAGAGGCTTTAGGCCCAGTTTTTGGAATATCAACTGCTCATCGTATCATGCTATTTACTCTTTTTTGTCAAGATTTACATTGATGTTCCTTCTACATATTGAGATAGATTAAGTTTTAGATCTTAGTTAAAGTTATTTTCATAATTCATGGTGAAATTAAGTCGTGTATTTGGTTTTTGTTTTCTTTTTGCATATTTGTGCTTGAATCAGAACTTGGACTGCTCTAAGTTCTTAACCAGTCACATCCTAAGCTCTAAGGCAATTTAATGATTTGGATTATAATATTGTTAGGTGGTTTAAACCCTCAATCAATGAAAAGGGATTTCAGTCAAGTTCACTATCACACTAATGAGAGTATTGAGTCCTCGTGTGGTAGAAAAAAAGGTAAATTTGTAGCCTATGGAGAGAAGAGAGTGTGAAATAGAAGAAGAGACTGTGGGTCTACACGACATAATTCCACTGCTTTTGGTAGAAAATAACACAAGGAGCAATTTGACAATATTTCAACAAGATAAGGCTTTGTCTAGACTTACAATATTCTTACTAAAATATCATGGAAGGTAATTATCATAAGGGATGCTCTTTACATTGTCATTATGTATATTTCATTAAGAAAGCTCACTATGTGAGACTAATAAAATTTGATAGAACATATAAACATATTAAGATACTGATAAAAACATACAACAGTATCTAGAATTACAAACTGCACTGAAGAAGATGAGATATGGAAACACGTGAAAATTAACAATACACACATCAAGTAGGTAATCAGTCCTCAAAAGTTTCTTCCAATTTCATTCACTGAAAAGTGCACTCATCATATGAGCAAAAGATTCTAAAACCATGAACCTTTTCTTCCTAGAGTTTTGTCACATATATACAAAAACATTATAGTAACATCTCCACAAAAGGTGTGAATTTGTTCAAAAAATTTATTACAATCTCATACAAAAGATGAGGCTTATCTTCAAACTTTAATACAAAGTGATATAACATAAATAAACTAAACAACATGATGGCTAACCATTTGAAGTGGATGAATGATGTGGAATTTTTTTGGAATACTACTCCTCTGTCCTGGTGCAACCACCTCCACAAAAAGTGTAAACAACAATGAAAGTGACATGTAGTTGTTTTCGTCAAAAAGTGAAAAATATAACCCAAAAATTAAGGAGGGGACCTAATGAATGACACCTTGCAGCATCTATCATAGCTGAAATCTCCTCCACTTCACTTGATTTTATGTCACCATTATGATAATAAACCAAAAATCAGCTCCTTTTCATCATATACTAATATTCAAAAATAATTTTTACCTCTGTTGAAAAAGTAGCTATATCCGAAAACCTAGAAAATTAATCCAAAAATGAAAAGCTTCTTCAAAGGAAGCCATGTTCCTTCATTCTTCAGAGGTCCAAAATAGAGGAAAAAATCCTAATGGCCTCAACTTTAGTCACTCTCTTTTCTGACCTCTTTCTCTATGTTTGATGCTTTGGCTGAGTCTTTTTCTTGTTGGTTTTTTCTTTTGGACTTTCATCAATATTAATGATCTCATCTCTCAATGCAGGATTATAAATCAACTTGCTGGTTAGTCTGAGTTTTTTTTTGGGCTTGGTATGAGGTCTCTAGATGTAGGGATTTGGAATGAACTTAGACCTTTTACCTCCATGCAATCTACTAGATTCTCCTTCCTCGTACTTTGTCTTTGTATATTCAGCATCACTGTTATCTTCATAAGAGGAGTATGAATGTATCACAGTCTTCTTCCTCTTCTTGACTGGAGAGTCAATGGAGGAGGCTATTTGAGATAAAGTAGGCTCTTCCTCTATGACAACCTCTGACATTTTATTTTTTCCTTTCCTAAGAGATAGAAAAACTTGTGAGAAAGTGGATTTTGTGACTGAAGTACCACTGCTTAGTTGAGTTTACTGAGTTGTTTTAGAAACATGGCTTGATCTCTTTGCTCTAGGGTTGACTTCCTCTAAAGGAAATACAAGCTTATGAATTAGAACTCCAGGGTTGACATGATAAACTTTTTCCTCGGTTTGCCTCCTGAAGAGGAAGTTGTCCTCTCCTTACCTTTTGACACAGATTTCTTAGGAGGTATAGTATTTTTTTGCTTCAACTTCTTATTATATTCCTCCATGAATGACCTTAAGGTCTGAGGTTCCCTAGGTGAACTACTCACTGGTGAACTTTTGAATTGGGATTCATTGACTAGTTTCTATGTTGACATAGGTGTAGGGTCTCCAGCTTTCTTAGTCGAGATTCTAATTTGCCTTTTGATTGATATGGAGTGAGGGTCAACTTCACAGAAATTTGATGAATGGATAGGGTCTGGTTGTGAATTTTTTGAGATGACAGTTGAACTAGTTTGTTCATGAGAATCTCATTTCTTGGGCCTCCTTACCCTTATCCTGGAGTTTATAATACCAAACCCTTCCTCTGTCAGGAACTTATCCTAGGTGGTTTTCTTACTTTTAAGGTGGTAGAAAATCAAAATTTTAATCAGATCCCTATGATATAAGTTGTGCAAAGGATAGTTAGGGATATTCTACAGTTTTAAGGACATCTTAAGAAATGATTTTGATAGGAAATAGGGAAAGTTCATAGGTTTATCACCTTAAATATGAGCAATAAATCTCATTTGATAATGGTGGATAGAGGAGAACCTACCCTCACATGTAATGTAGCGTTGAATAGTGGTGATCACATGTTGCCATTCAGACTTAAAACAGGAAGTATGTGCAGTCGGATTCCATTTAACATTGATATGTTCAGGTTTAAGGTAGAGACTTACTTCTGTGGGCAGCATTTTATTCTTGAACTAGCATTCACCAGTGCAGAGGTTTGAGTAGCAGGGCCTATGATGGCTTCAGATATCTTGAAATTATTTCTCCCCAGCTTGACCTTCTCTCCATCAAAGCTCTCGAAAAAGGCCTGAGCTAAAGCCACATTTTCTCCAAAAAACTTTTGTAAGAACCTATACCAGCCAGCTTACTTAAATTGAGGTTTGGCCCTAGTATCAACAAACCTGGTTTTTTCCTGCTCGAACCTGCTTACATTCCCACCTTTTCCCATACTTTCAACAACTAGGCTCCTTCAAAATACACAAATTTTCAATCCTGGAAGCAAAACCCTACACAGAGCCTTGTTTTCTTGCCTTGAAATGCTAATTGTTTACTGGAAGAAGTGACTTCTGTTAGCTGTAGTTTTCATAGAGAACCTCGGTCAATAGAACACTAAACTCAACCCTATGATTCTGAGCCTATAATCATGGTATGGAATAATGGCACGATTTGAAATCATTCAAATACGGGCGCCAAGTCACCCCATAACTCATAACACTCCACAACAGTCCACATCATCATTTAATAATTGATACTTTATACCATGATCTCCGCTTAAGTTTAGTAGGGTAGCTATAGGTTAGATGCATTGATAACATAACCATTCATCTAAAATAATTCTCCTAAGTCAAAAAATAATTAATCTTGTTAAAAATATAGTCATGCTTATGACATAGGATGTCTTCAATCATCTACAAATAGGAATGATCTTTTATTTGGAAATATTCTTTGCAGCTCCTTATGCCTGAGAAATGGCTAACTTTACCTCTGTATTTCAATATAACGAAATTCAAATGAAATAGATGCAGTTTTCACTGTGTTACCAATGGAAATACGTTCCTGAAGAAATAGCGGTTCTTTTCGCTATGTAAGTAATGTGACCTTCAATTTGGAGAAATAACCACCCTCCATTATATGACTGTGTTAAAAATTAAACTTAAACAGAGGTAGCTATTATCTTAGAAAGAGCAGCTGTAATTTTATTACCAAAATGACCAACAACCTTCGACAGTAACCTAAGTTAAAACAGTGGTTTTAACTTCTTTTATGAACCTAAGACACTAATACCTACCTATAAACTTAGAAGTATTTTGGCTTTGAGACTCCTTTTTTACCTTTATTGAAAATGACTCAAACTTCGACATAGGCGAGGTCATAAGAAAAATTTGAAAATTTTGATACAATGGCGATCAAACTATTAATATTTACAGTGCTAAAACTTCATATGCTTTTTGCAATTATAGAGTTTTTTATTTCTAGATTTAGATGCTTTTGTGATTAGTATGAATTAAGTAGTTTCCTTTAATACATGTGAATTTTGTTATTCAGTTTGATATCTTTTTGGCATTCAGAATATAAGATTAATATCCTTATCTGAAAATAGTTTGTAATTGATTCATTTCCTAATGTTTGGACCATAGAACAATTTCTATTTTTCATTTGAATTCCTAGAATCAATGAGTAGTTGAGAAATTGTTTATTTCTGCAACGATTGCTTAAGATTTAGGATTAATTACCTACATTCCAATCTCTAATTTTTATTCGCGCAAACAATGCTAACAACCTTGAAATAGAAAGACAAATCCCAGGTTGACATAGTAATGTGGGATTAAAATTGATTTTTAAAGACATCTTAGTGCACCAACATTTTGGCACTATTGTCAAGGATATTTTCAGGATAATAATTAAATTGTATCTCTAAAGAAAATTGGGTATTGAAAATTAGAGCTAAGAACCTGTTTACAAAGCAAGCAAAAATATTTTTCCTAGTGACTGCTCTCAGTAGATAAGCAAAGGTTGTGTAGGAATGAATGGCTAGGATACGAAAAACACCAATAGATCATAAACCAGTACCAAAAACCACCAAATCCCAGGGATCGATGACCCTTGGGAGATCGAAATTTATAGAAGATATCATTCGAAAAGTTAAAAATCAGATGTTAGTAGGACCCTGGAAAACATCTAGAAAAGGGATATACTTTGGTCCCCCAAGCAACAGAATCATCAACTATAGCTTACACCAAGATCCATAGCAATACTGAAGGATCCGATCAAATTTTTCAAAGCACAAATAATCTAAACTCAAGTCCTTCACAAGAGGTAAAGTCGTGTAACTTAAAATAAGGAGAGGGAGAAACTAGTGGAGTTGCTACAGCAAATTCACAACCATTTGAATTTGGATCTCCTGTATCCTTGGTTGAAAAAGAAGTATCTAGCATCCCATATCTAAGTAGTGCAGTGAAGCCCCATCAAACTTTGAATATGCGGTCTGCCCAGATAACACCCCTTCACCAATAAATCCCTAAAGGTTATTGGCACACATTTGATCAAATGGAAAATCCACAACCCAAGGTCAGACCTTGAAGTTGCAATATCCTATCGTCGACTCAGTAGCCAATGCCTTGATGAAGGCCATTCCTCTACAAAATATCCCAACCTTTCACGGGATAACCTAAGAGGATCCAAATGCTTTTCTATTTGAGTTTGATGTCCTATGTAGAGGATATGACTACACTTCGGATCCTCATAAATTGAATTTGTTACCCTCGACCTTAAAGGGAGCAACTTTGCAATGGTTTATGGGTTTAGGTGGAGGTACCATTAACTCTTGGGGTGAGATGAATAACACTTTTCTCACCAAGTATCAGGACTATTGTAGGACTAGGGATCTAAAAGATGATATATTTAAAATGGTTTCAAAGGACGATGAAACTTTAGAAGAATATGTTGAATGGTTTCAATATAATTTGCAGAGATCCCCCTACGCCTAATTAGCAAAATTAGTCTTGAAATCCACTATGATAAAGGGAATGAAATAAGAACGGGTACAAAATTCAAATATAATGGGGAAATGTGACATATATCAAGAGTAATACGACGAAATTGTCCAATTGTGTACCAGGTGTTCATGAGATAGTACACACATTAGACTAGGAGTGTGAGATTTCATGACTAGAGGTAGCAGACCTCCCAGTGGAGGTATGAAGAGAACAGAGATCGGTAACCTCCTGGAAGATTTCAAGACAGATATCTTAGGCACACTGACTACATAGCTATACATCTTACAGGACAAAAAAAACAAGATAAAGAAGAACAAATGCTAGCCGTTTTCCATCCACATTGCTGAAAAAAGCATAGTAAAAAAGAATGTCCTTTGGACATGATTCAAACATGCACTATATGTACCAAGGATCATACAATGGAACAATGTCCATCACTTCCCATATTAACAACAGTATTCAAAGAAGCCGAGGAAGGAACAAAGCTGACATACTTAATGTCTCAACGTTGACAATGGCAAGTCCGGCCCTCAAGTATGCCACAAGACTCTTCTTTGTTCTTTCCTATGAAATATAATCAACAAAATAATCCTAAAACAATGTGGAAAGTTCAACCACCCTTCTCTGCCTGGAAATCCCAACCATATTCCATGTCACCCTGGACAAACCAACCCTTCCTAGGAGCCGGCTGGCCAAATTCACAATGATCTACACCCTTCTGGGTTCTCATACAATATTCAGAGACATCATCGACCTCGTACCCTCACTCGATGGACCAAAAAATCATGCAAAGTTTCTATCATTGATCACATCCACATGTTTAGATTTAAAAAAGGGTAGTCCACAATAGGATGAAACTATGATGTAGGTTAATGAAATCGTGTAAATAGAGGCAGAAGTATTATTCTTTACCTATTTAAAAATATGATGGGATGTATTTTGTTACTTCAAAATAGATTTTTGAGGGTACCTGGTAGAGGACCAATCATGAGCATCACACATATTGTTGTGGTCGGTGGAGCTTCTTCAGGATATTTAGTTGATGACTGCTTGGGCGTTGCGGCTTCGTGCTAAAAAAAAAACAAGATTTATTATTATTTTCATAATGAATCATTTCCATTCCTTTCTTATATCCATGATTCAAAGTTTCATAAGCATCACTTATTCCAAAAGGCAGATTTCAGGATTTAGACAGAGGTGCATACATCCTTGCTTCCCGCAGATGGATCTCAATGCTTACTGAACCAAGCTCTGTCTCTCTCTCAACTCATATTAACACTGTAATTTTTCCATCTCTGTAACCACCTATAACGCATTGAAGTCAACTCAAATTCAACATAAAATTTATCAACAACACTTTTCATAATCCTTTCATATGTAATAAAATTACTTTTCCTTATAAACATTCACACAACTGTAAAAATTTTACAAAGGCTCAATCCACCCTGACTTTCATTAATTGGCCTTGGATTCGTCTTTGGCCATACTTAGCCCTTCCTTCACTCCACTCCACGCAAATTTCAACAGAGGTATCAGATTCCTCATGGGTTGTACACACCGACAGAGGTCACTATCTCCTCTAGATGATTGAACCTTCAGTACTCAATAGTGCACAATTTCTATCCATGGATCTGATACCAAATGAATTTTTTTTAAATAAACACAAATAAAATACCAAAGACAGAAAATTGGCATAAAAGGCCTAATGCGTGACTGTATTGTATTCCTCAAAAAATAATGTTAATGATACAAATATAAATACATGAAGAGGATGTGTCATGATAGTGCATCTATTTTGGACAGAATCACTTTGGTTGAGTGAATATCTCAACCACACACTTTGGAGCCTAAATAGTTGGAGAGAATCTCTCAACCAACTAGACCTAAACAAACTCCCAACTTTGAGGAACTAACTCAATCTACAAAAGTAGGAATAAATCCAACTTTCATGATTTTAATTAATTTTAATATTTTGGACTTATTATTGTTTTTATGAGAGTGTGAGACTAACATTTCTTTCGATGAAATTAGAGAAAATATACAATATAAACATTGTTTATCACTAAAATTTAACTTAAATAAGTGGGGCCCTGAGGGCCTTATAATCCATTGAATCGGAAAATTAGTTTTGATTGAGCATTTTGCATCTAGGTTTAAGAATCCCGAGGTCATATAAGTAAAAACAAGGTTAGATCTATTCTCATGCACAGTTTTGGCATGAATTAGGCCTTTCCGTGGAATTTAGATCTATTTCAAACACCATAATGGTGTGGGAAATATTTGTGCCGGCTTCTTAATCTAAATTCCAATATAACCCCATATCATAGAATTTATAATCCAGTATCAATTTAAATTTCAGTATGACCCGAACAATCCAATGTTAGAAACTTCAGCACCCTATGAAATTTATGTCCATGCGAACAATCCAATGTAGAAGCTTCAATATTTTTTTTTCCGTTAATTTTACAATTCTTGCGTAGAAAGGATATCGAAGAAAAAGAAAGCACCATATCTAATTTTGATAGTATATAAACCTAACATCTATAATACCTAGTCTATCCGATTAGAAAAAGGCTAAGATATGACCAAATCCCAGCTTACAAGGAAATCATAAAAAGCAATTGTCCCTTTAGATAAATCGAAGATCAGGCCTTGCAACAATGAAGTTGAAAAGTAGTTAATCACCAACTTACGAAATGTAAAGAAAATGCCAATATGTAACTAAATGGAGAAATATACCACAATCTTCTTAGCTCCAATATGCCTGTCTCTTATGCAACGTTTCAATTTTTCATAAGCACAAAATCTATTGCACAATTTCCAGAGAGATGCAACTAGATGTTGCATTGCATTCAATTTCAAGTCTCTTGACATAGCCTAGTAGTTATTTCCATTCTTCTTAATCAATTTACCAACATAGACGCGCTTCATAGTTGTGAGACTTTGTAAAGGTGCAATTTTTCCATCCATCTGTCTCTTTCCAGGTGCAGGTTTTAGATCATCATCTTCTAAGTCACTGCCATTGTCGATAACTTGAAACTCGGTATCCTTAATTTTGCCATTATCTGATTTCGCTTGTATTATGCCCCTTCGATAGCTTTGCAAAACCCTGCGCACATTCAAAGCCCTTGGGTATAAACTTAAATATACAATAACATGTGTGCCAATGACAACAATTGCATAAGACTAATGCCAATTTTTGTCTTTCGATTTTTATTAGTTGCCCTAAGAAAATCACTTCAAACCTACTCTTCGTGTTTTTTTTTTTGGCATAAAATTGTTGGATTTTTTTCGCCCATGAAAATATTTTTGTGAAAAAATCCACCACTAATTCCTTATCATGAAAATATCTTACATATTTTTGATCAATTCCGATCAGTTTCCATTACACCATGACATCTATAATAAGGGGTAGCAATTGGGATAAATATTCCCATTGCAAAGTGTAAGAATTTATCAACATCAGATCTATAGGAAGCTGCAGAGTGCAAGCACATTCTCAAAATTTTGATAGTATGAGGAATAAAAATAACAATCAGGAGAACCAGATGATTCTACCACCTCATCAAGGTAATTTTCTCTCTCTTTTATACACCATCTCAACCATTATTAGGTTCCACGTATTTGATATCATAGAAGTTATAATCCACAAATAT
This sequence comes from Pinus albicaulis, assembly GCA_034641835.2. NCBI lineage: Eukaryota > Viridiplantae > Streptophyta > Pinopsida > Pinales > Pinaceae > Pinus > Pinus albicaulis. Next base: position 298,160,588 of record CM076575.1, read on the forward strand.
TTTTACTATGTGGAGTAAGCATAGAGCCAAAAATTAATGACTATAACAATAGGTAGAACCAATTATCACTTAATTAGAAACTAGTATTGATTGGATATTCTAGACTTTAAAATAACATATTCAAAAATATCATGGGATCATATCAACATATATCAAAATTTCCAGGGAGCATGGCAAGAAGTTGTGAATTAAAATGGACAAAGTTTAATTTGTCCATTAATAAGATTCAAATCCAAAATCATGTTACAAAATATGATAATAAACAACAAATATAATATTTCCAATATCAAGAGTCAAATCCAAAATCATGTTTCAAAATATGATAATACACAACAAATATAATAGCCTATGAATGAGTGGAAAACAAGACCCTCATGATTTTTTTCAGTGTTGCCCCAATTGCATTAACTTATTTTTTTGGATATAATGGTTCTTGGGTCTCTTGACCTTGCTAAGTAGTCCTTTTGAGGTTTTGTCTAGGTTTCCCATGTTAATTATAATAATATATATGTTTATTATGTGAATTGGGAAACAAGTCATGACTTTGGTTTGTCTCATTAATCATAGTTGATTTTTTTTTAGAAGTGATTGGGTCAAACATATGTGAAAAAACCAAACTTAATCTATTCAAGATTTGTTTCTAATTTGTTCCTAAGGTATTGACAATACCTACAAAGAACGATAAATTCCAAACTAGTATTAGAAAATTAGGACATGAAACCAAACTGCCATTTTGGTGACAAGCATAGTGTTTTGGTTGAAGTGTGGGAAATGTGGGATAATAAAAGGATATGATCTTCCCTAGAGGACCCTCTTCAAATTATTTTGGACAGTCATCCAAATATTAAAATTGAATAGTAAATAAACCTTTGGAGTATAGATACACTTCATAGTACCCTTTTTTTTCAATTTGAATAGATCCACTTTTACAGTTCTAATATAGGTGTTTTGAATCACTACATGTGATTCACAGAATGAAACAAGGTTTGTGACCTCTTGCTCATAGAAATCTACCATTGTGACCTCTATGTCTTAGGCTCATAAGGAGACATGCACATTTCAAGTGCATGCTAAAAGAGTGAATTTTTCTACAACAAGTTTTATGGTTTTTTCTTGACCCCTTAATTAATGGCACTTATGATTAATAACACTTTAGTAAGTTTAAATATCGTAAACTTGATTAAAAATTATAGTAGTTGAAGTGGAAGGGTTTATTTGAGACCTTGTCCTTGAAATAAATAGTCATTGAAGATGAAAACACATATTTTCCCATAACTCTTTTTTCTAGGCACAACACCAAAATTAGAATAGTGTCTTTGGATATGTTACAAAATAGATAATGGTCATCAAGTTGGTTTCCTGCAAACAAATGTTATTGCTGGTCCACAAGGATCTTATGCATGAGACCTAGTTTTTTCTTTGTATTTACTATAAAATAAAGAAAGTTCACCCAAAATATTAATTTTTCCCTATGATAGACTTGAAAATAATTTGAAATATTTCTTTGATTTCAAAACCCTCTCGAATTAAGGTCCCCTGATAGCTCCATTGTTTGCAATTTTTTTATCAAATAATTCGTGTTTAGATAATTTTTTGAACACTTGGCATGCAACTTGAGGTCCAAAGGATATATATATATATATATATATATATATATATATATATATATATATATATATATATATCCTAAGTGACCTTGATTGAAACGTGTTAACTGTCGATCTACCTATTGGTATCCCGTGATTTAGTAGATTGGTAGACAAAATTCTCAGGGTAACATTAGACCAGTCTTTGGAGTCCGAGTACCTAGCCTTCCTAGACTCAGAGAGGGCTCTCTCTATTATGCGAAGGATGTGAACCTGTTCTCTTTAAGTGTTTGATATTAGGCTAGTTGTTAAGTGTAGGTTTGTTTTTTGTTTTGGTTGGGGTAAGATGATCAAGTAGGATAGGTGGAGTGAGAGGTTATCAAATCAATTGGGCTATGGAGTCTATGAAGTAATTGATATCTCAATAATGAATCAAGGTACATCATAAGGAAAATCTAGTGTAGTTAATGGATCTTTAATGTTTATGTGTGAGGTGAAATGGACATTAAGTTTGGGAACCAAGGTAGGGCAGAGGGAAATTAAGAATCCTTTGTCAAATACCTATGAACAGAGAGATCTTAAATACGAATAAGAAAAAGATACTCTTCATGAGATAGGGCACACTATTTACTCAATGAAAATACTTTTAAACAAATACACATTGAAGATATACAATCTAGTGGAACAAATAAAGTAAGACAACTTATCTAGCTTCAATGATTCTACTTTCAAGATTTGAAAACATATAAGAGACAAATAGCATCAATAAATGAAGAGGGAACGCCTAAACATCACTCATTAAACTGTAAATAACTTTGAGGCAAATTGATAAGCATATACAAAGGACAAGATCGAAATAAGACCTCTTTGGCTTAACCTAATCAATCAATACATCAAAGAGAGATTTCAAGACAGAGTTTAGATAGCATAAAACAAGTAGGGCTCACCATGAATAATGTTTTTAAACTAGAATATTAATCCAATAATAAAATAGACAAGCTTAGGTGTGCCTAAGGAGCAACTAAGAATTCTTTAAACTAACCCGGCAGAGGAAAACATGAAGACAATAGCAAACAGAAGGACTGAGGTGGCTCAAACAAAATTTCTCATCCTATACTCTTCCGAACTATTGCAATATAGAAAGATGGACTTATGATAAACCAAAAAAACATGGAAAAATAAGAGATAGATCACCATTAACTAAACTCAGGAATATTTTAAGCAAGCCTTCATCATTATCAACCAAGGAAAATCATCCACAAGCTCCACAACACTAAATTGCTCTTCGACTTCCAAAAACCATGTATTGCTCTTTAAAACATCAAAATCCCCCTATAACAATGAATCCTCATGCCTTATATAACAATAAAGGAGGAGGAAAGCCTAATAGAGCATCTAGAAGTCTATTGGCTAATCAGAAGTATCTACATTGTCCTTGAGGCCTTGCAATGCCCAAGGCACAAAAATATCTAAATAAAATATCTTTCTGGCCATTTTTAGAAATTAAATTATCCTTTAGGCTCTAAAAAGCCTACAAAAACTTGCCAAAACCACATTATGACTTGTCAACCACACAAGCGTAGCACTGTGTGTCAAATTTGAATTTGCATGCCAGGAGCGTAGCATAGGAACATAAAAAAGGGGTCTTCTTAAAGCAGTGTTTTGAAGGCATTCCTGATGTCGAATAAGGCTCCATGATCGCTTTTTGGAAATCCCATGAAGTCTACTTCCCATATATATCATTGGTTTTCTGATATGACCTCTGAAACCTATCCAAAAAGTGAAAATTCTAAGACTGGTAGGAGCGCAGCACATGTCCTGAAAAGTAGGCAAAATGGTGAAAAATTGGGTCTTTTTTACACTTTTGGAGGACCAAAACAACTCCAATTCATCTGAAAAGTGGTGAGCATGCTCCTTTCATGATGAGGTATCCAAAAATTCAAGCCTTTCCTCCTGAATATGCCCTAAAAAAGAGCGTAGCACCAGGTGTGTTGTGCTCCTAGCCTCAATATTTGTAAAAAACAAAAAATTATCCAATTTCTCCCAAATTTGGTAGATAAGTTCCTAATGGGTCCTAGGAGACCTGTAGAGAAGCTTGAGCCAAAATACCAAGGCTAGATTTGTCATTTTCCTCCTTTAGTGCTTGGATCTCAATTTTGGCCCTTTTGAGTTCTTGTCTTGCAAATTGGTTTCTTTCAGCATAATGCTTAGCCATTCTTCTTTATAGATCCAAGCCTCTATTGGCCTTCTCCAGCTTCGTTTCAAGGTGTATGTTAGCCCTCTCAAGCCATGATTCCCTATCATGTTCAATTTCCAGTGCAAGGAGTTCTTGGAGATAAAGTTATTCCACTTGGGTTGATTCTTCTTCTCTCTGATTTGCCAATGCTTTCCTTAGAACCATAGTTCTAGGTCTCCTTCTAGTTTGACCTTCCTCATCGCTACTCTCCTCATAAGTGCCCATGAATTCTGCCAACTTCACCTGGGCCCTTTGAGCCTCTTTCTGGTACCTGAGTGTTCTTGTTTCATGGATGGCTTGTTGGCCACTCATTTGCATTTTTTGCATCTAATAAAAGTGAATGACATCCTTTTCTCTTTCTAATTCATCCTCCAAGTCCTTGATTTGTGCATTCCTGTCTTGGAGGAGGGAGTTTGAAATTCTTGTTTCATTCTCACCATCACTATTTATGTGAATGAGTTCAATCTCTCTTTATTTTTCATGATCTTCCTCTTCTTCTTTCACTTTTTTCTTACCTTTGTCCAATGGTTGTGCAGAAGTAGATGGCAAGGTCCCTTGCCTCTTAAAGGAAGCAAACACTTTCCTTGATCCTCTTTGGTAAGTGAGAGTACAAGTTGCAACAAGTTTCATTTGAATACCTTGATCATTGGTGACCTTAGGGTTGTTTGTCTTCTCATTGATGATATTTGTATGTGTGTCTTCCTCACTTTTCCCTTGACTGCCTTCTTGAGAGGAATTTTCATTTTCTCTCATGCTAGTATCACTGTCAAGATCTTCCTGATTGTCATCCTCTATATTTTCAATATTAGAGGTGTATTCATCATTGCTTTGTACATCTGTATCTTCATGATTGTCCTCCTCTTCATGATTTGGGCCACTGTACTCACTTTCAAATTCTGCCTCTTTGTCACTGTTTGCATTTTCTGTGGGGTCACTATTAGAGGCATCTTCATTTTTTTCTTCATCTTTGCTATGCCTACTGTCTTTGCCCTCAGAATTTGTTTCTTCATTATCACTGCTTTGTTCATGAGCTCTGTCATGATCTTATTATTCACCATGACAGTCATTTTCTGCCTCATTATGTGTGTCTATACCCACATTGATTTTCCCACTGTATTCACTGTTTTTCCCACTGCAATTACCTTCAAAATCCATTTCTTCTTGACTACTATCTTTATCTTTTTCACTGCTCCTTTTATCCCTGCTATTGGGCTCATTGTTTTCTTCTTTACCCTTATCATTTTTCTCATCAAAATCTGCCTCTATCCTTGGGCTATCATTGATTTCCTCATCCTCATCTAGTTCACTGCCTTTGTCTTCTTGTTTAATTTTTGTTTCACTGCCTTTGTCACTACTTTCTTCTTCATCAACACTTTCTTCTTTGTCTTATTCCTCATAGCTTTATTCACTTACATCTTCCTCTTTGTCATCACTTTCTTCATGACTGCCATGTTCATCTTGGTCACTGTTTTCTTCCTCTTTGTCATCTCTATCTTCTTTGTTACCTTCTCTATAGTTTAGCCCACTGCTTTTGTCACTATCTTCTTTACTGCTTTCATCTGGCTCTCTTCACTGTCCTTGGTATCTTCTCCATCATTTTCACTTTCTTCACTTTCATTTTCCTCCTCTTCATCACATTTTTCTTCTCCTTGACTATCGTGTTCCTCCTTGTCACTACTTTCTTCGTATTCTGAGGCTTTAGGGGAAGGTGAAAGAGGGAGGTTTGTTTGGGGAGAGGATTCATGTGAATAGGATGAATCATGGTCAGTGGAGGTTGATGGAGGTGTGGGAGGAGGAAGTTGAGATGATGATGGTAAACTTCGTAGAGGAAGGGGCTGTGGACTTGTGAAAACACCATGGGCGATGAAAAATTCCCATGGTATGCCTTGTTGATCCAATTGGTGTAAGACAATCATTTTGATTAGGGAATGGTGGAAAATACTTGACATTTGTTGGGAGGGAGGCCTTTTTTTCAAAATGGATGACATTTTATCAATACTTTTACAAAGGTAGTAGGGTAAATGGAGAATTTTTTCCTTATTAAAATGCATGAGTAGTCTTATGTCATAGGAACAGATCCTAGAAAACCTACCCTCAAAGGTGAAGTATTTCATAATGATTTTCACTAAAGGAGCATATCTATCCAACAAATGAGAAAAAGGGAAAATGGTTTTGGAATCATCTTGGCAACTTGGTTTTAAGAAGGGATGATAATGGCTTAGGTCCAGATACACCTGTTTGAACCATTTTTCCCCCATGCAAGGTATTCCAGTGGCCATAGAGATTTCATTGGTGGTGAACTAAAAATTCACCCCAGCTAGATGTACATGGTGTTCATGGAGGTTAAGGACAAAAATTTTAGTCAATTGAGGGTGACTTTGGACTCTCTACACTTTCTCACAGAACTCATAGCATCCTACTTCTTGGAAAAATGAAACTATAGTAGGAGAGGTTGTCAATTCTTTAATTTTTATAGGCTCAAACCTATTTGCTTTCCCACCCTTCCTCTACTGTTCTATAGGCCTTTGGCCTCTCTCGCCACTGGCAACACTGCCTTCTCTAAGCATTTTTTCTTTTACCCTTGTCTTTGAAAACAAACCGTGATCTACTTTGGGGATGATATGAAGAGGGCAAGTGAGATGAGGATGAGATAGGTGGTGAATACAAATGAAGGGGAAAGAAGAATGAAGGAAAACAATTTAGGCCTCAGTGTGCTCTTAACATGTAAATGGATGGGTACCCTTTGAACAATGGAGTTTTTTAGCAGGGAATTAGGCGTTTTCCTCCTTAGGGCTTTTCCACATTCCCTTTAAGTTTACCCTCCAAATTTGTCTATATTTTTACTTTTATAGAGTAGGAAAAAGTAGGGAAAAACTCTAAATACCTCTCAAAAATTCAACAGCTGGAGAAAAAACTACAGCACGGACCAGTCGAGCGCCTTCTGCACGTTCTGTCGAGCAGCCTCTGCACGTAGGGTCAAGAAGCTTCTGCATGCCTAGGCGCATATCACGGGTGGCCTCTGCACGCAGGGTCGAGCGGCTGGCATCCCTGAACGTATAGGAGCGCAGCACGGGCACCTCTGCACGAGGAGTCGGGTCTTATTAGGCAGCTGCTGAACGCACAGGAGCGTAATGGTGGAACTTCTACATGACCTGTTGAGTGCCTCCCAAGCAATGTTTGAACATGCAAGTGTGCAGCACAGGAGTTTTTGGGGAGGAAGTTGGGTCAGGATTCCTCTTGAATGTGCTATCGTGTACTCCTGACAACCTTTACATGCCTATAAGCGTAGAAAATGCGTGTTAGGTGGGCTGTCGTGTAGGCCTGAACGGGTAGGTGTGCATCTATTCTAGCAGGGCTGGTCGGGCGATCATGCACGCGACAGAAGCTTAGCGCGCTACTGCAAGAGTGAAACACCGTGTAGAAAACTGCACTAGGAGAGGAGACAGGAGCATAGTGTGGCTCAATAGGAGCGTAGCGCAGAGTTTTCTTGGCCCGAACACTTGCCATAAAACTTTGAAAACCTTGAAAACTTCCACTCTTTTTGAAAATGAAGAAATGGTTTGAATGATGATGGCTTTAGGATTTTTATACCCTTTGAAAAAATTAAAATGAAAACCCACTTTACTAATGTTTTATGTTGGTCTTTTATCTCCTTTGCTAATATTTCCCTTTTCCTTTTGCAGGTGGTGTTTTTAAGCAACAAAGTGATCTTTGTGGGTGATCTTTTAAAAGGTGATTTCATTCTCTATTTGGCCACTGATTTGTTAGAAGCATGATGAATCTGTCATGTACAACAACCTTAGCCTTTTTGGTCAATTATATCATTACCTTCATTTGGCCATTCCCGCTTGCTGGTGGTGTCATAAGAGCAATGTTTTTTATCCTTACACTTCCTTTGGAGTTTGGCACTTTTAAACCCTCAACAGTAGCACTTAGGCTCTATTTCATTCCTTATTTGACTTTTAGCTTCTTTCCCTCTTTTTGTGATTATTTTGTAAACCTGTGACTATGCTTAAGGAGCTCAAGCAGCCTTTACAGTGATACTCTCTAAAACTTGTCCTTTGCTGTAGTGAAGACTGTTGTTTTGACAAGCCATAGAGGTGACCATCTGACATTACCCTTGAAAAATGTGCTTTCCATCATCAAGTAGGTCTCTCAAAATAAATATTCAATTTATGTTATGTGATGTTGTTGCACCTTTTTCTTTGTGATCTCTTGCATGGTTCCCTTGCTGGGCAACACCTGTCGTGCCAATTAGTTACAAAACCACTGATACTCTTCAAAATTTATCCCTTCCGTTGAAGTGACAAATAAAAACGCCTTCTATCTTGTTTCAACCATGGGGGGCCTCCTTTAAAATGCCCTTTGAAAATCTTCTGATCTTTAATGGGGTTTTATGACCTTTAGGTCACCTTTGCCTACCTTTTTAGAATTCTAGATTTCAAAGGCCCTTTTCCTTTCCTCATTTATCATTCCTAGAAACTTTGGTTTTTTGTTTGATGATGTTGACGCATCTCTGTCCTTTTTAACCTTTTGACATGGACCTCTTGCTGGCCAACACCTTACAAAAAATCTGTCATGAAATCATTGATACTCTTTGTAAACTCAGATATGGTGTTTCTCTTCTGATGTGGATGTCATTGGTGAGTTAGGCTTCTCACTTTGCATCTGTTCTGCTGATAACCATCATAAAGCATTCCTGCAGAAATGTTTTAACATGGGTAAATTGTCCTTTTGCAGACTCTATGCTCTGATCTAGAAGGTCCTTCCTTGAAGTTATTTTGACACCCTTTGGACATTCATGAGCTCACCTTCTTTTCATTTTATTTTACCTTTGAGAATATGTAAACATAGTGAGTTTAGGAAACCAAAGCAATGCATAACCTAAGAGACCTTATAATGACCTATTGGGGTATCTTTCTGGATTAGGTGTTTGGTTGAAAACTGGAATCAGGGTTTGGAGATGTAAACAAGGCCTTGACAACTTTTTATGCATTGCCATCAAACAAACTGAAATCTTTGATTTATCTAAAAAGCTTAGAAAGGGAATTTTAAAATCACCACTGCTAGAGACACTTGGTGAGTAGGGGAAAAAGGTTTAGGCTATTTGGAAAACCAAGGTGTAAAGATAGAAGGTTTAGACAACCAGAAATAGAGTGGTAAAGTCAGAGGTGGAAAACATAGTGAGAATGAGGGACATATGTCCATGATTTGGTTTTCTGGGAGTGATAGATTGGCCATGCCTTGGTAGAGTAGTGGAATAGTGAAAATTTAATCCTAAGGATAATGAAGGTAGTGAGATTTCTATAACTCATGAGATTCTTGAATTTTGTTTCTAGAAATCTAGGATAAGCATTTAGTCATATAAATAGGTAAAATTTATTGATGACTAACGGTGGCTCCACTTGGGGAGGGAATATCCTTTTCAGGAGGTGTCTAGAATTTTAGATCTCTTGGTTTATGAAGACCAGTGCCTCATCCATTGGGTAGATTTTTCTTCTTTTCTTTTTTTGTTGCTTCGCTGAAGTAGTGATTTTGATCATCTGAAAGCATGATTAACTCAACTTCATCTCTACCTACCCAACCTACTTTCCTAAAATTTTCTCTTCCTTGGTTGCACTTGAATTGGAAAGCCCATTGACATCTTTTCTTTTGAAAGCAAAAACAAACTATCTACTTCTACACTTATTTCTTTCGAGAGTTCAGATTATGCTAGTGAACTCTTCCTATTCTCTACCTAGACTATATGACTGTCAAGATTAAGTAGTATGACAGACTTCATTCTCTAAGCTATTGACAAGAAATTTAAAGCATGAATTGAACCAGGATTAGGCAATCTGATTCATCATGAGTTTTAGCAATGGAGACAAGCTGCACACAAACATTATTTTCATAAGCAAACAAAACTAGAAGGTGTGACGACTATGTTTCATCATTTTCTAATCATCCCTATCCTTCTCCTTGGTTCATATTTAAGCATGTGAAACCAGTATCTTTCATTCCTAATATATTTTCTTTTGGCAAGCCAAGATTAAATGATTTGACCAGCATTCTTTCACTAACTTATCAACAATAAATTTAAAACAAGTTCAGCCATGATTAGGCTAGATGACTAAAAAATACATTCTTTTGCACCAGCAGTGGCATTTAGGCTTGCACACTTTCAGTACTACTATTTTTTGGGTATGAGGTTGTACCTTCTCTTTGAATCTTCCCTCTTTTCTATTTTTCTATGTTATTTGTGTTTTTTCTCTTTATGGCCTTTTATCAAACAATAGTATGTACAATGAGTGAAGGCTTAAAGCTGGAAATCTTGACAAAAGTAGTGTTTTGGTGTCCTGCCATTGACATGACCTCCAAATGCTTCAGCTCCATCTAGCTCTTGTAAAAAGAAAGCATTGTTTCCTCTAGTTGAACTGATAATGAATGGACCTTTCCAGAAGTTTTCAAACTTACCATGTTTACCTTTTTCTTCTCTCCTTGAGTCCCATTTCAGCACTTTATCTCCAATCTAGAAATCATTGTCCTTGGTCCTTCTGTCAAATATTTTCTTCATTTTTTCTTGTACTACCTGAGTCCTTTTGTAAACCTCCTCTCTTGTTTGTTGTAAATGGATAGTTTGGTTCAACCTCCTTTGCATGTCATTCTCTTCTAATTGCACTTCTTGTAGCAGTTTCATCACTGGGACTCCCAAATATTTTGGTAAAATGGGATCCATGCCATACACTAGTTGATAGGGAGACATACCGATAGATTTCTTGGTCGTTAGTCTATCAGCCCATAGTGCATGTACTAGTTTTCCATGCCATGATTTTTTATTCTGTTCCAGGAGCTTCTTAATGATATTGACAAAGATTTTATTAGAATACTTAGCTAGCCCATTACCTTGAGGGTAATAAGCTGTGGAATGTCCCAAGGTGATGTGATATTTATAACAAAAGTCAACCATTTTTTTTTATGCAAAGGTAGCAACATTGTCTGTGATGATATTTTTGGTGCAACCGAATCTAGAGAGGATATTGGTCTCAATAAATTTGATAATGACTGAATCAGTGGTGTTCCTAGACGAGATGGATTCTATCCACTTGGTGAAGTAATCAGTGGCAATGAGGATCCACTTGTGTTGGGCAGATGAATTAGGGTGGATCTCTCTGATCAAGTCTAAACCCCACTGTTGAAAAAGAGCTTCAACAATGATAGGATGCAAAGGTAAAAGTAAGAGTTTTCTCTTGCCAAAAAAAATATGGCATTTATGGCAAGTCATGACCAGTTTGTGGGTGTCAGGGAAAAGGGTGGGCCAATAGTAGCCAGCTCTAAGAATTTTGTTAGCTGTGGTTTTCTAGTAAAGATGCCCCCCACATTATCCTTCATGCAGTTCATGCATGATATTTTCTGCATCATCCTCAAGAAAACACTTAAGTAATATACCAATGGGATTTTTCCAATATAAAATTCCATCTAAAATGTAGAAATTCAAATCTTTTTGTTTCAGGAATCTTTCTTTTGTCTTTGATAAGGTAGGAGGAGTATTAAGATAAAACAGTACATAAAGAATATCAACATACCAAGATGAATTCAAAAATGTTTCTTCAACATGAGGGGTTCTGCATTCTTCTTGTTCTTCTAAAGTATCAACAAAATTCATATCCAATTCTTGGAGATTTGTTTTAGCCATAAGTTTTGCAAGCTCTTATCCTTTAACCAAATTATTGGGTCTGATTTCTAAGTCATATTCTAAAAATATAGCAATCCACTTTCCTCTTTTACCATCTGGGTCCTGATTTAAAATGTCTTTGACAACAGTGTGAGGAACAAAAGCTATGACATGAGAATGTAAGATATAAACTCTAAAATATTTCATTGCTTTAATCAATGCAAAGGCCTGCTTTTCCATGATGTTGTACTTTAGGGGAGCATCTCTAAGGGAATTACTGAAGAAGGCAATGGGCCATTCTTGCCCCATCATGTTCTTTTGTAATAAAACAACAGCCACGGTATGTTCAGAGGCAAATGAGAAAATATAGAAGTCTTTGGTGAAATCAAGACTTATTAAGACCAGTGTTTGGGTGAGCGTTTTCTTAACCAATTCAAAAAATTGTTTGGCTTCTAAAGTCCACTTAACTCCTATTTCATTTTTAAGCATGTTTGTAATATTTCTCAAAAGTTCAGCCAGGTTGGGGATGAATCTTCTTAAGAAGTTGATTTTCCCAATGAAAGACTGTGATTCCTTAATGTTTCTAGGATGGTTGATTTGCAATATGCCTTCAATCCTTTTGGGGTCTATTTTGATTCCCTCTTCAGAGATGATGTGGCCTAGGATTTTTCCTTCCTGGAGACCAAACAATGTTTTCTTGGGGTTCAAAGACAAGCCATATTTCCTACATTTTTCAAAAACCTTTCTCAAGTGGACTAAGTGTTCTTCATCAGTCTTAGAATAAATAGTTATTTCATCAAGGTAAATGACTATGAAGTAGCCTATGTCTTCTAAAAAGGCTATGTCCATGGCCCTTTGGAAAGTGGCCCCCACATTCATCAACCCAAATGGCATTTTAACATACATGAATGTACCCCAAGGTGTGGTGAAGGCAGTTCTGTGTTGATCACTTGGGAATACTAGCACTTGGTTGTAACCAGAAAAACCACCAAGCAGTGATATTCTCTTAGAGCCAACTACCTTTTGAAGTATGTGGTCCATTTTAGGTAAGGGATAGTTATCTTTCAGGGAGGACCTGTTCAGATTTCTAAAGTCATTGCAAAGTATAATCTCCCCAGTCTTCTTCCTAACTGACACAAGATTGGAAACCCACTCAGAGTATCTAAGGGGAACTATTATCCTAGCATCATACATCTTTTTAATTTCTTGTTCAACTAAAGGTAGTAAAACATGGTTTCTTCTCCTTAACTTTTTCTTGAAAGGTTTCTGATTTTCCTTGAGAGAGATTTTGTGTTGAATAATGCTTGTCTCATAAGATTTTAAGTCTTGATATCCCCATGCAAACACATCTTTAAACTCCTTAAAAAGATAAATATGCTTCTGTTTTATGTGAGGAGGAAGGGTCTTGGAGAGTTTAATCATTTTGGGTTCCTTTCTGTTTCCTATGTTGAATTCTTCAACATCAGTCCTGGTAGACTCTATCTTTGGCTTTTTAGCCACATCATTAAAGTCGAATAGTTCTTCTAATGGTGCAAGCCCTCTTGGTAATGTGTCATTTTTTCATTGTAAGAATTCCAAGTCCTTTTGGTCTAGATCTTCGAACATTTCATCCTCAACATGATGTGTGAGTAGATTTATATCAGCAAAAGTGGGAAAATCTGATTCATGATATTTATCTTCAGTAGGACCATCTTCCTCATGTTCTAAGCTAGGTTTAATCAATGTAAATCCATTCCTAGATTGCAGGAAATCATTAATTTTTTCATCACCCTCAAACACCTACCAATGGTTAATGTTATCAGGAACTGTTGGAAGAAGTTTGACTTTGATAGGGTATTGTTCGTTTGAAGGTGGTATTTGGCAATTGCTGGCAGCATCTTGAATCTTTGGTTAAACTAAGAGGGGGGGGGGGTGGGTGAATCAGTTTAACAGAAGCTTTGGCTTTTTAAATTTTCATCAAACTTATTTATAGCCTAATATGTGAACAGTCTTACAATGTAGCAGCAAGTATTAAATTAATGTGACATCAACCTTATTGTGAGAGAAGCAAACAAATAAACAGATTGAGTGGATCATATCAACATCTAAGCAACACACATAGAGATAGCAGATGTAAGTGGAAACCCATAAAGGGAGAAAACCACATCTTATTATTGTTGCGATGCAAAGGCAAGCTCCAAATTCCTCTCACCACTGTTTTTATGCAGGCACCAACCTACAGGAGGCTCCAACCTCAGTCAGCTACAACTGACAACTATCAAGCTTCAACTTGATAGGGAAGCTCCAACTTCCTCAATTTATCTAAATAAATGTTTGTTTATTTACCTCAGATATCAGCTTTGTTCTATAGCATCTCTTTATGCTCCTCTCTTCCTTATCTTCTCTACCTCAATATTCTATACTCTGAATTCTCTATCCTTAATCTCTCTAACTTCTTTATGCATATCAAGTTGATATTACATATAGAGTTCATTACATGAATGTTTGTATTCCACAAGGAATTTGGAGTGAACAACCATGACTCTTTGACTTCTGTCTTCTCATTCCTTTGTCCAACTCATTTTAAAATTATAACAATATGTACAAATTTCCATGTTACAGTGGGATTTTTTCTTTTCCTTAGGATACTTGCCTTTGCATCACAAACAATAAAAAAAATTGAACATTTACATTTTTAGTTTCAATATATAAACTTCACTCAACCCTTAGCTTGCTATTTTTGTCCTTTCTGTAGCATTCATGCAACTGTCCTGCATCTTTGTTCATTGTCATATGCATATTCCACCTTTTCATGGTACTTTTGAATCCCTTTGCTGCACATCTCTTCAACTCTGCAATATTTGTTTACCTTTGTCAGGTCCATATTCTCCAAATTCACTGTAGTTGTGTATCTGTTGCATATATACCTGTTTTATGATACAGGGTAAATTAATTACGTGAAATCTCTTCTTACAAATCCTTACCATGAAGACCTCTACACCGTTAATAACTGATTATGAACCCATAGCTGCAGCACTCATGCATATAATATGCTCTCATATATAAAGAACCCAATCAACCCGGCTTTCAGCTCTTCTATATGCGCCTATTTCAAATCCGTGGTAAACGCCCATTTCATGAATGCAGTCATTTTACATACAAAAGCTGTCTAATCAAACTTATGGTGAAAAACCATAGCCAAATTCATTTCTCCAACTCTTAATCGAAGGCTAACTTTACTTTCACATTTTTAGTTACATCAAGACAAATTTTACTCAACCCATTTTTGGCTTTTGGCTTTGCCGGCTTTGTCTTTTCTTTGACTGTGTCTGTTCAAACCTTGTATGAATAATATTTGCAATGGTTCAAACCATAATAATAAAATGCACATAATCACAACAGCTCGATATATATAGTGCTCAGCAATTGACCTTCATATGTGTACAACATTCGCACCTTAATTAAATCTCGACTTTGGATTAAACAAGCCAATAGGCCATAAGGTCCGCCGATCCCACTAAACATATAATGTACCTTGGCATTATGTCGCCTTTCTCATCCGACGGCGGAGAGCATGTCGCCTTGCCCCATGTGATCCGACGGATATCGCTTGGCTTAGATGCATGAGCGATAATGCGCGATGAGAGCGGTTTCTCCGGACCACTTGAGGCCACGTGTCAGGTAGTCAATGGAATCGCTCCAAATTCTTGAATACCGCTCACCCTATGAAGGCGGTGCAATCAAAACCGGAAACCCGCCTTTACTGTTCACCCCTGCAAGGTTCCACGTCCTTCTGTGATAAGGTTTCGTCTAACTCCAACAACACTATATGCAGGGCTTTACAAAGTTAATGTTCCTCACAATCAACTCAGTTCACTCGTCCATGGGAGGTTGTATATTTGACCATAATTGCCTAATCGGCCTGAAGCGTTAAGCTCACAACATTGTTCCTTTTTATTTACTCTTGATGTAACGCCACACATAGCCCCAATGACCGCTCGACCATTACTTTTCTATACATGGAAATCCCTCCTTCATTCTACTCATAAGGACAGGGGTTCCTCTCATTTTATGGAGGATTCTGCTTATTCGCCAATAATTCAATGGCAGACTTTGATTCAAGAATTTTGTTTGCACAGAACTCAATACAATCAAGGCACATACAATCAGGACACAACACCGACAAGAGAGCCGATTTCTTCAATGACGCACAGGGTTCATTTAGCCAGAGTTTAAACCAACAATATCAATACAACGCTGAAACGACTTATATTCTATACACCACTGAAATTACTTACTGAGTCTCCATGTAATTCAATCAAGAAGACATAAAGTCACACATGGAACTTATAAACAATTCTTCATAAATAGATATGTATACATACAGGCGGTCAATCTCAAAAGCAATCACTTACAATTTCATGCCAAGCCAGATATTCAGTTCAGTGGCCATTATCCTCTTACTTTGTTGCTAAATAAGTTCTTCTTATGCTCCCTGTAAATGTTCCTTGCTGTCTTCTGCTGTTGTTCTTTGCCTATCTCTGCATCTACTGCCTCCTTTGCCATCAATGACAACATTTCCAATAGTCTCCCCCTTTGGCATTGATGGCAATACAATTTCTCTGTTTTCCTTTTATGATCCTTTCTCCTGTTGCTTTCTCTTCCTCCCCCTTTGACATCAATGGCAAGGGGTTGCACATCTCTTAGTGTATATTTTGTCCTTTGTTCCTTTGATTTTATCCTTTTTCAACATTTCTTGCATTTCCTCTCTCTGAGATCTTCTGAATTTGTACCCTGCTACTCCAAACTTGGGATTAAATCTAAAATACTGACCCTTTTTCATTGACTCTTTAATGTTGGATGTATTCTTGCCATAATCCTTTGATCCTGAGGCCCTGTTTCATGCTTCCCTTGCTGGTTGATCTCCCCCTAGAATGATATTTTCGTTTTTGTTCTCCCCCTGAAACTGTGCTCTCTCTTCATATCAGAGAGTAGCATCTACAGATACTACCCCTAGTCTATGTCTCAAATATTCAAATTGTTCTCTAGCAAGATTTTTGGTAAATATATCTGTTGTCTGTTATTTTGTTGGTACATACTCCAGTTTTTCTATCTTCTGAGCCACTTGTTCTCGGAGAAAATGATACTTGATTGGGATATGTTTAGTTTTTTAGTGAAGCACAGGATTTTTAGATATACTTATAGCACTTGTATTATCACATTTTATTGAGATAGGTTCATCAATGCTTACCTTCATGTCTTGGATGGTTTGCTTCATCCACATGACTTATCCACAACATGTTGTTGCTGCTATATATTCTGCTTATGCTGTAGACAGAGAGATAGATGTTTGTTTCTTGCTTAACCATGCCACCAGACTTTCTCCTAAATAGAATGCACCTCCACTTGTGCTTTTGCTGCCATCCTCACAACTGGCCCAATCTGCATCTGTGTATGCTATCAAAGTGAAGCTTTTGCCTTTAGGATACCAAAGTCCATACTATGTTGTTCCTTGTAGATATATGAATATTCTTTTGACTGCAAGAAGGTGATTTGTTTTAGGTGCTGCTTGATATCTAGCCACTAGTCCTACTGCTAGCATGATGTCTGGTCTTGATGTCGTCACATACAGTAGACTTCCTATCATGGATCTGTAGAGTTTTTGATCTATATCAGTAGATCCATCATCAACACATAGCTTGCATCCCGTGATCATGGGAGTTGACACAGGTTTTTAGTCCTCCATTTTGAAATTTTTCAACATTTCTTTTAAGTATTTTTCTTGTGAGATGAATGTACCTGTGTTCTTTTTTTGGATTTGAAGTCCTAAGTAGAAATTGAGTTCTCCAATCATGGACATCTCAAACTCTGATTTCATCTCCTCAACAAACCCTTTTTCTAGTTCATCTCTGTTGCTTCCAAACATAATGTCATCCACATATACTACAACAATCAGGAGTTCATTTTCATGGATTTTTATGTATAGATTGTTGTCTACTCCACCTCTCTTAAAGCCTTTTTTTTTAAAATACTTATCCAGTCTTGAGTACCAAGCACGAGGAGCCTGTTTCAGTCCATAAAGAGCCTTCTTCAGTCTGCACACATAGTTTTCTTTGCCTGTTAAAGAGAAACCTTCTGGTTGTTCCATGTAGACTTCTTCTTCTAGATCTCCATTCAGAAAAGAAGATTTCACATCCATTTGATATACCTTGAACTCTTTGTAGCATACAAAGGCCAGAAACATTCTGATGGCTCCCATTCTGGCTACAGGGGCAAATGTTTCTTCGTAATCAAGTCCTTTGCTTTTTGAATATCCTTTGCAGAAAATTCTGGCTTTATTCCTGATTACATGTCCTTCCTCATTCATTTTATTTTTGAATACCCATTTTGAGCCTATGAAATCTTTCTCAGTGGGTCTAGGGAGTAATTCCCAGGTATTTTTCTTCTCAATTTGGTCCAATTCTTCATTCATAGCATTCACCCAATACTTGTCCTTGCTGGCTTCTTCAAACTTATTTGGCTCTATTTGTGATATCATGGCTATGTATACCTCTTTTGTCTATTCAGTTAGTTGCCTTCTTTTCTGGACCCCTTTTCTCTTGTCTCCTATGATCTGATCTTCAGAATGGTTCTTTTGAGTGTATCTAGAAGGGGCTTTAGAGCTCAGTTCAGTATCTTCTGTTGTCTTGCTTGTTTCATCATCATCTTGGTCTTCTTCTTCATGTTTGTCTGATGGACTGCTGCAATCTGTATCTTTGTATTGTTTGGAAGTTCTTCATCAAATCTCACATCAATGCTTTCTACTATTTTTCGAAGAGTCTTGTTGTAACACCTGTACCCTTTACTTTTGGAAGCATATCCTAGAAATATCCCTTCATATACTCTTGCATCAAATTTCCCAAGATTTTCATCATTATTCTTTATGTAACACTTGCTTCCAAATATTCTAAAATGTTTGATTGACGCTGGTTTCCCATGCCATAGTTCATAGGGAGTCTTGTCACTGCTTGGCCTTAAGTGAGCTTTATTAAGGATATGCACGGCTATGTGTACTGCTTTTTCCCAGAAGGTTTGAGGAATATTCCTCTCTTGCATCATGGCTCTGGAAATTTGCTGTATAGATATGTTTTGTCTCTCTGCTACTCCATTCTACTGAGGTGTCCCTACAATAGTAAATTGTTGCTTTATCCCATGTTCATTGCATAGGTCATCAAAGTCATAATCTGTGAATTCACCTCCTCTATCTGATCTGATGCATTTTAGTTTGCATTTTAGTTTGATTTTCTGCTAATGCTTTGAATATCTTAAATTTTTCGAGAGCTTCCGGTTTATTCTTGAGGAATGCAACCCATGTCATTCTGGAGAAGTCATCAATTATCAGCATGAAGTAGGATTCTCCACTTGGATTTTTAGTTCTTGCAGGTCCACATAGGTCCATGTGCACAAGCTGGAGTGGTCTTCTTGTTGATAACTCATCTTTGGCCTTAAATGATGTGCGGGTCTGTTTTCCCAATTGACAAGATTTGCATATAGTATTAGAAGGCCTTTTTATTTTTGGCATGTCTCTGATAGCTTTCTTCTTGCTTAGTCTAATGATGTGATCAAAGTTGAGATGTCCCAACCTTTTATGCCATAACCATGACTCCTCAAGTTTTCTAAGATCACATGCTTCATCTTCCTCTTTCACAACATAAACATTACTCTCTGTCTGAACTCCTTTGAGTAGAGTCTTACCTGTGGTGCTTGATCTGACTTCACAATCTTGTGCTCTAAAGAGAATTTCACAGCCTTTATCACACATTTGACTGACACTCAACAAATTTTCTTTCATACCATCTACAAATAGTACATCTTGGGCCTTTCCTCTGCCATTGTCTAGGCTGACTGAGCCTTTTCCTTTTATTTTTCCTGATTTATCATTTCCAAAAGTAACATTGCCAGATTTCTTTTCATCAAGAGTTATAATCTTACTTCTGTCTCCATTCATGTGTTTTGAGCAGCCACCGTCCAAATACCACTGGCTTTTCAGGTCTTGAGCAGTTAGAGCCAAGTCACATTTATTCACCTTCTTTATCCACTGGAAGCATCCTTTTGTTCGGTATCTTTTGTGATATGATGAATCACATCCTCTCAGAGGACATTTGGAGGGCATATGTCCAATTTTGTTGCATACACAACATTTGATCATAATTTTTGCAAAATTGTGAGTATGGGAAAAATTTCTTTGATTCATAAACCTCCTTGAGGTATTGATCATCAATCTTTGTCCATATTTTCTACACTCAATTATTTTATGGCCAAATTCCTTACAATAAAAACAGTAACCATAGAAACTATTTGCATACCTGATGTAAGGTTGTCTTCTCCATTTGTTTGCTTGAGATAGTCTCTTCATTGTTTGCATCTTTTACTAGTTTGAATTACTCCTTATTGCATGAAAGTATGCAGCAATGTGTCCCAACTTGTGACAGACATAACAGGTGGCATTTTTCATAGGAGGGAAGAGTCTTCTTTGATGGCTTCCAAATTTGACATAATCTGAAGTATATGATTCTTTTTCTATTGTCTGAGTGTTTCTTTCATTCTTTGTTACTAGAGGTTTCATCTGGGTTCTGTCTCCCTCCTTACATGTTTCTTCTTTTGTAGGAATTATTTGAGCTGCTTCATCAACCTTCTTTGCTTTTACAAAAATAATATCTCTGTTTTCCTTTTCTTTGCTTTTACTTGACTCTCCTTCATATCCTATTATAGTTTTTATCATAGGAGATCTTTGAGCATCCAGAATCTCGTTCAAATTACTAGAGCTTGTTGTTTGAGAAGAATTTATAGCCACTTTCCTTTGAGCATTTTCTAATTTCTTCCTGAGACATACTACTACTTCTTCCAACTTCTCTTATTACTGAGTTTTCTCCTTGATTTGCTTAAGTAACATGTCTTCTATATTCTTGGCTTCTTCAAGCTCTATATTTAGCTGCATGAGGATTTCTGAATTCTGTTATTCTCGTACATAATTGAGGAGAATGTCCTTTTTTTTCTGCACTTTAGTTTGAGTCTATCAATCTCCTCAAGGGCACTTCTTAGCTCCCCCTCAAGGTCGACTTCACCTTCTTCTTCTTCATCTTCTAGCAGGAGTCCTTCAAGTTCTTCTATGGTCATCAATAAAAAATCAGAGGTCCCTTCTTCACTTGAGGGTTCATCAATGTGTTCGGATGCACTACTGTCTTGTTGAGCATAGAAGGATTTTCTACTAAATTTATTTCCTTTCTGCCAGTTATTTGATGTATTTTTCCCTGATTCTTGAGCCTGATTCTTTACTTTCTTGTGGGTACACTTAGCAGCATAGTGTCCAACTCTTCCACAGTTAAAGCATTTGAAAGGAATTTTGCCTTTGTATTTACCTGGGCCTCTATCTAGCTTCTTGACAAATTTAGCCTCTTCTTCATCTGAGCAAGAGCATATGTCTTCATTTTATTCTTTCTTCTTTTCTACTTTAAAGGCTACCTCCCTCATACTTGGCTTCCTCTGTGGGAGTCTCATCTCATATGTTGTTAGATTTCCTAGTAGCTGGTTCATGGTCAAGGTTTCCCAATCAGATGTTTCTTCTATTGCAGACACCTTGGGGTTAAAACTGGGTGGAAGAGATCTTAGAATATTTTGTACAATTAAAACTTCTTTTATGGTTTCACCTAGAGCCTTCATGTTATTTACTATTTTTGCAACCCTTAGAAAGAAGCTAGCAATGTCTTCATCATCATTCATTTTTAAGTTCTCAAACTGGGCTCTATAGACTTGAAGTTTGGCATTCTTTACCTTCTTGTCTCCCTCATGGATGTTCTCTAGAGTATCCCACATCTCTTTGGCAGTGTCTTTGTGCATTACTTTGATAAACTCTACTTCACACAATCCATTTAAGATGGCATTCATGGCTTTTGCATTAGCTACAAAATCTTGTTTAGTTTCTTTCTCTGAGTCAGTTGCCTTTAGGGCATATCCTAATTCCACAGTAGCCCAAAATTCTATTCCTAAAGACATTATGTATGTCCTCATTCTAATTTTCCAGAAGGCATAATTTGCACCAGTGAAAAAAGGGGCTTTATTGGTTGAGCATCCTTCTTTACTAGCCATCCTGGGAACCTAGGATCTCCTTTCAGTTGTTAAACTGGTACAAAGGAACCTGCTCCGATACCAATTGTTGAATATTTGGCTAAACTGAGAGGGGGGGGTGAATCAGTTTAACACGAGCATTGGCTTTTTAAACTTTCATCAAACTTATTTACAGCTTAATATGTGAACAGTCTTACAATGTAGCAGCAAGTATTAAATTAATGTGACATTAACCTTACTGTGAGAGAAACAAACAAATAAACAGATTGAGTGGATCATATCAACATGTAAGAAACACACATAGAGACAACAGATGTAAGTGGAAACCCATAAAGGGAGCAAACCACATCTTATTATTGTTGTGATGCAAAGGCAAGCTCCAACTCCCTCTTACCACTGTTTTTCTGCAGGCACCAACCTACAGGAGGCTCCAACCTCAGTCAGCTACAACTGACAGCTATGAAGCTTCAACTTGATAGGGAAGCTCCAACTTCCTCAATTTATCTAAATAAATGTTTGTTGATTTACCTCAGATATCAGCTTTGTTCTGTAGCATCTCTTTCTGCTCCTCTCTTCCTTATCTTCTCTGCCTAAATCTTCTATACTCTGCATTCTCTATCCTTAATCTCTCTAACTTCTTATGCATGCCAAGTTGATATTATTTAGAGTTCATTACATGACTTTTTGTATTCCACAAGGAATTTGGAGTGAACAGCCATGACTCTTTGACTTCTGTCTTCTCATTCCTTTGTCCAACTCATTTTAAAATTATAACAATATGTACAAATTTCCATGTTACAGTGGGATTTTTTCTTTTCCTTAGGATACTTTCCTTTGCATCACAAACAATAAAAAAAAATTGAACATTTACATTTTAGTTTCAATATATAAACTTCGCTCAGTCCTTGGCTTGCTAGTTTTGTCCTTTCTATAGCAGTCATGCAACTTTCCTACATCTTTGTTCACTGTCATCTGCATATTCCACCTGTTCACGGTACTTTTGAATCCCTTTGCTGCACATCTCTTCAACTTTGCAATCTTTGTTTACCTCTGTCAGGTCCATATTCTCCAAATTCACTGTAGTTGTGTATCTGCTGCATATATACCTGTTTTATGATACTAGGTAAATTAATTACGTGAAATATCTTCTTACAAATCCTTACCATGAAGACCTCTCCACCATTAATAATTGATTATGAACCCATAGTTGCAGCACTCACGCATATAATATGCTCTCATATATAAAGAACCCAATCAACCCGGCTTTCAGCTCTTCTGTATGCGCCTATTTCAAATTTGTGGTAAATGCCCATTTCATGAATGCAGTCATTTTACATTCAAAAGCTTTCTAATTAAACTTATGGTGAAAAAACATAGCCAAATTCATTTCTCCAACTCTTAATTTAAGGCTAACTTTACTTTCACATTTTTAGTTACATCAAGACAAATTTTACTCAGCCCATTTTTGGCTTTTGGATTTGCTGGCTTTGTCTTTTCTTTGACTGTGTCTGTTCAAACCTTGTACCAATAATCTTTGCAATGGTTCAAACCATAATAATAAAATGCACATAATCACAACAGCTCGATATATATAGTGCTCAGCACTTGACCTTCATATGTGTACAACATTCGTACCTTAATTAAATCTCGACTTTGGATTAAACAAGCCAATAGGCCATAAGGTCTGCCGGTCCCACTAAACATATAACGTACCTTGGGGTTATGTCGCCCTTCTCATCCGACGGCGGAGAGCAGCCACCTTGCCCCGTGTGATCCGATGGATGTCGCTTGGCTTAGATGCATGAGCGATAATGCGCAATGAGAGCAGTTTCTTTAGACCGCTTGAGGCCACATGTCAAGTAGTCAATGGAATTGCTCCAAATTCTTGAATACCGCTCACCCTACGAAGGCGGTGCGATCAAAACCGGAAACCTGCCTTTACTATTCACCCCTGCAAGGTTCCACGTCCTTCCGTGATCCAATTCCATCTAACTCCAACAACACTATATGCGGGGCTTTATAAAGTTAACGTTCCTCACAATCAACTCAGTTCACTCCTCCATGGGAGGTTGTATATTTGACCAGACTTGCCTAATCGGCCCGAAGCGTTAAGCTCATAGCACTTTTCCTTTTTACTTACTGTTTATGTAACGCCTCGCACAGCCCCAATGACCGCTCAACCCTTACTCTGCTATACAGGGAAATCCCTCCTTCATTCTGCTCACAAGGACAGGGGTTCCTCTCATTGTACGGAGGATTCCGCTTATTCGCCAATAATTCAATGCCAGACTTCGATTCAAGAATTTCGTTTGTGCGGAACTCAATAAAATCAAGGCACACACAATCAGGACACAACACCGACAAGAGAGCTGATTTCTTCAATGACGCACAGGGTTCGTTTAGCTAAATTTTAAACCAAAAATATCAATACAACGCTGAAACAATATATATTCTATACACCACTGAAATTACTTACTGAGTCTCCATGTAATTCAATCAAGAATACATAAAGTCGCACATGGAACTTATAAACAATTCTCCATAAATAGATATATATACATACAGGTGGTCAATCTCAAAAGAAATCACTTACAATTTCATGGCAGGCCAGATATTCAGTTCAGTGGCCATTATCCTCCTACTTTGTTGCTGAAGAAGTTCTTCTTATGCTCCCTGAAAATGTTCCCTGCTATATTCTGTTGTTGTCCTTTGTCTATCTCTGCATCTATTGCCACCTTTGACATCAATGAAAACATTTCCAACACAGCAAAGGCGAGCTCATTGGCGAGCCTATTTTGGGCTCTAGGAATGTAAGTGAGCTCATATTTCTCGAAATTTTTGAGGAGGTCTAGGGCTGCATTTTTGTACTCCCTTAATCTTGGATTCTTGGCTGAGTATTCACCTTTGATTTGTTTAATGACAAGTTTGAATCTCCTTGGGCTGTTATTTTCCTAGCTCCTAAGTCTGCGAGTAAGTGCAAACGAAGGAGGAGAGCCTCATATTCTACCATATTATTAGTACATTGAAATTCTAATCTGTAAGAATTACCCTCATTTATGTTATGTATCCAGACACCAGCTCTTGAACCAGCCTTGCCACATGAGCCATCAAAGCTCATGTTCCAAAGTGTTTCTACTTCATGTTTGTCACTGAGTTTTTTTTCAGGGTTGCTAGAGTTTTGGTTATCATTTTCTTCATTTGAGGGTGAGTATGAGTGTTCTAGAGGGCCTAGTCCTTTCTCAACTCCTTTTACTTGTCCACTAATCTCATTTTCATTATACAAGATAAAATATTCCAAATCTGAATGAATGGAATAAATCGGGGTGTTGTTGGGTTTGTCTAGGCTACTTACCATATACTTCATGTGAGACTCCCGGTACAGTCTCTTCGTTTGGTTAAAAATCAGGATGGTAGCATAAGACATGTGAAGTTGGAGGTTCCCCAACACCTTGGCTCCCCAAGATCGGGACAAAAGCATGCCATACTTGGGGGGAATGTCAGGCACTAATATGTCCATGACTAGGATCTTAGCAGGGTTTTGTGTCAGATTGGCATATAAATCCTTTATTAGGCCCAAGCACTTAACTCTGCTTGAATTGAAAGAATACAAATCTTTGTAGGGCCTGGTTATTTCTAGGCCTAATCTCTCCATCACTACCTTTGGCATGAGGTTGTGAGAGGCACCAGAGTCTAGCATGGCATTATGTAGGATTTTGTCATGTATGTTTAGGCTAACATAGAAAGGGGGAATGGCTCCTTCTTGGTATATTCCATCTACTTCGGGTCCAAACAACATCTCTGGTTTGTCATCCGTCAAATTCAAATTATTGGTATCGTTTCATATGTTTAGAACTTTTATAACTTCAGATTTTTACATATCCTAAGCTACCAGTTTAGTGAGAGGTATGGTTATTCTGATTTTAGCAATCTCTCCTTCAAAAATGAAAGGTACTTGGGTTTTAGACATATTTACATCAGTTTTATCAGCCATAAATTTTTCAACATTTTTAATTTGTTGATTATAATTTGGGGCTTTGGTCACTAAAATTTTCTTAGGGCTACTAGCAGAGGTACTAGGGTAGCTAGTGCCACCACTTGGTTGGAAAATTTTGTCTTTGTTAGGATCAATTTTCGTAGCCATGGCATTGGTATTGTCTACCGTTCTTTTGAGAATGTTTTCGGGGGTTTTCCTAACAACAGTGTCTAATTTTTTTTTCTTGGAGTTGTCTTGGTTTTTCTTGCTCCTAAGGTCATATTTCCTGTGGACTTCCATTATGGCATTTTCCAATCCCAACTCGTAGTATTCGGAATCTTCATGGCTTGTTTCATCTAGATTCAAGGAGAAGGAACCTTGTTCTTCTTCTGTGAGAAAAACATCACCCTCGTTATCAGAGCCTATTAATTTTAGATGATTTTCATCCGACTGTTCAATATCTCTTTCCCCTTCATCTACATAGTTATCTTGGAAGGGTGGCCTGATTTTTTGATCATTTTCCCTTTGTCTGATTTGGGGCAGATCTCTTCTGAAGTTCTGATTCCAGTTTCTGTTTTTGGGATTTGGTTGGTTCTCTCTAGGATGTGTTCTTTCTTTTATGCTTATTCTCTCCATCATTCTCTCCATGGTTCTAAGTAGGTTGTCAATCTTGGAATTAGATGAGGAGGTTGAGGGCATGGTTTCATCTTTGTAGGTTACCCTCTTTTATGATCTTAGCCTAGCTTTATTTTCAATTAAGTTGGTCTCTACACTTATAGTTCCCTTTTTCATGTCTTCTAAAGTTAGGGGCTCTCTTTCTCTTAGCCGATAGGCCATGTCGGGGTGAAATAATTCTGGGAATTTAGCTAAGGCTAGGCCTAGTGGGGGTTTCATATGAGGTGGGAGGGCATTGTAGACACTATTAAACCTGGTGCAATAATATTGGTCACTCTCCCCCGTATTCCTATTAAGATTTTTATATTCAGAAAGGATTTGGAGGGGGTTTTTCTTGATTTCCCACTTTTTTATGAAAGTTTGGTAAAGGGAAGGGAGATCGTGTATGATGTTGGGAGTCAAGTTCTTAAACCATTTTTTAGCTTCTCCTCCTAGGCTTTGGGAAAACATCCTCATCTTAATGGTTTCCTCTTCTAATTCCATGTAGTCAAAAGCATCATTTATTCTATCTACATGTTGTTGGGCAGTGGTAGATTCACCCCTGGTAAAGTGAGGGATTCTGAACTGGTAATCATTTGGAAAAGGTACCAATGGTTGTGGTAACACTAGGGGTGCATACCATGCTGCCATGATAGGAGCTAATGGTGGATTTACAAGCGGAGGATTTGTGATATGAGATGGAGTGGTTTTCAAAGTGGAGGTGTGAATGGGTGTGGCAGAAGTACTTGGACCAACAAACTGATTCTGAGCAGTCTTGGGGTGAAAAGAGCAAAAGTGGTGGAGAAGTTGGAAATCAGGTGGTGTGGAAGGAGAAAATTCTCCGCTATGACTCTGCTGCAAGTATATGGGCTCAAGATCGGTATGGTCAATCCTACTTTGTGACTTGGTTCTAAAAATGATTCTCGTGTGATGCAAGTGAAATTGGGGGTCTTGCAAGGTTGTAATATGTTCAAGTACAGAGCTTTATTTATGAATGGTCGTAACAATAGTTAAGTTTCTAGTTTCAGAAGTTTGCCACAAAATCCTTTCTGGGTCATCAACTATAGTAGGAGGGTTTGGGTCCGAATGAGATCTGGTATTGATTATTTGCGAAGCTAGATTTCAAACTCAAAATTTAGAGAGGCTAAAAGTTTTTTCAACCTTTTCAAAAAGTTTACATCTCTTAGTGTTTGCTAAACTCACACAGTGTGTGACTAGGCTTCTAGAATTCTCAGTGTTGATTCGACACAATCCTATAGGAGTCCATGGACACTAGTAAAGTTAGAAGGCCTACTGGAGGCTAGTGGAGTCACGTGGATATTTTTAGTTGTTTCAAAGATGTGTGTCTATAGTCCACCACCAATATTGACAAGAAGCCAATATAGGAATTTTTTGGGGTTTTCTGAGTTTCTATATGTAGCCCTAAGGTTTGTAAGAGTGTCCTATAGCTGAGTCATCATTTTGATATGATGGTGAGACAACCAAATTATACTCTTTAGCTATAAACTTGAGTTCTCTATGATTTGATAAGGTTTTTGGAAGTCTTAAGGGATGCTTAGATTGTCACTGACATCAGAGGTTGCATCATGATCACCATTGTGTTAATGATAGTGATGAGGTGGTTTTAAATCAACAGATACTCTTTAACAAGGGATTCTGGAGTCCTAAGGGGAACTTAGATTGTCACTAACTTAGAAGGTCCCACCTTGATCGCCATTATGTTGGTGTCTCCTGATTTAGTAGATTGGTAGACCAAATGCACAGGGTAACATCATACCAGTCTTTGGAGTCCTAGGAACTAGCCTTCCTGGACTTAGAGAGGGCTCTCTTTATTATGTGAAGGATGTGAACTGGTTCACTTTAAGTGTTTGATATTAGGCTAGTTGTTAAGTGTAGGTTTTTTTTTTGTTTTGGTTTGGGTAAGATGATAAAGTAGGATAGGTGGAGTGAGAGGTTATCAAATCAATTGGGCTATGGAGTCTATGAAGTCGTTGATATCTCAATAATGAATCGGGGTACATCACAGGGAAAATCTAGTGTAGTTAATGGATCTTTAATGTTTATGTGTGAGGTGAAATGGACATTAAGTTTGGGAACCAAGGTAGGGCAAAGGGAAATTAAGAATCCTTCGTCAAATACCTATGAACAGAGAGATCTTAAATACTGATAAGCAAAAGATACTAGTCATGAGATAGGGCACACCATTTACTCAATGACAATACTTTTAAACAAATACACATTGAAGATATACAATCCAGTGGAACAAATAAAGTAACACAACTTATCTAACTTCAATGATTCTACTTTCAAGATTTGAAAAAATATAAGAGACAAATAGAATCAATAAATGAAGAGGGAACACCTAAAAATCATTCATTAATGTCACGTCTCCCCGACCCAGCGTTCTACACATAACCCAGATAATCTCCGCGTTATGCGCCAGATAACATTGATAGTTTTTTATACTGAATCACTTACAGATTCAGACTGTTGTCCGGGGTTTAAATTCTTTTCAGCACTATAGACAGCCATGGAATATAAGAATTTCCATGAGAGTTTTTTTTTTTCTTCTTGACCTCCCCTCTTCTCAGACCATCTAGTAGACTTATATATCTATCTATATATTACTTTGTATTTCTCAGGTTTTTCTTTTCAGAGTTTTGTCCAACTCTAGATGATTGCTAGGCCCTTCCTCCACTTTCCAGTTTGCAGGCCTTATAAAAATTTTAACATTTTAAAGTTGCAGCATCGAGATATAGATGTATGCTTCCTCGCATACCTCTATCCATACTCAGTTCACCTCCATTGCTCCAACTACTTTCCCAGCAGTTTATATGGACGGTAAACAGATGGTCTGTTCATTGTATTTTTACATATGCTTAAAATCTTCCCCTCACATAAACTTTTATCACACACTAGATTGTTCAATAGGATTCCCCCCCCTTATTTTACTGTTGCAAACTTTCCACAGGGTGACATTCTGGTACAGACTCAATTGTTCCATGGGAAAACTAGGAAACAGATCCTCTTTCTTCAATCAAATGGGGGTAGAGCCTACTGAACTGGATAGTTTAGAATTCCTAGTGTTAGATCCTCGTCCTTAGTTAGGATTCACTTCTTCTTTCATATGTTTACACTTACATTTAATAGAATAATTTAAATTCTAAATTTTAAAATTCTTTCCATTGTAACACAGCTGACATACTGAACCCCATACTACTATCACAGGGTTGTTGTTTCCTATACAGGGAATTCTGTGCCATCAGTATTGTTATGATAGGTTTAGTTGTTTGGTAATTGCTGTTCATGGGTACTGTGTTGTTAACATTTTCTGTTTATACATACAGCAATTAAATATTCCTTTAGAAGATAGCAAACTATACCTATACATAGTTCTTAGATTTTCTGTTCAATTGATCTATCATCTCTAACCTCATTAATACTAGGTACTCATCCCTACAACCCAACCCTTTGTCTCTGTTATCAATAGCTTTAGTTTGGAATTACATGAGTTACTGAACAATTAATCAATCTAACATTTGCATACTGCACCATAACATAACAATTTATAAATTGCATAATGAACCATAACATCATAATTCATAAATTGCATAATGAACCATAACATCAAATTTCATAAAACGGGAGGTTACAATACTTGTTGGGTAAATTCCAAACTGCACACTTTGCTTATGACTAAATTTTCCAACTGAGAAATTATTTATTTTGAACCTACCTTGAATGATCAACCAAGAATAGTATCATTCCTAACTGTTTGGATGCCTTATTTTTAAGTTATAGCTCTCAAAGCTCTGCCCACCCTGCTCCACTCTGTAGATGTCATTCCCGTTTGCTTCAGGGCTTCCCATTCTGGGACTCTTTAAAGCTGCTTTAAGCTTTCCCTCAGCTTTTCCAGCTTTTTCTCACCTCTTCCCAACTACTCCTCTTCATTGGGGAAATTTAGATTTTTCCTCAAAAATCTAAATTAGAAATAATTTCTTTCAAGGATTTTTGAAAGATTTGGGGAAAGTATTTTTCCTTTTCCATCACCTCATGGATTAGGCATGTGATCTCACTTTCTCATCTGGTCACAGTGCATACACAATATTTTATTTACTTTTCATAAATAAATAGTTAACCACATCCACACAATAATTATCTATTGGGGTCTACTCTCTTGATTTATGTTCAAAATGTCTCTATTTGAAAATAGACAGAACTTGGGTGTTGTCATTAATTTCTCTAAAATAAACACCATCAAAGGTTACAATCATTCACTTACTATTTTAATATAACAGAATGATTTCCTACCATTCCAGCTCGTTCCATGTAGCTTTTCAGCAGTAAAGTGCTCCACTGCACCTTTACTCTAGCTACCATTCGATTTCGCAATTCAATTTCTTCCCGCTTTCATTTTTGAAGTGGCTCTGGAAGAAATTCCTTTTCCGGTTCCACCTGGACCACATTCCAATCAAAAACGTGAGAAGTATCAAAATTTGCATTTTTTTTTTTTTCCAACAAAGAGATATGAACACATCACACAATTTAATATGCAATGGTAGGGCTAGTTTATAAGCCATTAGTTTCCCTCCTTCTCAACACCTTCCTCGGTGTTACACTTTAACGTTGATTTTTCAACTTTGACAAAGCTTCCTTCTTTGTCCTTGATTAGCCCCGTAGCGTACTTTCCGTTCTACTCATTTCCCCGATGTCCGATGCGCTTATTTTCTTTCCTACTGGCAAGAAGTCTGTCTAGAAAATCTTTTATTCCGTTCTTTCTATTCACAATTCATCCCAATGTAAGTAATATCAGGTACATATAGTTAATAATCCACAATAACATCAATAATTTCAAGGAATTCAGTTATTAGTCAAACCGTTCAGGTTCATAATAGTTTACTGCACTTTTAGTACACTACTTATCCTTTCTTGTTTTTCAGTGAGATTCTTTCCTTACGCAAACTTGGTCCAGTTCATCTTTTCTTGATTTTCTAGGTGATTTATCTGCACTTATCTTCACCTCTTTTTTTCTCCTTGTTTCCATAGTGTACAATTTCCTATTACACACTTGGCTAAACAATTTTACAACTTTTCATTAGTACTAATAAATGAAAGAAAACAATTGTACCATATGCATGGTTATGCTTACCCTTTCTCAGTTCATAGTCATACTTCCAGTATATTATCATTGTTTTCTTTTGTTAGTCAATCAATTTAATTAGTAATAACTAGACTCGTTAATAATCTCTACAATTCAATGCTTACTTCCCACATGAAATTTTTTTTCCTCTAACCTCTTTTATGAATTGTATCCACTAGTTCAAAACTTATGTGAATGAATTTGGAGCTGTTGGGTTTCCCCCACACCCAAGTCCAAATGTATCTCATCCTCTTTTCTCTCAGTTGGTAGCTGTATGATTTCCCACTATTTCCCTGTCTTGAATTTAAGACTCAAGAAATTTAAATAAAATTTACACCAACAAAATTTTATAGTGCTAATACATGTTTTCTTTTATAGTGATAAATGTAATTTCTATAATTCATCACTTTCACAAGTATTAATACTTGATAATGTCAAAAATAAATTTGATACAGTTTCCCCTTTTTCAAAGAATCACCAGAATTTATGCATTCACTTTTAATTGTATGTTCATGCTCTACTAATTCCGATGATGATTCACCACTTATCTCTGTATGTGAATTTCATTAATCATTAGCAATCAACCCATGGTTTACATAAACAACACGTGGTTTCTAACAAAGACTACTTACAACCATGGTTCACTTGATAAATGGAGTATAGGGAAATAATGGTGCTCCATTGGATTCTTATCCATGCATGATACTTATTTTCCCATGAATAAAATAACAATTGATAGGTTTTCCATTCTACCTTAGTTAACTCACCTGAAAAGAAATACATAGATTTATCCCTTCATTCCTTCAAACTCAATGTAATGGGTCCACATTATGCTCTGTAATGTGCAATAATCCACCATTACTAACCACATCACTTATTTAACCACTATTTAGACCTCTCAACTGGAACTCGTTTACTACCACATATTTACATGAACTGATTTACAACATACTTAGTCATGACTTTCAATATCCACAAGACTAAAATCATCCGGTAACTTTACCAATTACCAAATATCCAATTTTTTTCCTACCCTTAGGCTTGTTATTACTTTCACCATAATTAGAGTAATAATAATCCAGCCATATGGTAAAACATGTCATTCTACCTTTTCATAACCTCAGGCTGTGCTAATATTATAACAAGACTACCTATATTTACAATGTTAATTGTAGATTTAACTTATGCTCCACATGCACTTCTTTCATTTTAATCCATCATTCTCATGATAATGATTATTAATATATATATATATATATATATATATATATATATATATTTTCCATAGTTAATTAAGAATTTACAACTTATATTTAACATACCTCTATTAAATATAAATTGTCATTTTTTTATTATCCACCTTTCTCTATGTATTCCAATATAAACTTTCCGTTTCGTTTTTTTCTTTCAATAACCATGGTAACACCTAGTATAACATATTTGGAGCATATATCACCCCACAATTATTCATTTATAGCTTTTCATGCTTCTAATCAACTTATTGTTATAATGAATATCAATAGAATTCTATTTTAGGTGTTTTAACACCCACAACTTTTAACTTCAGTTTTAATTTCATATATCCATTTCTTAACCTTATCCTGAAGGTTAATTTCTCTATAGATATATATTCTTGCACACAATTTTTTTTTTTTTTTTTTTTTTTATACTCAATTCCAC
The DNA here is from genome assembly GCA_034641835.2 of Pinus albicaulis. Classification (NCBI taxonomy): domain Eukaryota; kingdom Viridiplantae; phylum Streptophyta; class Pinopsida; order Pinales; family Pinaceae; genus Pinus; species Pinus albicaulis. Next base: position 298,193,594 of record CM076575.1, read on the forward strand.
CACATTGTATATATAAAGTGAAACATATAAAATTTTCTTTATAAAGCTCTTCGTTATATGAACCATTATATTTCATATCAGTAATTCCTCTACTCTTTTTCATATATATATATATATATAGAACCACTCCATATATATATAATCCACACACCTTCCTAACTATTCAAATTTTTTTTCTTATACCTTCATATAAGTCATACCCGCACATATCACCCATATGTTGCTTCTATCCTTATGTGTATATGTAACCCTGACAGTAATTTCTTGAGTGCACCTAGAGATACATATGCATATAATTATATATAAATATATATAGGCCACCTATATATATATATATATATATATATATATATATATATATATATATATATATCTAGGCCACAGAACACACCCATCATGCACCCCCATACATATATATATGTTTACTATACTCCTTGTTTGATACCAGAATATACCCACACATACGGATGAAATAGGTATACCTATAATAAAATGGATAACCCAATTATCCGCCTTGTTATATGGGTGGTCAGATACCCCAACATTCCATTTATATTTAACTCATCTCAAATACATACTCCCACTATATATATTACCTACTCATTTGTATATAAGCACTTATACTCTCGTAGAAATTCATAGACAGGTATATATACTCCAACCAAGGGTTTGGAATGAGCATCACCATGCATTACAACTATATAAATACATCCCCTATTTCTATGCGTTGATAAAAGGGGTTAGCCCGCCCTTCTAGATATATATATATATATAACGCATATCTATAGAAATCATCTCCCTTGTTCGAACCTTATGGTTACTCACCTGTCTTGGCGTATAAGGCGTATCGCATATATATATATCTCTACTCTTTTAAAGAGGGCTCGAATTTATAGGACGGATATAGTCCAATTTAATTTGACACTCATTCGGACGTGGATTTGAACATAACCCAAAATGCATAGTTCAAATAATTCAAATGAACTATGTAGCATTGTATAACAGCGTACTCATACCATCATAGGTTTTATAACGCTCGAACCGAGTATATGGTTTCAGGTACTCGCCTCTTAGATTTATTATGCACCATTTGACTTATCAATTCCTACGTGTACCCCGTTGTTGCGTTGTTTGTTTCCGCGGTGACCATCCAGCTATTATTTTATAATTTTCCCTCAACCATTCCAGGTAATGATAATCAACCCTGCGTCTCGGCGTAGTTGATTTGTCCACCCATCCGGACTCATTACCCGGAGAGCGTTTTTAATTATCATTTGGATTCAAATCCCATGCGTGTTTCCTGTGATTTCAAACGAGAGGTGTATACCGTGTATTTTAATTTATGTTTATCATGTTCAGGTCGTACCGTGCTCGGTTCAGAGTTTAACGTCTGAGTTTGGTTCTTTTCTTTTGTTTTCTTGGATGACTTTGCAGGTAGGGCGGCGTCGCTTCACTGAGAGGAAGGTACCCTCTCTGCCGGCGTAACTTGCTCCCTACTCAACATAAATTGACAGGTGGCTTGCTACTTGTCGATCTTTGACTGATGCCAGTACTAAGCCGAATTCTATCTCTGGAAGTGTAATGTTTCTAGGGTTACTCCTTACCTTCACGCATGCGAAGTGTAATATCTCCCCCTACTTTCTTTGTGCCCTTTACCATCACCTGGTACTCGCCCATGGACGTGGCAGAGTTTTCCCAATCGACCTCAATATTCTCTAATTTTATGGGGCAGTGTGTTTAGGGTTGGGGGGTCTTCTTCTTTTTAAGTTGGGGGTTTCGTGCCGAGTTATTTACCTATCTCACGGCTATGTTTTATGTTACTCAGATGTAGAGTTTTCAGTCACTGTGAAGGTTTGAACTGCTGACCAAGCAGATTCTAGCGTAAGGTCTCTTGTTGTTCTTGCGTTGCATCGTTTGTGTAGTTTCTGTCTTTCATAGACAGTGTCTAATCCCTTTTACTGGTTGTTGTTTTTTTTTCAGAGAGAGATCATCTCAGCCGGTTGGTCTAGCAATTATACATTCATCGATTCGTACTCATGTTGCGCTCTGGTTGCCCTGCTAAGTTATATATATATTTTTTTTTTCTTTGCATAGTTGTCCAGGTTCTGCTACTGTAACCTCACGGTTTTTCTCATAGGAGTTTGTCTTACCACGTTATTGCGGCTGTACACAGCAAGCATAATCGTGTAGAAATCCATTATCAGGTGGTTGCAATGGTTATTCCAGCATCCGTTGTTAACCTATTATTGGATTTCTGTTTTTGATTCTGGAGTCCCTGATAGGATATTAAGATGTTCGGCGAACAGTTTGGATATCCTCCACACCGCCGGCGTTTTGATCTGGTTAGCCCATGTATAGATTAACGCGACACGAGGAGGAAGCCCAAACTATATTCGCAGGTAAACCATAACTCGTGCTGGCAGTTGCAGAGGTTGATGCCTCAGACTCATTAATCTGTGTTTTCTTCCGACTGATAATGTTCATACTCCCCCGTGAAACGTTTAGAACTGATGTCATGTTTTCGTTGGTAGGTTTTATTTTGCGCCTCTGATTTAAAACTGAAGAAATCAATCCGGTTTACCCTACTTAACGCATGCGTAGTTACGCCTAATCGATTCATTGTTTCTAGATCAGATACTCGTCTGCCCTTTGGTATTTATGCATATCAGTTTGACCAAATTTCGTTGCAGAGAGATTACTAACCGGCATGATAACTGAGTTGTCGTCCATGCGTAGGTTCCATAATTTGGTTATTATTGAAAGGTGAGACCTGCCGTGTAATATCATTTAAATCTCGCCTCTCCTTGTTGCATATAATGATTAAACTTGATTTAATCATTCCGTCCAAATGTAATGGTTACAGTGGTATTCTTTTGTTTGACTTAAGTCTGTGTCTATTATAAATGCTAACAGTCATGATTTAATGTAGTGCGCCTACATAGAAGTTCGTTTTGCCACACAGGAGTCGCATAGAAATCTCAGTTTAATATGTGTCGGTTTCTCACCCGTAGTCCCTTTTAATATTGGGGTTCGATTCACATATCTAAATATCAATTTTGTTTTAATGTTTCTTGTTAACATATATATGGGTCGTTCTTATATGTAAATATATTACTCATGTATCTATAATTCCTTGGAATTCAAATTATGAAATTTTCTATTGGTTGTGCACTAGGTGCGCACTTGGAACTTTAGAAACATATACATGTATACCATGATTGATTGCTATTATATTTTAGACCTAGCATAAATTCTTTGCCATAATATGAAATTCGAGGGTTAGAGATGAACTCAATACCCAAGATACACTATATTTGTTATGAAAGTTGTAATACCTCTATAGTGTAGTTTCACTCTTTAGGTTAGTAAGAATACATTTTCTAAGTCCTTGCTTTTAAATTATATTCTTCTTTTGAGGTATATCTATATGTATTTTCTAGTGCTTGACTAGAGAATTTTAATTATATTTTAGATCTTTTGCTACTATACTTGTTTCAAGGCTTAAGGATAGATCTAGAAATGTAACATATACATTTATAACTGCTATAATACTCATATAGAATAGAATTTTGTTTTTTTTTGTCACAACTTTGAATGTAAGATTTTAATATCCTACTTTCTTTCATATTTGTTTTGCACCATAAATTCTGAAGACTGCTACCATCTTAAAGTTATTATACATATGAGCAAATTTCTACATTTGTAGTTGCTGGTAAAGCAAGAGAATATTTCATTGTCCATAGAGACTAAGAAATTTCGTATTTAGACCATAATTGGTTTAGAGCTTCAAGCCTTCACCACTTCACTTATACCATTTAATTTATTTTTATATGTATAATTCACACTTCAGATAAAAGTAGTTGCGAGCACATAACCTGCCCAGTTTTCTCAACTTGTGCTCTGATACCATTTGTCACGTCTCCCCGACCCAGCGTTCTACACATAACCCAGATAATCTCCGCGTTATGCGCCAGATAACATTGATAGTTTTTTATACTGAATCACTTACAGATTCAGACTGTTGTCCGGGGTTTAAATTCTTTTCAGCACTATAGACAGCCATGGAATATAAGAATTTCCATGAGAGTTTTTTTTTTTCTTCTTGACCTCCCCTCTTCTCAGACCATCTAGTAGACTTATATATCTATCTATATATTACTTTGTATTTCTCAGGTTTTTCTTTTCAGAGTTTTGTCCAACTCTAGATGATTGCTAGGCCCTTCCTCCACTTTCCAGTTTGCAGGCCTTATAAAAATTTTAACATTTTAAAGTTGCAGCATCGAGATATAGATGTATGCTTCCTCGCATACCTCTATCCATACTCAGTTCACCTCCATTGCTCCAACTACTTTCCCAGCAATTTATATGGACGGTAAACAGATGCTCTGTTCATTGTATTTTTACATATGCTTAAAATCTTCCCCTCACATAAAATTTTATCACACACTAGATTGTTCAATAGGATTCCCCCCCCTTATTTTACTGTTACAAACTTTCCACAGGGTGACATTCTGGTACAGATTCAATTGTTCCATGGGAAAACTAGGAAACAGATCCTCTTGCTTCAATCAAATGGGGGTAGAGCCTACTGAACTGGATAGTTTAGAATTCCTAGTGTTAGATCCTCGCCCTTAGTTAGGATTCACTTCTTCTTTCATATGTTTACACTTACATTTAATAGAATAATTTAAATTCTAAATTTTAAAATTCTTTCCATTGTAACACAGCTGACATACTGAACCCCATACTACTATCACAGGGTTGTTGTTTCCTATACAGGGAATTCTGTGCCATCAGTATTGTTATGATAGGTTTAGTTGTTTGGTACTTGCTGTTCAGGGGTACTGTTTTATTAACATTTTCTGTTTATACATACAGAAATTAAATATTCCTTTAAAATATAGCAAGCTATACCTATACATAGTTTTTAGATTTGCTGTTCAATTGATCTATCATCTCTAACCTCATTACTACAAGGTACTCATCCCTACAACCCAACCATTTGTCTCTGCTATCAATAGCTTTAGTTTGCAATTACATGAGTTACTGAACAAATAATCCATCTAAAATTTGCATAATGAACCATAACATAACAATTCATAAATTTGCATAATGAACCATAACATCACACTTCAGAAAACATTGATATATTTAATACAGACTTAATTTAATCTCCAAATTTATGCATGCATACCGATACTATGACCAGTCCTCCCAACCGTAGAGTTCGTCTATCTCCAGAACTCACCCCCGAGCTGAGATCCTCCTAGAACAGACTAACCTCAATCTGTTCTGGAGCAGCTTATTTAAGCCGTGCTTTCCCCAAAGCCTGTTTCCAATTCTGCGTCCAGAATTTCAGGATGCTTTATTCCTGTTTAGCCTAGGCTTCCCATTTTGGGACTCTTTAAAGCTGCTTTAAGCTTTTCCTCAGCTTTTCCAGCTTTTTCTCACCTCTTCCCAACTACTCCTCTTCATTGGGGAAATTTAGATTTTTTCTCAAAAATCTAAATTAGAAATAATTTCTTTCAAGGATTTTTGAAAGATTTTGGGGAAAGTCTTTTCCTTTTCCATCACCTCATGGATTAGGCATGTGATCTCACTTTCTCATCTGGTCATAGTGCATACACAATTTTTTTATTTTTTTTTCATAATTAAATAGTTAACCACATCCACACAATAATTATCCATTGGGGTCCACTCCCCTTTGGATTTATGTTCAAATGTCTCATTTGAAAAGCATAGAACTTGGGGGTGTTACAATTAAACTATGAAAAACTTTGAAGCAAACTGATAAGCATATACAAAGGGCAAGATCGAAACAATACCTCTTTGACTTAACCTAATTAATCAATACATTAAGAGATATTTCAAGACAGAGTTTAGACATCATAAAACAAGTAGGGCTCACCATGAATCATGTTTGTAAACTAGCATATTAATCCAATAATGAAATAGACCAGCTTAGGTGGGCCTAAGGAGCAACTAAGAATTCCTTAAACTAACCCAGCAGAGGAAAACATGAAGACAATAGCAAACAGGAGGACTGACGTGCCTCAAACAACATTTCTCATCCTATACTCTTCTGAGCTATTGCAATATAGAAAGATGGACATATGATAAACAATAAAAACATTGACAAATAAGAGATACATCACCATTAACTAAACTCAAGAATCCTATAAGTAAGCCTTCATCATTATCAACCAAGGCAAATCATACACAAGCTCCACAACACTAAATTATTCTTCGACTTCCAAAAACCATGTATTGCTCTTAAACACATCAAAATCCCCCTATTACATTGAATCCTCATGCCTTATATAAAAATCAAGGAGGAGGAAAGCCTAATAGAGCATCTAGAAGTCTATTGGCTAATCAGAAGTATCTACATTGTCTTTGAGGCCTTGCAAGGCCCAAGGCACAAAAATATCTAAAATAAATATCTTTCCGGTCATTTTTAGCAATTAAATTGACCTTTGGTCTCTGAAAAGCCTACAAAAGCTTTCCAAATCCACATGCTGACTTGTCAACGACAGGAGCATAGCACTGTGTCAAATTTGAATTTGCATGCCAGGAGCGTAGCACGGGAACAGAAAAAATCGGTCTTCTTACAATAGTGTTTTGAAGTCCTTATCGATGTCGGATAAGCCTCCATTATGGCTCGTTGGAAAGCCCTTGAAGTATAATTCCCATATCTATCCTTGTTTTTCTGACCTGACCCCTGAAACCTATCCAAAAAGTGAAAATTCCAAGATTGGTAGGAGCGCATCACATCTCCTGAAAAGGAGACAGAATGGTGAACAATTGGGTGTTTTTTACCCTTTTAGAGAACCAAAACAACTCCAATTGATCTGAAAATTGGTGAGAATGATCCTTTCATGATGAGGAATCCAAAAAGGAAAGCCCTTCCTCTTGAAGATGAACTGAAAAGGAGCGTAGCACCAGGTGTGTTGCGCTCCTAGCCTCAAAATTTGCAAAAAACAAAAAATTATCCAATTTCTCACAAATTTGGTAGATAAGTGCCTCATGGGTCCTGGGAGACCCGTAGAGGAGCTTGAGCCAAAATACCAAGGCTAGCTTGGTCCTTTTCCTCCTTTAGTGCTTGGATCTCAATTTTGGCCCTTTTGAGTTCTTGTCTTGCAAATTGGTTTCTTTGAGCATAATGCTTAGCCATTCTTCTTTGTAGATCCAAGTCTCTATTGGCCTTCTCCAGCTTGGTTTCAAGGTGTATGTTAGCCCTCTCAAGCCATGATTCCCTATCATGTTCAATTTCCAGTGCAAGGAATTCTTGGAGAGAAAGTTGTTCCGCTTGGGCTGATTCTTCTTCTCTCTGATTTGCCAATGCTTTCCTTAGACCCATAGTTCTAGGTCTCCTTCTAGTTTGACCTTCCTCATCAGTAATCTCCTCATAAGTGCCCATGAATTCTGCCAACTTCACCTAGTCCCTTTGAGCCTCTTTCCGATACTTGAGTGTTCTTGTTTCATGGATGGATTTTTGGGCACTCATTTTCTTGTTTTGCATCTGATAAAAGTGAATGACATCCTTTTCTCTATCTAATTCAACCTCCAAGTCCTTGAATTGTGCATTCCTGTCTTGGAGGAGGGAGTTTGAAATTCTTGTTTCATTCTCATCATCACTATTTATGTGAATGAGTTCAAACTCTCTTTCTTTTTCATGATCTTCCTCTTCTTCTTTCATTTTTTTCTTACCTTTTTCCAGTGGTTGTGTTGAAGTAGATGGCAAGGTCCCTTGCCTTGATCCTCTTTGGTAAGTGAGAGTAAAATTTGCAACAAGTCTCATTTGAATACCTTTATCATTAGCGACCTTAGGGTTGTTTTTCTTCTCACTGATGATATATGTATGTGTGTCTTCCTCACTTTGCCCTTGACTGCCTTCTTGAGAGGCATTCTCATTTTATCTCATGCTAGTATCACTATCAAGATCTTCATGATTTTCATCCTCTGTATTTGCAATATTATAGGTGTCTTCATCATTGCTTTGTACATCTGTATCTTCATGACTATCCTTCTCTTCATAATTTGGCCCATTGTACTCACTTTAAAATTCTTCCTCTTTATCACTTCTTGCATTTTTTGTGGGGTCACTATTAGAGGCATATTCATTATTTTCTTCATATTTGCTATGCCTACTGTCTTTGCCCTCAGAATTTGTTTCTTCATTAGCACTGCTTTGTTCATGAGCACTGTCATGATCTTCTTCTTCACCATGACTGTCATTTTCTGCCTCATTATGTGTGTCTATACCCACACTGATTTTCCCATTGTATTCACTATTTTTCCCACTGCAGTTACCTTCAAACTATGTTTCTTCTTGACTGTTATCTTTATCTTTTTCACTGCTCCTTTTATCACTTCTATTGGGCTCACTGTTTTCTTCTTTACCCTTATCATTTTTCTCATCAAAATTTGCCTCTGTCCTTGGGCTGTCATTGATTTCCTCATCCTCATCTAGTTCACTGCCTTTGCCTTCTTGTTTACTTTTTGTTTCACTGCCTTTGTCACTACTTTCTTCTTCATCAAAACTTTCTTATTTGTCTTCTTCCTCATCACTTTATTCACTTACATCTTCCTCTTTGTCATCACTTTCTTCATGACTGCCATGTTCATTTTGGTCACTATTTTCTTCCTCTTTGTCATCATTGTCTTCTTTGTTACCTTCTTTATCATTTAGCCCACTGCTTTTGTCACTGTCTTCTTTACTGCTTTCATCTTCCTCCTCTTCACTTTCCTTGGTATCTTCTCCATCATTTTCACTTTCTTCACTTTCATTTCCCACCTCTTCATCACTTTTTTCTTCTCCTTGACTGTCATTTTTTTCTTGATTATCATGTTCCTCCTTCTCACTTCTTTCTTCATGTTCTGAGGCTTCAGGGGAAGGTGAAAGAGGGAGGTTTGTTTGGGGATAGGATTCATGTGAAGAGGATGAATCATGGTCAGTGGAGGGTGATGGAAGTGTGGGAGGAGGAAGTTGAGATGATGATGGTAAACTTCGTAGAGGAAGGGGTTGTGGACTTATGAAAACACCATGGGTGATGAAAACTTTCCATGGGATGCCTTGTTGCTCCAATTGGTGTAATACAATCATTTTGATGAGGGAATGGTGGAAAAGACTTGAAATTTGTTGGGAGGGAGGCCTTTTTTTCACATTGGATGATATTTTATCAGTACTTTTACAAAGGTAGTAGGGAAAATGGAGAAACTTGGCCTTAGTAAAATGCATGAGTAGTCTTATGTGGTAGGAATAGATCCTAGAAACCTACCCTCACAGGTGAAGTATTTCATAATGATCTTCATTAAAGGAACATATTTTTCCAACAAATGAGAAAAGGGGGAAATGGTTTTGCAATCAGCTTGGCAACTTGGTTTTAAGAAGGGATGATAATGTCTTAGATCCATATACACCTGTTTGAACCATCTTTACCCCATGCAAGGTACTCCAGTGGCCATAGAGATTGCATTGGTGGTTAGCTGAAAATTCACTCCAGCTAGATGTACATGGTGGTCATAGAGGTTAAGGACAAAAATTTTGGTCAATTGAGGGTGGCTTTGGACTCTCTGCACTTTCTCACAGAACTCATAGCATCCTACTTCTTGGAAATATTAAACTATAGTCGGAGAGGTTGTCAATTCTTTAATGTTTATAGGCTCAAACCTATTTTCTTTCCCACCCTTCCTCTGCTATTCTCTAGGCCTTTGGCCTCTCTCACCACTGTCAACACTGCCTTCTCTAGGCATTTTGTCTTTTACACTTGTCTTTGAAAATAAACCCTAATCTACTTGAGGGATGATATGGAGAAGGAAAGTGAGATGACGATGAGATAGGTGATCACAAAAAATGAAGGGGAAGGAAGAATGAAAGAAAAAAATTTGGGCCTCAGTGTGCTCTTAGCATGTAAATGGATGGGTGCCCTTTTAACAAGGGAGTTGTTTAGCAGGGACTTAGGCTTTTTCCTCCTTCCTTAGGGCTTTTCCAGATTCCCTTTAAGTTTACCCTCCAAATTTCTCTATATTTTTAATTTTAGAGAGTAGGAAAAAGTAGGGAAAAACTCTAAATACCTCTCAAAACTTCAACAACTAAAGCAAAAACATAGGAATGCAGCACGGTCCAGTCGGGCGCCTTCTACACATTCTGTCGAGTAGCCTCTACACATAGGGTCGGGCAGCTTCTACACACCCAGGTGCGTAGCGCGAGTGGCCTTTGCATGGAGGGTTAGGCAGATGGAAGCCTTGAACGCGTAGGAGCGAAGCGTGGGCACCTCTGCACGAGGTGTCTGGTCTTCCCGGGCAGTTACTGAATGCACAAGAGTGTAATGGTGGCACTTCTGCATGACCTGTCGGGTGCCTCCCGACCAACGTTTGAACGTGAAGGTGTGCAACATAGGAGATGTTAGGCAGGAAGCTGGGTCAAGCTTCCTCTTAAACATGCTACTGTGTACTCCTGGCAGCCTCTGCATGCCCAGAAGCACAGCAAATGCGTGTCAAGCAGTCTGTCGTGTAGGCCTGAACGGGTAGGTGCACAGTTATTCTGGCAGGGCCGGTGGGGTAGTTGTGCACACGACAGATTCATAGCGTGCTGCTACAGGAGCACCGCACCGTGTAGAAAAATGCACTGGGAGAGGAGACAGGAGCATAGCGCAGAGGTTTCTTGGCTCGAACACTTGCCAGAAAACTTCGAAAACCTTGAAAACTTCCACTCTTTTTTCAAATGAATACATGTTTTGAATGATGATGGATTTAGGCTTTTTATACCCTTTGAAAAAATTAAAATTAAAACCCACTTTACTAATGTTTGTTGTTGGTCTTTTATCTCCTTTGCTAATATTTCCCTTTTCCTTTTGCAGGTGGTGTTTTTAAGAAACAAAGTGATCTTTGTGGGTGATCTTTTAAATGGTGATTTCATTCTCTCTTTGGCCACTGATTTGTCAGAAGCATGATGAATCTGTCCTGTATAGCAACCTTAGCCTTTTTGGTCAATTTTATCATTACCTTCATTTGGCCATTTCTGCTTACTGGTGGTGTCATAAGAGCAGTGTTTTTGATCTTTACACTTCCTTTGGATTTTGGCACTTTTAAACCCTCAACAGTAGCACTTAGGCTCTATTTGATTCCTTATTTGACTTTTAGCTTCTTGCCCTCTCTTTGTGATTATTTTGTAAACGTGTGACTGTGCTTAAGGAGCTCACAACCTTTACATTGATACTCTCTAAAACTTGTCATTTGCTGTAGTTAAGATTGTTGTTTTGACAAGCCATAGAGGTGACCATCTAACATTACCCTTGAAAATTGTGCTTTCCATCATCAAGGAGCTCTCTCAAAATAAATTTTCAATTTATGTTATGTGATATTGTTGCATCTTTGTCTTTGTGATCTCTTGCATGGATCCCTTGCTGGGCAACACATGTTGTGCCAATTAGTTACAAAACCATTGATACTATTCAGAATGTATCCCTTTGGTGAAGTGACAAATAAAAACCCTTTCTATCTTATTTCAACCATGGGGGGCCTCCTTTCAAATTTCCTCTGAAAACCTTCTGATCTTTAATGGGGTTTTATGACCTTTAGGTCACCTTTGCCTACCTTTTTATATTTCTAGCTTTCAAAGGCCCTTTTGCTTTCCTCATTTATCATTCCTAGAAACTTTGGTTTTGTGTTTGATGGTGTTGACACATCTCTGTCCTTTTTAGCATTTTTACATGGACCTCTTGCTGGTAAACACCTTACAAACAATCTGTCATGAAACCACTAATACTCTTTGTAAACTCAGACATGTTGTTTCTCTTCTGATGTGGATGTCATTGGTGAGTTAGGCTTCTCACTTTGCATCTGTTCTGCTGATAACCATCATAAAGCATTCCTGCGGAAATGTTTTAACAGGGGAAAAATGTCCTTTTGTAGACTCTATGCTCTGATCTAGGAGTTCCTTCCTTGAACGTCTTTTGAAACCCTTTGGACATTCATGAGATCACCTTCTTTTCATTTGATTTTACCTTTTATCATATGTAAACATAGTGAGTTTAGGAAACCAAAGCAATGCATAACCTAAGAGACCTTATAATGACCTATTGGGGTATCTTTTTAGATTAGGTGTTTGGTTGAAAATTGGAATCATGGTTTGGAGATGTAAACAGGGTCTTAACAACTTTTTATGCATTTCCATCTAGGAAATTGAAATCTTTGATTTATATAAAAATATTAGAAAGGGAATTTTAAAATCATCACTATTAGAGGCACTTGGTGAGTAGGGGAAAAAGTTTTAGGCTATTTGGAAAACCAAGGTGTAAAGATAGAAGTTTTAGATGACCAAAAATAGAATGGTAAAGTCAGAGGTGGCAAAGATAGTGAGAATGAGTGACATAAGTCCATGATTTGGTTTTCTGGGAGTGATATATTGGCCATGCCTTGGTAGAGTAGTGGAATAGTGAAAATTTAATCCTAAGGATAATGAAGGAAGTGAGATTTCTAGAACTCATGAGATTCTTGAATTTTGTTTCTAGAAATCTAGGATAAGAATTTAGTCATCTGAACAGGTAAAATTTACTGATGACTAACACTACCTATGAGTATATCTAGGAATATTACTTCACCATACAGCCAAGAACACATCTAAGCCACTATTTTTTGTGCTTGGACTATCATGTTAGTCCCTAAAGAATAGTTTGGGCTTTTCCATTGCTAAGAGAAATAGTCACGGAGTTCTTGCCATATAAGCCATGTTGACACATTTTCAAGGTTCTTTGTGTATGTCAGTTCCTTTTAGCATAATCAAACCACCAACAACCTAGGTGTCTTTTTTTCCACTACCTTTAATCTCTATCACTTTTTGATTGCCACTTTAAGGCATTCCTTCATTGTGAAAGGAAAGGGTTGTGTTGATTAGTTAGTGACTAGTAAACACTCCAATATATTTGGTGTTCTTGGCGTTAATAACTTTAGTATAAGGCTTATAAATTGACCTTTGCCTAGAGGAATCACCATAAAGCCCTAGGAAATTTTTGCAGTCACTCCCAAAGTTACATTTGTGGCTTGGGCTCATAAGGAAACATGCTCATGTAAAGTGCATGATAATCGAGTTGAATTCTTTGCAATAAGTTATGTGGTTTTATCTTGACCCCTTAATTAATGAAATTTAATATTAATAAATCTTTAGTAAAGTTTAATATATTGTAAAATTGATTACATTAAATTATAGTATTGGAGTTTTAATACTCTAATAATATGCACTTGAAGACTTAATTATATTAGAAGGTTCCCTTCAATGGTCTTTTAGGCACGTATTTGAGAAAGTGGCATTCATGGGACACCTACCCTAGTGGTAAAGATGTGTCCTTGTGATCCGGATCTTTGGGGGAGTCCCCCAATATCTAAAAAATTGAAATGGATCTTGGGGGAGAGGTCCCAAAGATATGAAAATTTGAAATACCAAAAGAAAAGAGTTGAAAAAAATACAGTAAAAAAGACCACCAAGAAACTTTTTATTAAAATAGAGAATAACTATAAAAGTTACTAGCCTATGCAAATGACTTTCTGAAAGGAAACTTGCATATATACCCAGAGAAATTATTATTCAAATAAATCTTCAAAAACTTTACTTAGCCCAGTTCATCATTTATTCATCAGAAATTTAGTAAACCGTAAACATGTGTAGGAAGAACAGAATTAATCATCAAACATAAGAACCACACATGAACACTAGGATTTAAGGTGGAAACCCAAGTTGGGAGAAAACCACTGTTGTTGTCGTCTCTGTCTTTAATATTTATTATATAGAAAAATGCTTACATTCTTGTACTGGTGCAGACTCATACCAGCATGCAGACACCCACCTGCAGAAGGCTTCAACCTTCTCTTGTTCTCCGGCTGCTACTATAAGGGAGCTTCAACCCCCTCATCTCATTTACTAGCCAATACTGGAAGGGAGATACAACCCCCTGAACTGATCAATGGCTCCTACTGGCAGGAAGCTTCGACTTCCAAACTGAATGCTCCAACCCTCAGAACCACTGCAAACCACGTTTCATAAATTTTCACACTGGATCCAACAAATTTTACTTCAACATGACTTGTAGATTAACATAAACAACCATCAACCAAATTCAAACAGGTCAGTGAGATCACTACACCCAAACCATAGAACTAAACCTAGACTTCTGCATCAACACACAGAATCAACTACAACCTTGATCATTCATAAAATAATTATATACACGACATTACTTATGGCAACCCAAGTGTATACACACTTTTCTGTGGATGAACCTGCGTATATATCTTTATATACTAAGATTAGAGTTTTGAACAGATGCAGAACAGATCAGAGATATTCAGACAAATTTTGTTAGATTTACAGAACCCTTATATAGTTAGTAGAATTCATCATTTTCAATCAAACAATCACTGATATTTATACACTATCAACTAGCAGCATAATCAATATTCAAACCACCCAAATCTATATGAAGACATCATTGACAGACAATAGAAATATAACAAAATTGTTTAGACATTTCCTTCAACATTCTTCATAAAAACCCTAGCTTCCATACGCGCCTTTGCATAGTCAAACCTGCGTGTATACGCACCTTTACCATGACTAACCTGCACATAGATTTACAAATATTTCAGGACTGCACAACAGTTCAAACCTACAAACTTATTCAACTCATACCCTTCACTTCAGAAATCATGCGCGAGACCATAGATCTAAACAACTCATAAACAGATCATGCAAATACATAGTCATTTCAGGTCTAGAGATTCTGATCCATTATTGTATTCATGAGTGTTTCATAATATCATATCTATCTATTGATTATATCCCATTCAATGCAGATATACTTCATATTGAAGTATTCATTCAATTGACATACTCATGCCCACTTACCACTTACGATCTTCACCTCCTTATATAGTGTGAGCCTTAGCCAATACCATGAGCCAAAACCACACAAGTGTTGATGGTATTCTTGTATAGGATCAAATAATAGTTACTGCGCTCAATATTGTGGGATGATACCATGGTAAGGACCTGTGGTGTCATATACTTAATGTGGAAGTTCATACACTACTTTTCTTAGTCTTACCTGCGTGTATACATGACTTTGCCTTGACCAACTCACATATAGTTTATTAGATATGTACTTTATTGATATTCTGAATCTGATCTGTAAAAATTTTGTCTCGTCATTCTGACATTCTGTTTCATCAATGTGCCACCTCTGAGCTTATCCAAAACAAATGTATTTGTTCTTTTACAAATGGGTTGCCATCAAGGACAACTCATGCAATCATAATGCCAACAAAGTCCCCTTTGGACTTCATGGTAACCATGTTGGTGTTTGATCACCACAACCTGTAGATACCTAATAGACACATCAAAATAAGCATTATTGAAACACCAAATTACTCTCCCCCTTTAACATCAATGGAAAATGAAGGACCAATGCCGAAACAAGGTTTCTTGTAGAAAGAAGAGCTCTGTAGATCCGATCTACACTATACTGACCATGCTCCCCTGGAGCACATGCTGAATCTTCATATATATTTTCAATGAATTACATGACTTTATAACTCAACTGAGTATGACCTTTCCTATCACCAAGGACTCATACTTATATCAATCACCCAACCAAGAGGGGCTACATTTTTTAGTAAACTACACAACCAAGTGGGTTTACGTATTTGGAAAAGTCCATACATGAATAACTATGAAAATATTTACATCATAGGTCTCAACTTGACCCTTATATCAAATTACATATATGACTTTATAACCAAGACCAAAGGACCTCAATAGAGAGAG
This sequence comes from Pinus albicaulis, assembly GCA_034641835.2. NCBI lineage: Eukaryota > Viridiplantae > Streptophyta > Pinopsida > Pinales > Pinaceae > Pinus > Pinus albicaulis. Next base: position 298,209,414 of record CM076575.1, read on the forward strand.
ATCATTGAACATACTTAAGCAACTAGTAGAATTCCAACAATGCATTATGCCCAGCCAGGCTAAAACTTGTGCATCCCATTAATAACTGAGCAGAAAAACCAAATGGCATCTTTCATCAACATGAAAACTTATGTTTTGGACATTGACCCACTGATTTTATGACAGAAAGATCCATACTAGACTGTCTGAGAAGAGACTCGCGTACATACGCGATTTTTCTTCAAGTAACCTATGTACCAAATTTAATCTTTTGAAATTTCATGTGAAAATAGATCAGATAAGTTTAAAAACATAATGAGGCAGAGACAACTCCCAATTTATGTCTAAGATATTCAAATGCTTCTCTGGGAAGAGGTTTAGTAAATATGTCAGCAACTTGTTCTTTGGAGGGAACATACTTCAATTTAACCTTTTTCTCAAACACTTGTTCTCGTAAAAAGTGATACTTCATAGGAATATGCTTGGTTTTGGAATGCATAACAATATTTTTTGAGATGCAAATAGCACGTGTATTATCACATCAGATGGATATGGGTGGAGAAAATTTAAATTTTAATGTCTTGTAATGTCTACATCATCAGAGAAGTTGTGTGCAACATGATGTAGCAACCACATATTTTGCTTGTGATGTAGATAAAGTAATGGAACTTTGCTTCTTGTTGAATGAGGATACTAATTGGGGCCCCATATAAAATCCACCTCCACAAGTTCTTTTCCAGTCATCAACATTGCCAGCCCAGTCTGCATCTGTGTAAGCATGAAGTTTAAGATCAACATTTTTGGGATACCATAGACCAAAGTCTTGAGTTCTCTAGGTTTTAACCCTGCACAGAAATTATCTGCAAACGAACCTTAAAAACGGAAAATAAAAAATAGTGAGAGAATATTATATATCTATATATATATATATATATATATATATATGTATATATATATATATGTATATATATATATATATATATGTATATATATATATGTATATATATATATATATATGTATATATATATATATATATATATATATATATATATATATATATATATATATATATATATATATATATATTCCCTTGGATCCCAAATCAGGACTACCAGATTGATTTTTCATTATATTCCTTTTAGTGTTACAACATATATATATACATGCTGAAGCATTCATAAACCCTAATCCATAACCCTGGATTAGAACATAATTGTAGTTCCTTTGACCGGATCTACAAAATACCAGGGGCCGAAAACCATCATGCCCCAAAACCATGTGCAAACCCATGCACAAGACCATGGGCCGGTCCGCCCACCGAAAAATAGGGTCCAATTTTTTTTTTCCCGGGGCACTAACCCTAACCCCACGCAGGGGACTACTCGCCCCCTGCGATCCCCCAGACAAGGGGGGATACCACCCCCCCTGTAACCCCCCCGTGCATGTGACTACTCGTGGAAAGAATATAACACATACCCAACAAGTTCCTTGAAGATATTTAAATTTTCTTTTTACTACCTAAAGATGTGATTCCTTTGGATTGGCTTGGAAACATCCAACAATCCTAACTGCATGCATAATATCTGATCTAGTACCTGTTAGATAAAGCACATTTCCAATCAAAGATCTATACTTTGGTTGGTTTACCATGGGAGAATCATCATGTGAACCGAGGTTACATCCAGTCATCATTGGAGTGCACACGGTTTGCAGTCTTCCATACCATACTTCTTCAGAATATTCTTGAGATATTTTTTTTGTGAGAGAAATATGCCATATTTTGCTTGTTGCACTTGTAAACCAAGAAAATATGCTAGTTCCCCAAGTAAAGACATTTCAAATTCCTACTTCATAACAAAAGAAAATTTGTGACTCATGGATTCTTCATTACTCCCAAAGATGATATCATCAACATAAACAACAATATTTAACAGTTTGTCATCCTCAATTTTTTTGTACAGGTTACTATCTCCAGATACTGTTGTGAAACCCTGTTGCTAAATATATTTGTCAAGATGATATTACCATGCCCATGGAACTTTTTTTAGCCCATATAAAGCCATTTTGAGTTTGCAAACAATTTTTTGATCATTTCCCAGAATGGATCCTTCTGGTTATTCTATATAAAATTCGTCTTCCAGATCTCCATTAAGGAAGGTAGATTTTACATCCATTTGATAAAATTTGAAACGCTGAAAACTTGAAAATTCAAGAAATATTCTTATAGCTTCAAGTCTGGATACTACTGCAAATGTTTCTTCAAAGTCTATACCTTCTTGTTGAGCATAACCTTTACAAACAAGTCTAGCTTTGCTTCTAATTACATCTCCATTTTCATTTAACTTATTTTTTAATATCCACTTTGTTCCAATAAAAATTTTATCATGAGGCCATGGAACCTATTCCAAAGTAGTTTTCAATTTGATCCAGTTCTTCATTCATGGCCTTAACCAACATTCATATTTACTAGCTTGATTTACATTTTGTGGTTCAATGGTGGATAATAGTGTTAGATAACTAAGAGATCCCACAAGTGTTCTTGTTTGTGTTATCACCCTAATTTTTTTTTTCTAAAATCTGTAAGTTTACACTGTTTTGGTCATATTTTCAAGTAGGTCTTGAGTCACTTTAGTCTTGATAAAGGGCAGGTCATAGATTTAGAAGTCTCAAAGGTTAGTTTTCAATTTCAAATAAAGTCTTTTAACCTCATTCCATGATTAAAAAGTCTTATCATTCACTTAGAGATCATGTCATTAGGTTTCAGATGAAATTCCTGCAATTAGCCACAAAACCGCAGTTTCGTAGCGTGGTTAGTTCAGAAAATGGGTTTTGCACTACGAAAGCACTACTACTTTCGTAGTGCAAAGTGCAAAAAATACACTATGTGCTCTACGAAAGCGTGGATTCTTAAAAGGTCATGTCAAAAACCTAGAATTTGTCAGAAATTCGTTAGATAATGATAGGTTAACATCGTGGTGAGTCAGTTAGAGGTCATATTCGAAGTACTTAACCATTCATATCCATTATTATCATAGCAGGGGTTTCATATTGGAAAATGGGATTTCAAATTCAAAAAGTGTTATCTGTTTAAGTGATTCCAATCTACTTTTGCTCATACTAAACTGTGAAACATCTCTGTTTTGAACTCTAAGTATTAGAGTTAAGCCTATGGTTGTTCTATACCAAGGCTATTTTCATACATAATCAAGCGAGGCTGCCAAATAAAATCAAGCGAGGTTGTTCCTTTTTCTCAAGCAAGGTTGCCAAATTAAATCAAGAGAGGTTTTTTTATAAATTCTGAAGGAAGCCAACAGAGTTTTTTCTGAAACAAGCATGGATGAGGAGAAAAAGAACCACAGAGGAGGACACTGTTTGAGATCTGAACCTGAAATCACAAAATTTTTAACTGAAGATCAAATAGTCATGGATGCTTTTAGTAAAGCAGGTTGTTTAAAGTTCTATGAAAAGTTGCAAGGTGGACATACTCATGTATCCAAAGTGTTTGCATTACATTTCAGTGGGACAAATACAGAGGTTGGAATGTTAAACATGTCAGTGACACCTGAAACGATAGCTCTAGTGACTGAAATACCTAGAGGGCAGGAAACTTGGTTTAAGGGTTTTAGATTCGATATGGAGGCATGCAATATATTTATGAAGCCAGAATATGCAGAGATGGACCTGAAAAATGCAGTTCCCAGAAACTGTATTAACGATAGCTATGCCAAACTACTATTCAACATCCAAAGATATTTCACATGTGAAGGCAAGTACCACAAATTCTACACCTATCATTTCAAACTCCTATTACATTTCGCAGTTATGATATCACTGGATTTACCATTTTTGCTATATAGAAGCATTGCAAAAATGGCTGATAAAGTTCAAGTAAAATCTGAGGGTTGTGAAACATCTCTGTTTCACCATCGTTTAATTAAACTGTTGGTTTTGAATGAGCTCCAGAAGATTAGTAGGGACTGGTCTTATTTTCTTTTTATAAATGGATTTGAAATGGAAGCTCTAACCCTAGCTAAAAACCCTAAGGCAAAGGAAAATCTATCACCATCGACATAATACATTCAACCAGTAGATACAAAGACAAGGAGGTTTGTGAAATTGAAGCCAAGGAAACAAGTGAAAGATAAGGTAGAAAGAACACCAGTGATTGTTACAGAAACTCCTTCACAGGAAAAACAAGGGTTACAAAGTACCAAGGAAGCTAAACAAAAAAAAAACCTGCCAGTAAGAAAATAGTTCAGAGAATTACAAGGAGCCAAGCTGCAACATCAAAAGGAAAGACAGTAGCTTCAGGATCAAGTGACAACCTAGGATTGAAAGGAAACTTGGATTACATATTGCATGCAATATACATAGAAGAATCACCTATAGTGCAAGCTGATTTTGTAGGAATAAATGAAAGCAAACAAAAAAAGGTGAAATCAGCAAAGAAGCTGGAGTTTAAGGGTGAAGATGCAACATTTGTTTTCAAAGCTAGGAAGCCTATAACTAGACATTCTAAAAGGCTCAAGGAACTTGATGCAGAATTTGAAGAAACCAATGAAGCAGCTACTGTTCTTGAAGAGATAGTTGATATTTCCTCACCTATAGCAGAACATGTAGAAAACAGAGTAATCACAACACAAGAAGAAATGACCAAGTATAAAATCCTGGAGGAGGAGTTAAGATCAGAAAACCATGATATTTCTAAGTTGAAGAAAAGAGCCAGAAAACATTTCATTGAGAAAACACAATTTAATAGGATGAAAGTTTTTTGGGAAGCTAAAATAGTCTCCAAATCAGAAATACCAAGCAGTGAAGAACAACTCTTCACATGGACAGTCCCAGCCATTAAGGAGGCAAAGTTTGTAAGAGTGATCAACACTCATTTGAGAGATACCAACAGAAGGTTAAGAAGACAGGGTGGAAGATTTGGAGATACAATTGACAAGTTCTGAAGAAAAGTTAAAAACGCAGTGAAACATAATGATAAATCCACAAGACAATCTCTAATCCAAATGAAGGTAAATTTTGATGAAGATTATGTTTTCAGGGTCATATTGCTGTGTTTTTGAAATAATACCAATACCGTTAAAGTTTAAGTATCTCCAAAGTATAAATTTTGAAGATAGTTTTGACAAAACTGCTCACACAGCAGTTTCATAGCGCAGATAGTGCAAATCTGATGAAATGCGCTACGAAACTGCTGAAGCAGTCTTTTATCATATTTTCATATCAAATTTTGAGGGAATTTTGGTGAATTTTGTTTTGAAATTGCTGGTGGAAGTGTGTTAATGGAAAATGAAGGCTTCCTTGAAGAAAATAGATCAAAAGCAAGTTAGAAAGGGAGCTAAACACTGCGCTATGAAACTGTGTTGCTTTCGTAGCGCAGGTTTATTCTTACCTTTTTGCATTGTTCGAAGTTTAGATTTTGCAAATATGGAGAACTGAAGACATATGGTGTAATATTTGGCAACAAGATACATGTAGAAATGATTCATTAATGGTCAAAGTGCTCAAAACAGATAAGGGAATCAAAGGGCCTAAAAAACAGGAAGACATGTTTCCTAGATTTTAGGAGAACATTATCATCAATATCATGGCCACATCAAGTTAAAGATCATCATCCAAATTCGACTTCATGGGATTGCAGTTGGAAAAATATGTAATAAAGATTAGATAAGGTTGTTAGGAGGGTATTAAAGAGTTTTAGTCCTATTAGAAATATGACTTTTCATTAGGATTGTAGCTGTCAATTTGTAATAAATAGCATGTTTATGATTAGAAAAGGTGTCAAACTCTATGAGTTCGATGTATCTAGTGGAGAAGAAGGAATCATATTTTGTAAATTTTCTATAAAGGGCATAAGATCAAAATCCAAGAGGTTGGATATTTTTATTAGCAAAGACTATTTTTTGTATGTAAAGGTTTTTTCAGCTTAATACAGAGTTCTGTTTAGACAATTCAAGATTCATGAGGAGTTCTTGTCCATTATTGTTCTAATGGAATTCTTCAATATTTCTATCTATAGTGGTGTTTTTTTATGATACTTATAATTCATTCATAATGTTGTAACTTCCTTCATATACAAACTGATTGTGTGTTTCATTGTTCTATATGTTTTACTCCCTGATTTGAACTCCAAATGCCTTGACTTCCATGCTAGATAGACTGTGATGTTTTTGTTGAAGTTATCTTGACTCCATAGCCCAATGAATGTTTTCTAATGTGATTTACAACCAGTTATATCATCTATCTGTTTTACCTTAGAGTTAGCCATCTACTTATTTATCAGAAATCATAAAATTTTGAGAGATCTCTCTTAGGTTGAGGAGGCTAAGCCTTAGCCAAAATATTGGTCTAAAATATTTACACAATGTTTACTTGATGAGCAGCCCATCAGGCCTGATTTTTTGATAACATTTTGTACCCTTGATTCCTTTTCTCCCAAAATTTGAGATTCTGGACGATTATTAAGAACACACTTAGATGGAACCTTTTCACTTTTCGATGTATCTTATTTTGATGCTTCATTAGTTTCTTCTTCTATATCATTGTGATTTTATGAGGGAAAGCATTCATCATCATCATCCTCGTTTGTTGTTATTTCCCTTTTGGGAGATGTGAGTGTTTCATCAATCACAACATCAATACATTCAACAATCTTCTGAAGTCCCTTATTGTAGCATTTGTATGCTTTATTTCTAGAAGAGTAACCAATAATTATTCCTTCATCTACTCTAGCTTCAAACTTACCAATTTTTTCGTCATTATTTTTTATAAAATAAAATATTCCAAAAACTTTAAAGTGCTTCATAGTGGGAGTATTACCATATCAGAGTTCATAAGGAGCTTTATCACTATTCACACGAACATGAGCCTTGTTGAGAATATTTACTGCGGTATGAGCAGCTTCACCCCAAAAGGTGTCAGGAGTCTGAGATTCATCAAGCATAGCATGAGCCATTTTCTGAACTGTTCTATTCATTCTTTCTTCCATGCCATTTTGTTGTGTAGTTACGACTACATAAAATTGTATTTTTATGCCATATTGTTCACAAAAATCAAAGAATTTATTCGATATGTATTCTCCTCCTTAGTCAGATTTGAGACTTTTGATTTTTAGATATAATTCATTTTCAACCAAAGCTTTGAAGACCTTAAATTTTTCAAATTCTTCATGTTTTTGTTTCAATAAAATAATCCAACACATTCTATAACAGTCATCAATGACTAAGATATAGTATTTTTCTCCACGAGATGACTCTTTCCTTACAAGTCCACACAAATCCGTATGTATAAGTTTAAGAGGCTTACATGTTGATCCTTCTTTGGCATTAAATTTAACTCTGGTTTTCTTACCGAATTGGCATGACCTACATATGGTACTTTCTGGAAAAGTGATGTTGGGTAGATCATGAACAGCTTTGAGCCTGATTGACTTGCTTATTTGAGAAAAGCTCAGATGTCCCAATATTTTGTGCCATAACCAATTTTCTTTATATTTACTCCCAAATATGATGTCATCAACATAAACAACAATAATTAACAATTTTCCATCCTCAATTTTTGTGTACAGGTTAGTGTCTGCAGATAATTTTGTGAAACACTGTTGCTAAAGATATTTGTCAAGATGATATTACCATGCCCATGGGGCTTGTTTTAGCCCATATAGAGCCATTTTGAGTTTGCAAACAATTTTTTCATCATTTCCCATAATGGATCCTTCTGGTTATTCTATATAAACTTCGTCTTCCAAATCTCCACTAAGGAAGGTAGATTTTACATCCATTTGATAAAATTTGAAACGTTGAAAACTTGAAATTGCAAGAAACATTCTTATGGTTTCAAGTCTGGATACTGCTGCAAATGTTTCTTCAAAGTATATACCTTCTTGTTGAGCATAATCTTTAGAAACAATTCTAGCTTTGTTTCTAATAACATCTCCATTTTCATTTAACCTATTTTTGAATATCCACTTTGTTCCAATAACATTTTTATCATGAGGCCCTGGAACCAATTCCCAAGTATTATTATTTTCAATTTGATCCAGTTCTTCATTCATGGCCTTAATCCAACATTCATCTTTACTAGCTCGATTTACATTTTGTGGTTCAATGGTGGATGATAGTGTTAGAAAACTAGGAGATCCTGCAAGTGTTCTTCTTGTTTGTACCCCTGATTCCTTTTCTCCCAAAATTTGAGATTCAGGATGATTATTTTGAACATACTTGGATGGATCCTTTTCTCTTTTTGATGTATCTTCTTCAGATGCTTCATTAGGTTCTTCTTCTATATTATTGTGATTTGATGAGGGAAAAAATTCATCATCATCATCCTCATTTGTTTTTATTTCCCTTTTGGGAGATGTGAGTGTTTCATCAATCACAACATCAATACATTCAAAAATATTCTAGTCTCTTATTGAAGCATTTGTATGCTTTACTTCTAGAAGAGTTACCAAGAAGTATTCCTTCATCTGCTATAGCTTCAAACTTACCAGGTTTTTCATCATTATTTTTTATAAAAAAAATTCGTCCAAAAACTTTAAAGTGCTTCATAGTGGGATTATTACCATACCAAATTTCATAAGGAGTTTTATCACTATTCACATGAACATGAGCCTTGTTGAGAATATTTACTGTGGTATGAGCAACTTCACCCCAAAAAGTGTCAGGAGTCCCAGATTTATGAAACATAGCACGAGGCATTTATTGAACTGTTCTATTCATTGTTTCTACCACGCCATTTTGTTGCGTATTTCCAGCTACATAAAATTGTCTTTTATGCCATATTGTTCACATAAATCAAATAATTGATTCGACATGTATTCTCCTCCTTGGTCAGATTTGAGACATTTGATTTTTAGATCTAATTCATTTTCAACTAAAGCTTTGAAGACCTTAAATTTTTCAAATTCTTCATCTTTTTGTTTCAATAAACTGATCGAACACATTCTATAAAAGTCATCAATGTCTAAGATATATTACTGTTCTCCATGAGGTGAATTTTTCCTTACAAGTCCACACAAATCATTATGTATAAGTTCAAGAGGCTTACATGTTGATCCTTCTTTGGTGTTAAATTTAACACTGGTTTGCTTACTGAATTCGCATGACTTTCATATGGTACTTTCTGCTAAAGTGATGTTGGGTAGATCATGAACAGCTTTGAGCCTGATTGACTTTCTTATTTGAGAAAATCTCAGATGTCCCAATCTTCTGTGCCATAACCAGTTCTCTTCATATTTACTCCCAAAGATGATGCCATCAACATAAACAACAATAATTAATAGTTTTCCATCCTCAATTTGTGTGTATAGGTTACTGTCTGCAGATACTTTTATGAAACCATGTTGCTAAATATATTTGTCAAGATGATATTACGATGCCCATGGAGCTTGTTTTAGCCCATATAGAGCCATTTTGAGTTTGCAAACAATTTTTTCATCATTTCCCATAATGGATCCTTCTGGTTATTCTATATAAACTTCGTCTTTGAGATCACCATTAAGGAAGGTAGATTTTAAATCCATTTGATAAACTTTGAAATGATGAAAACTTTAAAACGCAAGAAACATTCTTATGGCTTCAATTCTGGAAATTGCTAAAAAGTGTTTCTTCAAATTCTATACCTTCTTGTTGAGCAGAACCTTTACAAACAAGTCTAGCTTTGTTTCTAATTACATCTCCATTTTCATTTAACTTATTTTTTAATATCCACTTTGTTCCAATAACCTTTTTATCATGAGGCATTGGAACCAATTCCCAAGTATTATTCTTTTCAATTTGATCTAGTTCTTCATTCATGGTCTTAATCCAACATTCATCTTTACTAGCTTGATTTACATTTTGTGGTTCAATGGTGGATAATAGTGTTATATAAATAGGAGATCCCACAAGTGTTCTTCTTGTTTGTACCCATGATTCCTTTTCTCCCAAAATTTGAGATTCTGGATGATTATTTTGAACATACTTGGATGGATACTTTTATATTTTTGATGTATCTTCTTCAGATGCTTCATTAGGTTCTTCTTCTATATCATTGTGATATGATGAGCGAAAGCATTCATCATCATCATCCTCGTTTGTTGTTATTTCCCTTTTGTGATATGTGAGTGTTTCATCAATCACAACATCAATACATTCAACAATATTCCAGTCTCTTATTGTAGCATTTGTATGCTTTACTTCTAGAAGAGTAACCAAAAAGTATTCCCTCATCTGCTCTAGCTTCAAACTTACCAATATTTTCATCATTATTTTTTATAAAAAAATTCCTTCCAAAAACTTTAAAGTGCTTCATAATGGGAGTATTACCATACCAAAGTTCATAAGGAGTTTTATCACTATTCACACGAACATGAGCCTTGTTGAGAATATTTACTGCGGTATGAGCAGATTCACCCCAAAAAGTGTCAGGAGTCCTAGATTCATCAAGCATAGCACGAGCCATTTGTTGAATTGTTCTATTCATTATTTTTGCCATGCCATTTTGTTGTGTAGTTCTAGCTACATAAAATTGTCTTTTTATGCCATATTGTTCACAGAAATCAAACAATTCATTCGATATGTATTCTCCTCCTTGGTCAGATTTGAGACATTTGATTTTTAGATCTAATTCATTTTCAAGTAAAGCTTTGAAGACCTTAAATTTTTCAAATTCTTCATCTTTTTGTTTCAATAACTGATCCAATACATTCTATAAAAGTCATCAATGACTAAGATATAGTATTGTTCTCCACGAGGTGACTCTTTCTGTACAGATCCACACAAATCAGTATGTATAAGTTCAAGAGGCTTACATGTTGATCCTTCTTTGGTGTTAAATTGAACTCTGGTTTACTTACCAAATTGGCATGACTTGCATATGGTACTTTCTGGTAATGTGATGTTGGGTAGATCATGAACAAATTTTAGCCTGATTGACTTGCTTATTTGTGAAAAGCTCAAATGTCCCAATCTTCTATTCCATAAAAAAATTTCTTCATATTTACATAGATAACATTGTTCTTGGCCACCTTTCGATCTATACATATTTCTTGGGGTTCTTGTTCCTTTTATTATGGTTTTTCTTGTGTCAAGTTCATGAACCACACATTCTTTTGATCAAAAGACACCTTCATTTCCTTGGTCACACATTTGGCTAACCCTCAACAAGTTATGCTTTAATCCATCAACATACATAACATTGTTAGCTTTAGCCTTTATTTTAGAAAAACAGATCCTTTATCCTTAATGACAACAGGAGATTCATTTCCAAAAGTGACATTCTTTTCCTTTTCTAATGCATTGTATGAAATAAGTTTGTCTTTATCACCTGTCATGTGTTTTGAACATTCGTTATCAATGTACCATTGATTTTCTTCTCCTTATGCAAATATTGCTATGCTGCAACATTTGAATTGAAGGTCCTTCCTTCTCCATACCTTAGAACTTGTGGATATTTGTTCTTTTGGTTGTAGTTTTCTCCTGCATTCAAATTCCTCATGTCCAAAGTTATTGCAAAATGAACCTTCAATTTCGTCGTTAAGAGGACAAAATTTGTTATAAGTATTCTTCTTCATTCATGTCTCATTTCTTTGTTTTCTTGCTTCTTTGGTCATGATGGTTTTGTAAGCAACACATTCAGCAACTTTGTGACCAAAATTATGACATTAGAAACAGTGTCCATTAAAGAAGAATTCTTTGCGATCATAGAACCTTCTAGTGTTGTTTTCGTTTTGACTGATGCTTACGTTATTGTTCATCCTTGAATTCGAATGATCATGATTTACCTAAGAATTGTTTTTTTTATTCTGTTGAGAGATGAAGCTTTGTTGACTGGATTTTGATGCATTTACATAGCTTGCAGCTGAGGATTTTTCTGACTGAGAAGATTTACCAATGTATCCAAGACCTGTCTTCACAAGAGGAGAGCGCTCAACCTTGATAATTTCATCTAAGGTTTCAGATCCTTTAGAAAATCTAATATTTAGAGTCTTTACTTTCTCAAGTTCCTTTCTTAGACTTACTATTTCACATTCTAACTTCTCATTCTGCTTCTCCTTTTATATGAGTTGATTCTTTAGAGTATATATGGATATTTTGTTTTCTTCCAAGAATATTTTGAGTTGAGTGATTTCTTCAAGAAAATAATTTTCTTCTAAAAAATCCATAAAATTATCTTTACTCTCACTAGTATCTTTTTTCAAATGCCATGAACAATCTAGGATCTTGATCATGTTAGCGCTCGAATCTACCTCAGGCTGAAATAAGGTAAAACTCAAGGCTACATCAAACCATGCTCAGCCTCGTAGCTAGCCCTACGAGGATAGGAGAGGGCTCTCTCCGGGTCTATCTCGGCAAAAGGTTTTCAGAGGGGCTGAGATGACTTATAATGAACAATGAATACTGATTTTAGGCTAGTAAAGAGATAGGTAAGTTTGATTTTGATTTTTTGGATTTTTGTTGGAGAAATGGGAAAAACAATTTTTGGGTCCGGGGATAAGGCCAGATCTTTGCAGAATTCGAGTTGGGGCGAGGTAGGCAATAGTCTTGATGCTTTTGATTGAGTATATGGATGGATCAGAAATACAAGGAGCTGAAAAGGGCAAGGATGAACATGGATCCTTTTCAAACAGGCGAAAACATGTAAAACTAAACGAATTCAAAGGCAGAGCACTGAAATCAATGGATTCAACCTCGTTTACTCATTCATTTAGTTTCAGAAGCATAAGAAGGGAATGGCATACATTAAACATGAAATAAATTACAATAAACTGAGAGAAAACACCATCAAGAACTGAAAGCCACAAGAATCCCAACAGGTGCTGCAAAACCTCTGATCTTTCCTTAGCCAAAATATGAAAAATATGTACAATAGTGTGCCAAAAGTTTCCCAAGAGTCCAACCTATCCAACCTCTGAAAATGATTGAGAAATTACATCATATAGACCATCCTAACCACTTCCCACACCTCTAGTGGTCGAATTCCTTCTTCAGGGATCAGTTTCAACCAAATTTTAATCAAGGAGCTAAAATCTAGGCAGCTAACAACTTGCCTCTAAAAGAGTGGAAACTGATTCATTTACATGATTTTCACTTTTTTGAGAGTGAATCTTCTAGAATAGGTAAAAATGAGCCAAAGTTACATGCCAACCATCAATTTACATCATGAAAACCCAAAAATTTCATCCACAAGCAAAACTGGTCCCAACTGGTCGAAATTCTGAGCTGGAAGTTGAAAAATCAGCCAAAAATCTATATGGGTAGCGCGCCTGAGCTGTATGGGTAACGCGAATTTCAGCCTAATTTTGAGGCACTTCTCGGCATCCAAATTGAACTCATGATAACTCGTTGGAAAGCCCTGGATGTTGGATATCCAACCCAAGTGGAATTTCCCAATTTGGAGCTCATTTGACCCTCCAAAACTTCATTCTCCCAAAAGTACTTCATGCTGGTGCAAAAGGTGGTAGCAAGGTGGTTTTCATGGTGTTTTTGGGCCTTTTGACCATCCAGAATATGATGAAATGCTTTAGAAATGCCTGAGCATGCATAAATTACCATGAAAAACCCAAAAATGTAAATATTTCGTTCAGCAAGTGTCCCGAACAAAAAGTAGGAAACTCATAAACGCGCTACGTATAAGCGGAAAAAATACATTTTTTGGATAAATATTTCAAAATAACCAACAATTTCTCGATTTCCCACTCAAATTGTGGATGAAAACCCCTCCATCATATTAACTATCAGCAATGAAACCTTAATGGAAATCCGAGTGGATAAATTTACTTTCATGCATTTTAATTAACTTCGCTCAACCTCCTCTTCAGAATCTTCATTCTCGCTTTGCAGACATGCATGCGAGCCCAATAATGACCTTTCATGTGACGAAGCATGTATTTTTCTCTGTTGGCCTTTTCCAACAACTTCTCCAGATGAATTTTAACATGCGTGAGGCAAGAATCTCGATCAGTCGGTGTCATATCACCAGGTCTCTTCCGAGCCAATTGTCGATCCTCACGGATTCGCCGCAGTTCATAAAGTGTGTGCTCATCCTCTAGCTATTTGTTACGCTGCTCCAGGTATTTTATCACCCACTGAGCCTTCTATAATTTATCTTTCAGCGTGTCATTCTCGGCCCTTTGCTCCTGGATGATCTCTTTCAGTTTCGAGCTAGGAGAGCTCGCATCAACATCAATGATCGTGAAATCCGTGTCCCGGCCTCCTGATGGGCCCTTATCAAGCATGGGCTTCTTGCCCCTGTCCTAGATCTGTATCTGTGATGAATAAGAAGGTGAGACCCCTTCCACATCATGTGGAGATATTACTCGCTCTACTGATGGAGTCGGTGAGACCCCTTCCACCCCGGGTGGAGATAATACTCGCCGTGTAGCTGCAAATAAGCGCGGCCTCGGCAGGCATCTTCACCAAGCAATGAATATAACCTCGCCTTCAATCTCGAAATACCAAACTGGAAGGCTCTACATCAACGAACTACCTCGGGCGGAACGTAGGCGGCTGACGAAGAATCCTGGAGATGAGAAATCCTCCAAGTGATGCCCTATTGTGCCAAGCGATGTAACCTTGTAATCTTGGAAGTCGAACGCCAATAATCTCTTCTCCTTCTATCTTTATTTAATCTTTTAGATTATTTATGTACAAAAATCATCATCTCTCTATGTTGCGATACCGCCCCCGTTGAATGTTCATGTACGTGCCCTGATGCATCAACAAACGGACATGGTACGCGAAGAGACGAGCATACCTGCTGTTTAAATACGAGATAGGTGATTTCATTAGTGGTGCAAACTCATCCCTCAGGAATCTGAAAGGAAAAACTCTGCCCAAGTGCCTCATATACCCAGGTTTGATGTATGGCTCATAGTGGAATTTCTCTAACTACTGACGTTTGTTCCATTCCTCTCCTAAATTTGGTATGCCAGTGGCCTGAGCAATATAGGTATGAGCACATATACCAATCACGAAAATTTACAAACCCTTCACTAAACTGTCACTATCTCTTTTAAAACCCTGAGAATTGAATTTGGCATGAACATATGGTTTATAGATTTCTCCTCAAGAAATGCTTGTTTCCCAACTTCAAAAATACCAAAACCTCTTTCAAAAATCACTGAGCAATGATTAAAATCATGTTTGCAAGTGGATGGAGCTCGAAATCAGACACAAAAACGAAATTTTTTGGCTCTTTCTTTGTATGGGTAGCGCGCCTACCCAACGGGTAGCGCCCGGCAAGTGGGTAGCGCCCGTGTTAATTAACACTGGCTGTGGAACTTATGTGGGTAGCGCACCTCATGTGGGTAGCGCGCACTCTGTATGGGTAGCGCGCCTCTTGTGAGTAGTGCGCTACATAGTGCATTTTGCAGGAAGCTTTTGGAGGCCTTCCCGGTGTCCAAATCGGGTGTGTGATAGCTCGTTGGAAAGCTCGTGGAGTCTAATTTCCAACCCAAGTGGAATGTTTCAATTTTGACTTCATTTTCTTTGTCAGAAATCAAATCTCCCAAAACTTGTCAAAATGAGAAGAATGAGGCTGCCTCAAGGCAGAGCGCTGTTGCAGTCAACTTTTAAAGGTCTCCCTCAACTCCAAATTGAGCTCATGATAGCTCATTGGAAATATATTTGTGTCTAGTTATCCTTTGACTCATCAAGCAAGTCATTTAGCCAACCATGCTAGGAGAAATCTTGATTTTCCCAAGGTCGCTTCAGAGGTGCATTCAATTCTCCTGAGGCAACAGTATTTTTGACATTTCTCTAAAACCATGATACCTGTGTAAAAAGTGAAAGATTTTTTTCTTCCTTGGGATGTTTTGGACAAAAACCTCTCTCATTTTTCCAAAATTCATCTTTTATTGCTCTGAAACATCTTTTGAGTGAAACTTATCCCAATGTGTGAAACAAGGGATTTTGTCGAAATGAAGCGAAATGAAGGGGATAAGGGGCTTCTAAATTATTGGAGAAATTTTGGGAAGTAGGGGGGGATGTTAGGAAGCAGGGGAAAGTTGAATCTCATATATTGAGTGAGAGGAGGGGTCCAAAAGGGCAAAACACAGGCCTAGCCTAGAAAATTGCCAAGTTGTGGCAAGAAACTAGGGTTTGTGCAAAAATGAGGAATTTGGGGAATCTCAGTGATGGGAAGTGTTTAATAAGGTACATTAATGATAGGGGAATGTGTATGAACATCAGGATACAATTTTTTCTAATGATTTGACCATCCAAGAGAAATTACCTCCAAAACCCTAGGAGAGGGAAATGGACCTTACCTAGGCACAACTGAAGCATGAACAAGGTGTAAAATGACCCAACGGAACTTGACATGATGATGACAACCCTCTGAATGATGGTACACTCAGCTGAATGATGACATGGACCGACATTTGGACAACTTTGACAGGAGTAAAAGCAACCCCTAGACCTAATGCCTAGTGACCAAATTTTGCTTGAAGACTCATTGAAATGAAAAAATTTGACCTTGACACCTTAAAATCACTTTGTAAGAGCATGTTTGATCACTGGAGGAAGGCTGCAAAGGCTAAATCTAACATTGGCTCCAATGGGGATGGTAGCTCCTTGGAGGTGCTAAGAACGACAGATCTTTGGGAGAGCAGACCAGTGCCTTCATCCATTAGGCGATGGAATCATTATTTCGAACAGATAACAAAAAACCTTTGACACATTTATTGAATGAAAACTTGACTGAAAACTGACTCAAACCTGACTCAAACCGACTCGATGGAAAACTGAAATAACTTGAAAAAACTGACTCAACAAACCAAACACAAATGACTCGTGACTGACTTAAAACAAGACTTTACAAAGATTTTGGAAAAAAGGCAGAAATCCATCAAGATTTGGAATCATGATGACAACCACCTGCATACTAATGAAATATGTACAATCATGTATAATTGGCTTTCCAATGTAACCAATCAAGCAGATGGCTTCTTGACTGATTTCCCTTATCAGATCTAATGGTCAACAATACAAACTGATAACTGGCCATCCAAAAACATAGCTGACCATGATCTCCTTCATCACTGAACACTGCAATAATCACTTTCACTGCTGACTGTAACAAATCTGCCATTGGATCCTGAAAAACATGAAGATTTACCTCCTGCTGAAGAAACAAGGTGTCTTTCTCTTCTGATTCTGATCTATCTTTATCATGTACTTCAGTAAAAGTATGCTCCTGGGCTTCAAAAAACTCTGAACAGGTAGATGAGCAGATCTCCTCTTGTAAAAACATTTCAACACATGAAACATATGAAGAAGAATCTGAATGGAAATCTTGAATGTTTTGATCTTCTATAGTATGAATGTACTGTAGGTCATCTTCATATGATATGACAGTCAGATTATCATGTTCCTCATTGCATTCATCAATCATGAGAAAAGCAACTTTATATGATTCTTGAAACCCAAACATGACATTCCTATCATCTACCATAAATTCATCCAAAGGAACTGTTTCACTTACTTGAACACAGATTTCATCTCATTGTTCATGAACTGACTAAATTACCTCTTTATGCAGGCTGTGTTCTAATGAACTGAGAACATTTGGATCCATACCTCTGTTGTCTTCTGCATTCCAGATGACCTCAACAGCAGAGTTCTCCTTTTCAGGATTCGGTACAAGGTATGCTTGGTCATTACAATCTGAATCTGGATCTGAAGTAGCTGACTGGACATTATCAAAATCTGCAATCTGCATGCTGTCTTCTTCTGTGGGCAGATCTGAAACAAGCTCTTCTCTTTCATCATTTTCAACCATATGGCAAACTTCAACTTCAACCTGCTGATCTATAAAGCTGCTTACAGGACTGTCATCCTTTTCAAAAAAGGAAGAAAGTCCGCCATCACCTTCTTGACCATGTGCACACTGCGGATCTGCGTTAACTTGAGCTGGAACATGACCTTTCAATAGCTGATCTATCTCATCTTCAGACAGAGGAGATAATACCTTTTGTTTTCTTTTGCTCAAATAGTGATTGTCTTCATTGATTTCAAGTGAAGGAGTATACAAATTTTCCTCATACTGTTGATCCATTTCATGTAATTCCTGTTCACTGTCAACATGCAAAATGGCTTCATTTTCCACCGCACTAAGATCTTGATCCTGCTGCAAATTTTCATGATCTTCTTTATGGGTATCCTCTAGGTTCTTTTCATGTTGCTGAAATGGATTCTCGTACAATGCTTCCATGATCTCATCATCCATGAAATTATCATCTTCATAATATTTCTCAAGGTTTTCAATAAAAATAGAAGCATGTTTGCAACAGTCATGAACTAAATTTAACGATGGATAAGATGCTTGATATCTTTCAATGAACAGGGAATGAAAATCCTTTAAACAATAAATACAAGCCAGCGGAAAATTTTCATACCAAGACTGGGCTTCACCTTCCAGTGTGGCCAGGAATATCTTCATCAAGCAATCTTTAGGAAAATCCACCTTCAACTTGCGAATATGCATGTGAAATCTAACCAGATGTAAAGCAGCATCTTTCTTACCATCATCGTTAAACGTAGGCAGATTCCTTGACCAATCTACCTTGGGCATCTTATTCGGAAAACCTGGAATGTGGTCTCGGCTCATGGGAGCATATCTTCTTGCAATCCGGTCCATCTTGAAAATCTCACAGCTACTGATCTCCCTGCAGTGAAGTCACCATGAAGCATCGATTTCTGGATTGTTCAGTGAATGAAGTCGCCAGGTGAATGATTTCAGCCTTCCGGTGTCTGATCTTTGTTCACCATCAACCATCAGATCTAAACTTGATACATGGACTAGGGCAATTTACAAGTTAAATGCTACGATTACAAGTTAAACCGGAGATCGACTGAAGCAGCGTTTATCTACTTCGCTGATGCATAGCAACAACGTTTCGAAGGCTACCTGGCGTGACTTCAGACTCCGTCTATAACAAGAAAATGTTTTGAGTTTTTCCCCAGTGGAGTCGCCACTATGTTAGCGCTCGAATCTACCTCAGGCTGAAATAAGGTAAAACTCAAGGCTACATCAAACCACGCTCAGCCTCGTAGCTAGCCCTACAAGGACAGGAGAGGGCTCTCTCCGGGTCTATCTCGGCAAAAGGTTTTCAGAGGGGCTGAGATGACTTAAAATGAACAATGAATACTGATTTTAGGCTAGTAAAGAGATATGTAAGTTTGATTTTGATTTTTTGGATTTTTGTTGGAGAAATGGGAAAAACAATTTTGGGTCTGGGGATGAGGCCAGATCTTTGCAGAATTCGAGTTGGGGCGAGGTAGGCAGTAGTCTTGATGCTTTTGGTTGAGTATATGGATAGATCAGAATGACAAGAAGCTGAAGAGGGCAAAGAAGAACTTGGATCCTCTCCAAACAGGCGAAAACATACAAAACTAAATGAATTCAAAGGCAGAGCACTGTAAACAATGGATTCAACCTCATTTACTCATTCATTTTAGTTTCAGAAGCATAAGAAGGGATGGCATACATTAAACATGAAATAAATTACAATAAACTGAGAGAAAACACCATCAAGAACTGAAAGCCATAAGAATCCCAACATGTGCTGCAAAACCTTTGATCTTTCCTTAGCCAAAATATGAAAAATATGTACAATAGTGTGCCAAAAGTTTCCCAAGAGTCCAACCTATCCAACCTCTGAAAATGATTGAGAAATTACATCATATAGACCATCCTAACCCCTTCCCACACCTCTAGTGGTCGAATTCCTTCTTCAGAGATCAGTTTCAACCAAATTCTAATCAAGGAGCTAAAATCTAGGCAACTAACAACTTGCCTCTAAAAGAGTGGAAACTGATTCATTTACATGATTTTCACTTTTTTGAGAGTGAATCTTCTAGAATAGGTAAAAATGAGCCAAATTTACATGCCAACCATCAATTTACATCATGAAAACCCAAAAATTTCATCCACAGGCAAAAATGGTCCCAACTGGTCGAAATTCTGAGCTGGAAGTTGAAAAATCAGCCAAAAATCTATATGGGTAGCGCGCGTGAGCTATATGGGTAGTGCGCCTTTCAGCCTGATTTTGAGGCACTTCCTGGCATCCAAATTGAGCTCATGATAGCTCGTTGGAAAGCCCTTGATGTTGTCTATCCAACCCAAGTGGAATTTCCCAATTTGGAGCTCATTTTCCCCTCCAAAACTTCATTCTCCCAGAAGTACTTCCTGCTGGTGCAAAAGGTGGCAACAAGGTGGTTTTCATGGTGTTTTTGGGCCTTTTGACCATCCAGAACCTGATGAAATGTTTCAGCAATGCCTGAGCATGCATAAATTACCATGAAAATCCCAAAAATGCAAATATTTCCTTCAGCAAGTGTCCCGAACAAAAGTGAGCATATCGACGCGCTACCCGTATAGCTGAAAAATCTGTTTTTGGACCAAAATATTTCAAAATAACAAAAAATTCTCCGAATTTGCTCAAATTCAGAGCGAAGACCCTCCATCATGTATCATGCCCAGCCAACGAAGCCTCGGCCAAAATCTGGAGTGGATCAGGCCTTTTCCGCCGTTTTAGTGCTTCGCTCAACCTCCTCTTCAGAATCTTCATTCTTGCTTTGCAGACATGCATGCGAGCCCAATAATGACCTTTCATGTGATGAAGCATGTCTTTGTCTCTGTTGGCCTTTGCCAAAAACTTCTCTAGATGAATGTTAACATGCATGAGGCAATAATCTCGATCAGCCGGTGTCATATCACCAGGTCTCTTCCGGGCCAATTGTCGATCCTCACGGATTCGCCGCATCTCATAAAGTGTGTGCTCATCCTCTAGCTGTTTGTTACGCTGCTCCAGGTAGTTTATCACCCACGAGCCTTCTGTAATTTATCTTTCAGCCTGTCATTCTCGGCCCTTTGCTCCTGGATGATCTCTTTCAGTTTCGAGCTAGGAGAGCTCGCATCAACATCAATGATCGTGAAATCCGTGTCCCGACCTCCTGATGGGCCCTTATCAAGCATGGGCTTCTTGCCCCTATCCTGGATCTGTATCTGTGCTGAAGAAGAAGGCAAGACCCATTCCACATCATGTGGAGATAATAATCGCTCTGCTGATGGAGTCGGCGAGACCCCTTCCACCCCGGGTGGAGATAATACTCACCATGTAGCTGCAAATAAGGCCCTGTGGCCTCGCTGGTATGTCACAAACAATGGAGCACTGATATGCTCAATCTCAGGAATGCCAGGCTAGTGTGAAGGCTCTCCCACATCATGAACTACCTCGGGAGGCGGCTGTGGCGCTGTGAAAAAGTCACGGGAGATGAAATCCTCCCAAGTGATGCTCTGCTGTGCCAACTGATGTAACACTATGATCTTGATCAGAGCGTAATGATATATACTTCTATGCTGCTGTGCTGGGGTCTTCTTCTGTACAAAAATCATCATCCTCTCTATGTTGTGATACATGAAGTACGGAATTTTCATCATACGTACCCTCGTGAAGTGCATCAACAAACGGACATGGTACGCAAAGAGACGTGAGAATCTGCCCTCGCAACTGAAATACCGAATGATGAGTTTCATCAGTGGTGCAAACTCATCCCTCAGGAATCTGAAAGGAAAAAATCTGCCCAAGTGCCTCATATACCCAGGTTTGATGTATGGCTCATAGTGGAATTTCTCTAACTGCTGACGTTTGTTCCATTCCTCTCCTAAATTTGGTATGCCAGTGGCCTGAGCAATATAGGTATGAGCACATATACCAATCACGAAAATTTACAAACCCTTCACTAAACTGTCACTATCTCTTTTAAAACCCTGAGAATTGAATTTGGCATGAACATATGGTTTATATATTTCTCCTCAAGCAATGCTTGTTTCCAAACTTCAAAATACCAAAATCTCTTTCAAAAATCACTGAGCAATGATTAAAAACCTGTTTGCAAGTGGATGGAGGCGTTTGAGCTTGAAATCGGACGCAAAAACGAAATTTTTTGGCTCTGTCTCTGTATGGGTAGCGCGCCTACCCAACGGGTAGTGCCCGGCAAGTGGGTAGCGCCCGTGTTAATTAACACTGGCTGTGAAACTTATGTGGGTAGCGCACCTCATGTGGGTAGCGCGCACTCTGTATGGGTAGCGCGCCTCTTGTGAGTAGTGCGATACATAGTGCATTTTGAAGGAAGCTTTTGGAGGCCTTCCTGGTGTCCAAATCGGGCGTGTGATAGCTCGTTGGAAAGCTCATGGAGTCTAATTTCCAAAACAAGTGGAATTTTTCAATTTTGAATTCAGTTTCCTTGTCAGAAATCAAATCTCCCAAAACTTGTCAAAATGAGAAGAATGAGGTTGCCTCAAGGCAAAGCGCTGTTGCAGTCAACTTTTGAAGGTCTTCCTCAACTCAAAATTGAGCTCATGATAGCTCATTGGAAATATATTTGTGTCTAGTTATCCTTTGACTCATCAAGAAAGTCATTTAGCAAACCATGCTAGGAGAAATCTTGATTTTCCCAAGGTCACTTCAGAGGTGCATTCAATTCTCCTGAGGAAACGGTATTTTTGACATTTCTCTAAAACCATGATACCTGTGTAAAAGTGAAAGAGGTTTTTCTTCCTCTGGATGTTGTGGACAAAAACCTCTCTCGGGTTTCCAAAATTCATCTTTTATTGCTCTGAAACAGCTTTTGAGTGAAACTTATCTCGATGTGTGAAACAAGGGATTTTGTCGAAATGAAGCGAAATGAAGGGGATAAGGGGCTTCTAAATTCTTGGAGAAATTTTGGGAAGTAGGGGGGGATGTTAGGAAGTAGGGGAAAGTGGAATCTCAGATATTGAGTGAGAGGAAGGGGTCCAAAAGGGCAAAACACAGGCCTAGCCTAGAAAATTGCCAAGTTGTGGCAAGAAACTAGGGTTTGTGCAAAAATGAGGAATTTGGGGAATCTCAGTGATGGGAAGTGTTTAATAAGGTACATCAATGATAGGGGAAGGTGTATGAACATCAGGATACAAATTTTTCTAATGATTTGACCATCCAAGAGAAATTACCTCCAAAACCCTAGGAGAGGGAAATGGACCTTACCTAGGCACAAGTGAAGCATGAACAAGGTGTACAATGACCCAAAGGAACTTGACATGATGATGAAAACCCTATGAATGATGGTACACTCAGCTGGATGGTGACATGGATTGACATTTGGACAACTTTGACAGGAGTAAAAGCAACCCCTAGACCTAATGCCTAGTGACCAAATTTTGCTTGAAGACTCATTGAAATGACAAAATTTGACCTTGACAACTTAAAATAACTTTGTAAGAGCATGTTTGATCACTGGAGGAAGGCTGAAAAGGCTGACTCTAACAGATCAGAGTCTCCTTCTTCACAATCTGACAGACCATCACTATCTTCATGATTATAATAACTTTTTCTATTGTCAAATTGTCTCCTATTGCCTTTTTCTATATCCTTTCCCTTATCATGTTTATCTTTATGAGGAAATTTAGCAGCATAATGACCCACTCTTCCACAAGTAAAACATTTGAAAGGAATCTTAAATTTGAACCTTCTAGTGCCAAGTTGAAGTTTCATTACAAAATTTACCTCATCTTCTTCTCATACTAACCTCAATACTTTTTTTTCTTCCTTTTCCTTCCATTTTTCAATAGATTTAAAGGAAACATCTTTGAATTCAGATGGACCTCTTTATCTCATTTCAAAAGTAGTCACGATCCCATGAATTTGAACAACAATAAGAGTCTGCATATCCTACTTCTCTTCAATAGCAGACACTTTTGACTCAAATTTAGGAGTTAGAGATATTAATATTTTCTCTACTAAAGTTGTCTCTTATGTCTTCACCCAAATTTCTCATACGATTTACGATCTCATATAGACGCAGAAATAAACTGGCAATACTTTCATCATTATGCATTCTGAGATTTTCATACTGAATTTTGAGAGATTGGAGTTTAACACTTTTTACCTTGGCATCACCTTCATAGCTTAGAATGATTTTGTCCCATATCTTCTTTGTTATATTTAACTGCATAACCTTGACATATTATGATTCGGTCAGGTTTCCCAATAATGCATTGAGAAATTTTGAATTGGTTTCATATTTCTTCCTTGTTGTTGGATCTGTGGGAACTGCAGCTATATATTGGTAATCGCCTTCAAAAATTTCCCAAACATCTGCTCCAAGAGACTGAACATAGGATCGTGTTCTTGTCTTCTAGAAGATTAAATTATTTCCATTGAAGAGTGGAGGTCTGATAGATGATGTTCCATATTGATTTCTCATCTTGGTAAATCTTCCTTCTAACGATCATGCTTCTTCAGAAGGACCTACTCTGATACCAATTGTTGGGAAAAATATTGAGAGGGGAGTGAATCTGTATTTTAAAACAGATAATTATTTTCTTTATTTTACTAATTTCTATACGAAACTTTAATTAAGTAAACTAGAATATGCACACAAATTTCTGAAAGGAAACTTGTGTATACCTAGAGAACTTATTATTTAGATAAATCATCATAAACTTTACTTAGCCCAATTCATCATTTGTTCATCAGAAATTTAGTAAGCAATAAACATGTGCAGTAAGAACATAAAAAATCATCGCACATAAGCAACACACATGAATACTAGGATTTAAGGTGAAAACCCAAGTCGAGAGAAAACCACCATTGTTATCATCTCTATCTTCAATATTTATTATATAGAAAACTGCTTACATTATTGTACTGGTGCAGACTCATACCAGCACATGGGAACCCACCTGCAGAAGGCTGCAACCTTCTCTCATTCTCCAGCTACTACTGGAAGGGAGCTTCAACCCTTTGATCTCATTTACCAAACACTACTAGAAGGGAGCTATAACCCCATGGTAGGAAGCTTCAACTTCCACACTGAAGGGTGCAACCCTCAAAACCAATGCAGATGATGTTTCATAAATTTTCACATTGGATCCAACATATTTTACTTCAAAACAGCTTGTAGATTAACAGAAAAAATTTTCAACCAAATTCAAATGGATAGATGAGATCAATGAACCTAGACCACAGAACGAAACCCACACATCTGAATCAACACACAGAATCAACTGTAATTCTGATCAATCATAAAAAAATTGTATACGTTACTTTTCTTAACTCAACCCGCGTGTATACATCCTTTTCTTTGGAGAAACCTATGTATATATCTTTATATACTAAGATTAGAGTTCTAACCAGACTTAGAATAGATTCGAGATATTCAGACACATTTTTTCAGCTTTACAGAACCCTTATACAGTTAGTATCATTCATCATTTTCAATCAACCAATCAATAATATTTATATAGAATCAACTAGCAACATAATCAATATTCAAACCACCAAGATATATATGAAGACATCATTGACAGCCAACAGAAATCCAACAAAACTGTTCATACATTTCCTTCAGCATTCTTTAGAAAAACCCTAGCTTCCACACGCACCTTTGCAGAGTCAAACTTGCATGTATACACACCTTTACCATGACTAACCCACGTATAGATCTGCAAATATTTCAAGACTGCACAACACTTCAAACCTACAAACTTACTCAGCCCATACCCTTCACTTCAACATTCATGCGCTAGACCACATATCTAAACAAATCATAAACAAATCATGAAAATACATATTCATTTCAGGTCTAGAGATCTTGATCCATTATTGTATTCATAATTGCATCATAATATCAAATCTATCTATTTATTATGGCCCATTCAATGTAGATATACTTCATATTGAAGTATTCATTAAATTCACATACTCATGCCCACTTAGCACCAATGATCTTTACCTCCTTATATAGTGTGAGCCTTAGCCAATACCATGAGCCAAAACCACACAAGCATCGATGGTATTCTTGGACGAGATAAAATAACCGTTACTAGGCTCAATACTATGGGTTGATACCATGGTAAGGATCCCTAATATCATAAACTTAATGCGCAAGTTCATACACTACTTTTCTGTGTCTCACCCGTGTGTATACCCGACTTTTCCTTGACCAACTCACGTATAGTTTCTTAAATGTGTACTTTATCCATCTTTTGATTCTGATCTATAAAAATTCTGTCCCATTATTGTGAAATTTTGTTTCATCATTGTGCCACCTTTGAGCTTATCCACAACCAATGTATTTGGTCTTTTACAAGTCGGTTTCTATCAAGGAAAACTCATGCAATAATAATTCCAACATATGCAACTTTTCATTTTTATATTAGATGAACATGCACATTATATGACATTTTTTTAATTTAGTCAAAAAATCATACTAATTAATTTATGTTGATTAATAATGAATCCATAAAATCAATAGAAAACTACTAAATTAGTATTTTATATTGAGTAAGGATGAACACAAATAAAATGAATATACGACTAAATTAGTGATTTATAATGATTATTTATGAAATTAATGTAGGTTTTAACCCTGTACATAAATTATGTGCAAACGAATCTTAAAAACAGAAAACAAACAATAGCGAGAGAATAAAACATAAAATAGATATTCCCAGAGATTTTCCCTTGGATCCCAAATCAGGACTACCACCGTGATTTTTCATTATTTCCTTTTAGTGTTACAACATATATACATATATACATGTCAAAGCATTCATAAACCCAATTGATTAACCATGGATTAGAACATAACCATAGTTCCCTTAACTGGATCTACAAATTACCAGGGGTCAAAAACCATCATGCCCCAAAACCATGTGCAAACTCATGCACAAAACCATGGGTGGTTCCACCCATGGAAAAAGAGGGTCCAAAAAAAATTTCCTAGGTAGTTGCCTCGGACCCTAAATGGGGGGTTTTCCGCCTCCCCTGCTACGCTCGACGCAACGTACATGGACGGCTATCACCCCCCCTGTGAAGCCCCCGCACATGCCACTAATCATGGAAAGAATATAACACATACCCAACAATTAAATTAAATGAATATAAACTATTAAATTTGTCGTTTATATAATTAATATGAAACTACCAAAAAGAGGTAAATGAATACTACGAATGATAAATTTGTGATTACAAATGACGACTAAATTTTTCATATATACGACTATTAGTATCTAATTTACAGTATCTGATAACACGAACAAAATTTATTCATATTTCTTTGGTCATTAATTGGTTTCAAACGATGACTAAAATTTTCATATACATGACTATTAGTAGCTAATTTTGTTAGGGCCCTATATTACTATTGTAGTCCCTTATTGCTATCAATGTAGCCCCCTTATTGTTATTTTTGTACCCTTGTAGTCCCCATATTGTTATTATTGGGCCCCATAATAGCCCACTATTGTTATTGTTGTGCCCTTACATTATTATGTTTAGGTCGGCTAGAATTATATTGTGACCCCATGGACTCCTATATATAGAATGGAGGTTTTGTCATTCTTGTCATCCAATAATTGTTCATTTATGTAATGTAAAGGAGGTTTCCCCCTCAAATATTCTAATTTCTAAGGCGTTGATCTATCTTTTCGGCTATTTTTTGAGCTCGTTTCATTGAATTTGGTATCAGAGATTTGGATTCTAGTGTTTCGTTGCTTCAAACAGGTCATCATGGAATTTCCGCTATAAATTTTTTTCTACGATGGCTCAAATGCTAAAAAAAATACTCATTTGCAAAGAAATCCTGAGGAAATTCATGTAAAAAATTCAGATCATGGTTCGCAACATTTTAAGAGATATGATCTGTGGATGTTATGGTTTTTGCAGGCTCCCAAATTTCATATTAAAGAGGTGACCTTGGAAAAAACATCATAACTCTCTCTCTGAGCATCGGATTGGAATTCTGTAAAAATTGGATGAAAGTGCATACGCTTTAGTTTCCTATGTATTGATTTTAGAGTTGAAGGAGGAAACAGTGACACATGAAACACCGTTCAAGTTCGCTCTACTGAACCAGTCCATAATTAGGTCATTGTGGGAGATTAGGTATACCTTTTTCTTGAATGATCAAAATCAGGTCAGACTTATGGCATTTTAAAGGCGATTCAGAGGGCTACTAAAATACTGAAGATAAAATCTCAAGGATCTAAAATTACATAGGTACATCAGTTTCAATATCAGGCTCCTCAAAAGAAAGAAAAATGTGTGTATATGTTTTTTTAAATTGCATAAGCCTTGTTTGAAAAATCAGTTTGAAGTGATTCCAAGGGCATATTGAAGCATATATATCAGTATTGGGCTCTAAAATTTCACCTAAAGAGAATTCAATGCCCATTAAGCCCTCATAAGGCTCTACTATTACTCATGAAGAGGAAGAAGTGCACCATGATATATCAAAATTACAAGACCAAGTGCATCAAATTTTGCTCTCGCAAAGAGTAACAAAAAATGAAATGGAATTTTGAAGAAAGGCATGGAAGCTAAGATGGATGGTTTGAAGAAAGGCGTGGAAGCTAAGATGGATGGTTTTAATAATGGCATGGAAGCTAAGATGGATGGTGTGGAAGCTAAGATGGATGGCATGGAATCTAAGTTGGATGGTATAGAAGGCAACATGGAAGATAAGATGGATGGTTTGAAGAATGGCATGGAAGCTATGATGGATGGTATAGAAGGAAAAATGGAATATTTGAAGAAATACATGAAAGGTTTGAAGGAAGGGTTGGAAACGTTGCTACAAGAAAAGCTTCCTAATGGCGAAAAAATAATAGAGGAAACTCATGATGAGAACAAAAGAAATTTCAATCATGATTTCATAGACTGTAACGTTGGATTTAAGACCCACCATATTCCAAAGATATATATGAGGAATTTTGATGGCAAGGATCCGATAACATGGATACTACAAATGGAGCAATACATTGACCTCCATAATACACAAAACACACAAAACACACAAAAGTTACACATTGCAACTTTATATTTAGAACAAAATTAGTTTGTATGGTATCGATGGCTTTGTTCTCGTAAACCATTCGTCACTTGGTCAATTTTTATGGAGGAAATGATAGCACATTATGAGGATACAAAGAGCAACACCTTCTTTTGCTAATTGATAAATCTAAAACAAAAGGGTTCAATGATGGAGCACATTAAGGACTTCCAAAAATTGAATATAAGGGTAAATAATATTCCATAGGAACATAGGTTTGATGTCTTCACAGGGATTCTAAAGGATAACATCCAACATGAGGTTCGCCTTTGGGAACCTGATACATTGGAGAAGGCATTTAGGTTGGCAAGAAAAATTGAAAGAAGAATTATGGCGACGAGGAAGCCTACCACTCACATCTATAAAGATGGAAGTGTTGCTACTCCCATACTTCCACAACCTACAAGGTTGACACCATAACAATTGGAAGAAGAAAGAGAAAAAGGGCTTTTCTATAATTGTGATAGAAAATACACTAAAGGTAATAAGTGTGCTGAGAAGAAATTATTTGACATAGATTGTGAAGAGGAGGAAGAAAGGGAACAAGAAACTTCAAAAGAAGAGGATATACACCAGGAACCAACCCTAGAAGAAGAAGAAATGAATCTCACCATATCTTGTAATGAATTGGCAGGAATTACCACTCCTCAAACTCTCAGAATAGGACATATCAAGACGAAAAATGTAATAGTGCTTATTGATTCAGGAGTACCCATAATTTATTCTTTGTAAGGTAGCCAGGGAATTTAATTGCTTCTTATACCCAACGCCAGAGTGTCAAGTGATGGTGGCAAATGGAGGAACTATAAATTCCTCTGGAAAGTGCCATAATATCAAGCTAGCCATGGGGGAATATGTATTTAATAGTCAAATTCTTTCCATTCCAATGGGTGGTGATGATGCTGTACTTGGAGTACAATGGTTACAATCTTTGGGGACAATAATTTTTTTGAAATTTTTTTCGAAAGGAAAGGAATTTGAAGTACGAGGTATCGCATGGAAGCCCAGAAATATAATAAGCTCTAATTTCATGACAAATATTCTGAAGAAATAAAAACGAGGCATCATTGCACAATTATGCTCACTAGAAGTTCCAACATCAAAATAATCTATTTCTCCAAATCTCCAAAAATTATTGGACAATCATTCCAAGGTGTTTGAAACTTCCAAAGGACTCCCACCTATTTGTGATCATTATCGTGCTATTCATTTGATTCTAGGAAGTGTTCCTCCAAACATCAGACCTTACAAATATCCTTATGTCTAAAAGAGAGAAATTAAACGTATGATTGCAGAAATGCTAGAGGCTGGTATAATTCAACCTAGTCAAAGTTATTTTTCTGCTCCAGTAGTATTGGTGCACAAGAAGGATGGATCATGACACATTTGTCAGACTATAAGGAGCTCAATAAGATCACTATTAAAGATAAATTTCCCATTTCTATGATGGATGAATTACATGGAGCAATTTATTTCACTAAGTTGGATCTTTGTTCAGGATATGATCAAATTAGAATGAAGACTAAAGGCATTCTGAAAATAGCATTTCGAACTCATGAGGGTCATTATGAATTTTTGGCCATGCCTTTTGGACTTACTAATGCACCTTCTACATTTCAAGGGTTGATTGATTCCATTTTCAAACCCTTCCTTAGAAAAATTTTGTTACTATTTCTTGATGATATACAAATCTACAACAGGTCTTGGAAGAATCATGTTCAACATGTTAACAGGGTGCTCAAGCTATTGGATGAGAAACAATTATATGCGAAAACCTCCAAAAGTTTCTTTGGAGTACAAGAGGTGGAATATCTGGGTCATAGTGTATCTCAGGATGGTGTTAAGGTAGAGCCTAACAAAATTAAAGCCATTAAGGAATGGAAAGTGGCCAAAACCATAAATAAGTTGTTAGGATTTCTCGGGTTAACAGGGTATTATCGCAAGTTTATTAATAATTATGGGAGAATAGAAACACCTCTATCTCCATTATTGAAGAAAGATGAATTTTCATGGACTCCTAAAGCAACTAAGGCCTTTGAACATCTTAAAGAGGCAATGTGCCAAGCACTAGTTTTAGCTACGCCATACTTTACAAAAACCTTTATTGTGGAATGTGATGCCTCACGAAATGGAATTTGTGTTGTTTTAATGCAAGAAGGAAGACCCATAGATTTTGAAAGTCGTCCAATCAAAGGAAATTATTTACAAAAAGCCATTTATGAGAAGGAAATGTTGGAAATACTACATGCACTAAAGAAATGGAGACCTTACATAATGGGAAGACACTTCAAGGTAAAAACGGATCATGATAGTCTTAAATACATTTTGGAACAAAGACTATCTTCAGAAGAGAAGAAAAAATGGGTCATAAATATGTTGGGTTATGACTTTGAAATCATCTACAAAAAAGGGAAGCTAAATGTTGTTGTAGATGCACTCTCAAGAAAGAATGAGGATATGAAAGCATTGCTTTGTGTCATTTCTATTATCCAAACAGATTGGATAACTGAAGCAAGGGAGGAATGGAAGAATGACGAAGAAGTATGGACACTCATTCAAAAGTTAGAACAAGATCCCAATACATCTGATATATTTAGTTGGGAAAATGGTTCCTTATGGTACAAAGATTGCTTATATCTTTGTAAGAATTCTCAACTAAAAAAATATATATTCTTTTGGAATTACACACCTTTCCCTTAGGAGTACACTTGGGATATTCAAAAACGTACCACAGGGTGAAGAAAGAATTTTTTTAGGATGGCCTTAAATCTAATATTCAAAATTTTGTGGTGGAATGTTTGGTTTTCTAGCAAAATAAAGTTGAGACAATTAAGACCTCAGGTCTACTACAACCTTTATCCATTCCAAATCAACGTTAGGAGGAGGTTTCAATGGATTTTATCACAAGTTTACCTAAGTCCAAAGAAAGAGTGTCATCATGGTGACAGTTGATAGACTTACCAAGTATGCACACTTTTGTGCATTATCTCATCCATTTAAAACAAGTAAAATTTCTACTGCATTTGTGGAAACAATTCAAAAGCTACACGGAAACCCAAAGATTATTGTAAGCGATAAAGATCCCATTTTCACTAGAAATTTTTGGACGGAATTATTTTCTTGTTTGGGTACTCAACTCGCTCATAGCTCATCTTATAATCTCAATCCGATGGGAAAACCGAGATAGCGAACAAATTTTTGGAAGGATATCTTCATTTCTTTGGATCTGATAAACAAACACAATGGGTCAATTGGTTACCTTTGGCTGAATGGCGGTATAGCACTTCCTTCCACACTGTAGGAAAAATGACCCCATTTATGGCACTTTATGGATATTATATGTTGTCCATCACATCATCGTTAAGAGAAAATTCTAAGGTTCAAGAAGTGTAAGATCACATTGAGCATCAACAACAAGTTCTCCAACTCCTAAAGGATAACCTAAACTTGGCACAAAATCAAATGAAACAACAAGCGGATCAACATCACATCGAGAGAAGTTTTGATGTAGGTGACTAGGTATTTTTACGGCTACAACCATACAAAACATGTCCCTCAAGAAAGCTAAGAAGGATAATAAATTATCGCCAAAGTGCTATAGTCCTTAGAAGGTGTTGCAAAAGATTGGTACTATGGCATACAAATTGGAGCTTCCTGCATCTTCCCGAGTGCACCTAGTTTTCCATGTTTCATGCTTAAATAAGGTTATAGGTGAGAAAATTCTGGTTCAAACAATATTGCCAGAACTTGATGAGGAAGGAAAAATCATATTGGAACCTAAGACGTCACAAAAACAAGAACTTCACAGCTATGAAATCGATTAATTTCAGAGTATCTCATCAAGTGGAAGAACTTACCCACTGAAGATTACACATGGGAGGATGGGAATTTTATATAGAATCATCCATAACTACTCAAGCATTAAGGAAAACACTTTTTTGAAGGAAAGGGGCATGTTAGAGCCCTATATTACTAGTGTAGTCCCTTATTTTTGTTAGTGTAGCCCCCTTATTGTTATTGTTGTACCTATGTAGTCTTCATATTATTATTATTGTGCCC
Source organism: Pinus albicaulis (assembly GCA_034641835.2). NCBI lineage: Eukaryota > Viridiplantae > Streptophyta > Pinopsida > Pinales > Pinaceae > Pinus > Pinus albicaulis. The sequence continues at coordinate 298,242,321 of CM076575.1, forward strand.
CATAATAGCCCACTATTGTTTTTATTGTGCCCTTACATTATTATCGTGAGGTCGGCTAGAATTATATTGTGATCCCATGGACTTCTATATATAGAAAGGAGGTTTTGTCATTTGTGTCATCCAAAAAATTTTCATTTATTTAATATAAAGGAGGTTTCCCCCTCGAAGAGGTTGATTTTTAAAGCATTGATCTATCTTTTTTTCTATTTTGTGAGTTGGTTTCATAGAAAATTTGCAGTATCTTATAACACAAACAACATTTTGGTCATATTTATTTGGTCATTAATTGGTTTACTCGGGTGATCATTTAGCAATATTTTTTTTTGTATATTTTGTCATTAATTTTGGCAATTAATGTCTAAATCAATGACTAAATTTATGACTAAATATACTACTAGATGATAAAATTGAGACAACCAATTAATGACTAATCTAAAAATGACTAAAATTTTGTCGTGTTATAAGATACTATGAATTAGCTACTACTGGTCACCGACTGAAAATGGTCATTTATATGCAAATTTTAGTCCATTTTGTACTAGTGACCCTACTATACGAAAAACATGAAATACATGAAAAAACATGATTGCAATAACATGTTTTCATGTATTTCACATTTTTTATTTAGTAGGGTCCATCGAAAGTATGAAACATGGGTACTCCTTATATGAAAAATTAAATTATGCATCCAACGAGTGCTCCCACTCGAAATTTGAGTAAACTTTTTGGGAGATAAGATGAAAATATGAGTTGAGAAGGTCTTTTTTTTTTTTCTTTTTTCCCTTGAAAACATGATGAGTTAGTCTAATCTTTTTTTATTTTTCTTTTTTGAATCGAAGAGGAAACTAGAAGCTCGCCCAGCACATAACTACCAGTAAAGTTCTGGGGGTCTATGTCCTATCCTTCTCTCCATAAACCAAATCACAACTAGGGCTATTTGAACCTTGGATCTCTCAGTTTTCATATATTTCACATTATTTTGATCACTAATTGAGTTCCTCCCCCCCCACCCCCGGGGAAAATCTAAGCTTATTTTATTATTTCCACTATTATTTTATATTATTCCTTAGGAGGCCCATTTTAAACCTTAAAAATTCTCTAATGATTGTGCTACTAGTACAATAGCCAGATTCATATTTAAAAACATCATTACAAGATTTGGTTTTCCAATGATTTTAAAAAGTGATCAGAGATCCCATTTCATTTGTGATACTCTTGCAACTATGAAATGATAATTTATGGTTCAACACCATAAGAGTTGTATGTATCACCCACAAGAAAATGTGACAGTTGAAGCTTTCAATAAAATAATAGAGAAGGGACTCAATAAAACATGCTCTACCAACAGGGATGACTAGGATAAGAAAGTTCCTTCTACTTTATGGGTTTATCAGCCCACTATCAAAAGGTTACATAAGTATACCCATTTTGAGGTTGTATATGGCTAAAAAGTTGTGGTACCTGCCAAGTTCAATTTTCCTTAAATATATTTATTGCAGAAGCCACTAAGATGTTTGATGATGAGTCTGACACAAAGTTTTTACAAGAGCTATGAGAACTTGATGAGAAATTATTTCTAGCATATTTCCACCAAACTGTAGAGAAAGAAAAAAAAAATTGGCATTATCGACACATCAAATCAAATTCTCTCTTTTGGTGATCAAGTTATGTTATATAAAAGTAAGTATCTCAAGCACCCTGGGAAGTTAGAGATGCATTGGTTGGATTATTTCATTTTTATAGAGATAATGGATTTGGGAGCTGTGAAGCTCACACAAAATTATGGGGTTCTCTTGCCTGGTTGGGTGAATGGTGTATGCCTGAAGCCCTGCTATGGCCACTAAATTTCTTTGGTTTTGATTTCTCTTTGTCTAAGAGAGTAAGTTAGGTTGTAGGGTAGGGTCAGACAACTTTTTAGTTCTTTCCAGTATTATAGACGCATCACTAGTGTCATGTCCTTTTGTTATGATATATCACAACCCATTATGTCCAGGGAGGTGCGAGTCATATCTTTTATCATTAATTAAGTCATTAAGCATGTGTATTTTCATTTTTCAAGCCTTTTCCCTGTAACAATCAATTCTGCTAACTTGGTTTTAGTTTCATTTTGTTGGTTACACTTTTCCTTCCACATAGTCATCGTGTCAAATGTCTTTTGGTTAGTTTTCACCATGTATTGAGGATCTCTACCATGGTTATCATAAACTCCTAAATTGAATATTGATTTTATCATAGTTTTTCATTTAATGTCCAATGGCCAAGTTCTTTATTTCCAAGTCAAAATTTCCAAAAATATCAATAGTCACAACCATATCATTCACTTTCCTTTGAATAGTAACTTATGTTTGTCACACTAGATTCTTCATCCCGACCCTATATGTCCAAAATCCTCTAGTTTCCACCTATTCATCTCGTTTAGAGTCGCAGGTCTTCCACCATGGCTCGCTCTACTAAAAAAATTATTCCTTTTGATTTCTCTAACAACCTTAATGAGCCCATGAATGACATACTAGGAAAGTATGAGAAAGCGACGTTAGTTGACAACGATTTCGTTGATCCTACATTATTTCCAACTCTTCCAAAAGAGGTTTATATGAATTTCACCCTAGCTCCATCCAAGAAATTGTCCCTAAAATGAATCCAAATTTACAGCCACTACATCGGTCGACTCTCATGAAGTTGTGGTATTTTCTCTTACTCTAAACCACAAATGAAATTGTGTGGTGCACCAGGTTTATTACTAGAAGAATTCACAATGGCTCTCTCTAGTTGGAAAAAGAGTACATTATTAATGTTGATCGCATTAATAAGCTTATTTGGTTGTCGATGTATGGATAGCATGTTTCAATGGAATTCCAAGGAACCTCAAAGCAAAGCAAGAAGATTGGTACTTTTAATCTCTACGAGAAATATGGTACTAAGTGCAAGGGTTGCACAGTCTTCATTGATATAATAAAAAATGAAAAGACCAGGTCTGCATGCTACCTCGTTGCAGAAAAGGTGACGCGACACTATTGCAAAGGAAAATGCACTCTTAAAGTCAACTCTATCACAAAATTATTTATTCAGGATGAGAAACTGAATTTTTGCAAGTTCTTATTAGATGAGTTATTTGCCACATGTGAAGAAGTATACAAGTGAGAAAATTATTTTATTTATGGGTATTTAGTTGTGGTCATCGCCATGATGAAATGATATGCTCTCGAAGGTAAAAATTTGGCTAAGATTCTAGCTGACGAAGCCCTCACTCTTTCTTTTTCTCCATGGAAAGCCTCGGCTAACTCAGCAAATAAATTTTTAACGAAATAATGTATGAATCCTAATAAATTAGATTATTAAAGCTACAATGACCATGAGGAATCCTTGGTAATTATTAGATAATTATTTTTATCAAATGTGGCTTGGAATTTACCACAACAACTCTTATTTCCAACTAAAGATTGTGAGCAAGGAAGCATTCAAGATGAGACCCTTGTGCTATTATATGAGTGAAGAAGAATTCCACAGGGAAGAAATGTCATGGCCTGGTATTCAATTCATGGATACCCCTGTAGGTACCTTCTATTCTCCTGAAGGTAAAATGCCACAAATTTTTTCTTATGATGTTCCATCATCATCCTTTAAACGTTCAAGTGTACCTAATTCTGACTTTCAAGTTGAAGTTTGAACCTTTGGTTAAGTGATTTCATGCGTGTTTATCTTCTAACACCACTGTCTCCAACGTTGAATCCCAAGTAATTTCTCCTATTGCCAATTATGTTCCTCTATAGGTCAAAACCTTCAAGCCCAAATATCTTCCCTTGGCTTCTATGTCCCCATTAAATTCTATGCGCACCGGTACTTCCACTAATGATTTTGTTTCTATGCCCTTTGATATATCAATTTTAGACCTTGCTTTTACTCTTTATTTTGAATCATTATTCACCTTTATGTCTAAACACTCTTCCCCTCTTCCATATCCTTCAACCATAGTGGATATTCCTAATGACGAACATGTATTGCTTATTTTTCCTACACCTGTTATTGAAGAGTGTATTATCCTTTTACCTACCACATCTACCCCACACAATCCTATTTCTTTTCCATAATATCCTGCATCCTCTGATACTATTTCATATCTTTCTTCAAAACATTATTATCTGGAAGACTCCACTGAGATTTTGCATATTCTGAAGGTTGTGTATGACATAGAGACAGTTAGCATGAGCTAGAGGGCGTGCCTTAAGTAACACATTTTTCTGCATGCATTTCAATCAGGAGAAAGCACTAGAATTTCCTCTAAGGAGATTTATATTTTTATTCAGGATCCTAGTCATTACAAGGAAGTCTTGCACCTTTGTGCAAAGAATTTAGATATTTTTCCCCTTCTTCCACTTGTTGCACCTATGAAATTATGTTAATATTTCTAGTAAGAGCAAGCAGACATGCTGGAAATTTCACTGCAAGACCACTTTGAAAAACCTTTCACGAGTGGACAACCTCTGCAGTCCATATTTCCACCTGTTGATACTCTATCCACTGTAGATCTTCAACATCCATCCTCACAATATATTTTCCAATTTATCTGGGCATCGTCAATGTAGCTTGAGGATTGTTTGGTCCTTAAAAAATCAAAGTATAATAACCTTACTCTCATGCATGAGTAGAAGTAACAAGAAATTCTTAGAATCTTATAGGAGCAACATTAGTTGTGTGCATAGAAATAACAACTAGACAAGTAATTTTAAAATATCAATGCTAAACTTTATCAAATGTGCCCATCAGTTGTAGACCATGCTTCTACTACAGTAGAATATATTTCTTCATATGAGCTAATGCAATGCCTCATATTTCTTGAGAATTCTTGCACAAATTTAGTTGGTTCCAATCAATAGTTGTTCCATACTATTTATGAGTTGCATAGTACAATCTCCGATACTACCGAGAATTTTTACCAACAAATTGATCAAAATATCGACAAAGTATCCGCACTCTGAGCTACATAGAAACAACAGATAAGAGATTCACCAGAAATATTCTTCCAAGTGTAGGATTGGTTAGGGTTGCTCGCTAAATGAAACCAACCACTTTATTGGCTACAAGAGAAAATTGATCCTCCTTTTCGATGCTGATATTGTGTAGAAAAATCATCTCTTGGATCAATCTGAAGGTCCATTGATAACCAATTCCTTATGCTAGAAGAAGAGTCCCACAAGGCTAAATCTATTATCTAGTACCTTAGGCTTATAGATTAAGAGAAGTATTTGGAGCTTTGTAAGCTTAATCTTGATGCATATGTTAAATGGTAAGTCATCATGGCACATCGTCTTGAGAAGCCGGACAAGGAAATTACCCGACAATTCGTTGATAAGGAATTAACTTTGACTAGAGCATGGAAGGAGAAATTGGATATATATACTTGTTTCCTCCAATCCATTTTGGAGAATTTTCCTTAGTTGGGTACTTCATTTGGAGGAAAACCATTTATGCAGGTACGAGAAGCATTAGTGTCAGTTCAGATGTCGCAAGAGGGACCAAGTGCACAAGTAAAGCATTGACTTGAGTGTGAGTCAATGGAATATGGTCAGGCCTATTGGGTCCTTCATTTTTATGACCAATGCTTCTAGAAAATAGTTACACAAACAAGAAGTGCAAGTTTGAAAGTAAATGGTTAAACTAGCTAGAAAGAAACACTTGAAACGAAGGAAGTGGTAAGCAAGGAAAGTGAGAAATTACATTGGAACTCATCAAATCCACGAAAAGAAGATCAAATTGCTCAGATTGAAGAGATCAAGTAAATGTGGACCAAACAAATATATCTCATCAATCTAGTTAAGTAGGACCATATCAAGTAAGTGCGAATGAGATCCAAGAGGTCAAAAATTATATATAGCCAAATAGAGCAAGTTGCAAAGAGAGAGATTAGAGAAGGGTCTTCGTGTTGCTCGAATGGTAAATTTATTTCTGTAGTGATATGCTATTGTAATTTTGTCATTTTTGAGCCTATAATGAGAGTTTGAATGTAGTTTTGAAGCAATTTGCAAAGAGAGAGATTAGAGAAGTGTTGTCATGTTGCTCGAATGAGAAATTGATTTTTGTAGTGATACGCTATTGTAATTTTGTCACATTTTGAGCCTATAATGAGAGTTTGAATGTAGTTTTAAAGAGATTTTTGAGCTTATTATGAGAGTTTGAATGTAGCTTTGAAGAGATCCTATATATAGATAAATATCTTCACTTTGTCTTGAGGATGAACCACATTAGATGGTTCGAAACGTTGACCAAATCCTAATGATTTGATTAATCCAAAAAATATGTATCTACATTATGGATCACAAAAGTCTTAGACCTAAGATCCTATATAGTATTTTTGGATTTGTAATATAATATAATTGTCGTGAACATATATAATATAGTATTTTTGGATTATATAATGGATATTGTTGTGGGATCCAAAATATATAATATAGTATGTAAATTTGGATTTTTAATGTAAAGTAATTATGAACATATGTAATGGAGATTGTTAGGGGATCCAATTTGGATTCGAAATATAATGTAATTATGAACATATATAAAGATTGTTAGGGAATCCAAATTGGGTTTGTAGGAGATTGTTGAGGGGTTCCAATTTGGATTTGAAATGTAGTGTAATTTGTTGAGGAGTTCCAATTTCGATTTGAAATGTAACGTAATTGATGTAATGTAATTATGAACATATATAAAGATTATTAGGGGATCCAATTTGAATTTATAGGAGATTGTTGAGGGGTTCCAATTTGGATTTGAAATGTAATGTAATTGATGTAATGTAATTATGAACATATATGAAGATTGTTAGGGGATCCAATTTGAATTTATAGGAGATTGTTGAGGGGTTCCAATTTGGATTTGAAATGTAATGTAATTATGAACATATATAAAGATTTTTTGGGGATCCAATTTGGATTTGTAAGAGATTTTTGAGGGGTTTCAATTTGGATTTGAAATGTAATGTAATTGATGTAATGTAAATATGAACATATATAATGGAGATTGTTGGGGATCCAATTTGGATTTGAAATGTTATGTAATTATCAGGGTGAATATTAGTGATTATTAATGGTATGCAGCATTACCTTTACACTTCACCTCTTGTCATTGGGGAAATGTAATTCATACCAATCCCTATGGAAACACCAAATTTGAGCACCCACATACTGTCGGAAGTGGATGCACATCACCGAATTCCAACGCCATCGAACACAATTTTTATACAGCATTATGTAACTCCCCATTACGCATGTGGGATATTTTATATTAATTTTTAATAGAATATATACAGAGAAAATTTCAGTATGTGTCCAACGCAAGATTACAACCAAAGGAGGCCCCCACTGTTCATTTCAATTCCCACCGGCAACCGTGGCCCCATACCATCGGACTATGTTGATAGTGAAAATGGAATATGCAAAAGTCATAACATTCACCACCCAACTTCCATGTAGGATATACTTATTGTTTAACAATATATATATATATATATATATATATATATATATATATATCACGTGGGACCAAGGATGCTATAATGATTTCGCTTGATCAAATCGACGAATAAATAAATGAAGCAATGCACACTGGTTATACACATTATGCTCCAGACATTAAAATCACTGGCATAAGGGAAATGAAAATCATAGTTCCAGCAACCATTGCTTAGGATTATAAATGAAAAAGAGGCATCTCGCTTTGGTGAAAGCATTTGTGGATGGATATGACAAAAATCGATATTGAATGCAATATACGATCTCGATCTCTATGCGGTTACTTGGAATGCAAGGTTGCCTGCAACGACTTGGTCACACTTATGGAAAAATACAAGTTGCATCATATGTGGCGACCTGGGAATTAGCACATAGACAGTAATGGAATGTGGTCTATTATTTCATAATTGACTCGGCCAATTTCAGATTCACGAAGATCATTCTCTTCAACTACAAGCTTACCACCTCTTGTTTTGTCTTTGAGATTTTGGCATATCCTTCTTAAAAAAAATTGCATTGTTGATCCTCTTTACTGCGCAGAGTTTCCTGCGATATATTAAAGTCAACATCTCAAAATATCAACAATATTAATTGAAAAGAAATACTGAAAGTGACATAGAATAACATGAAGCAATAGCATTTTTGAAGGGAGAATTGTACTATATTAAGTGTCTTCACTACATATCCCTATTGTGGGATTTCATTCCATTTGAGAAAGGCCATTTAATTAAATATCACCAACGTTCCTCTATGCTTTGTCGCAGGACGCCTCCCTTTATTAGGTTCTATAGAAAGATTGATTGCTCTAAATCGGTGCTTTCATTGTTGGGTTTAGTTGAGTTTTATAGCAATGGATGGCGAGAGAATTTGTGATTTCGACATTGTTTACAGATCCATCTTGGAGAATTTTGAAATATTGAGATCGATTCATGCATCTAGTAAGTCAACAAACCATTTTGGCATTCCAGAAAACATGATAAATAATGAAAGGAGCAAATGTTCTCTATTACAGGCCCACGGAAAATACCATTCAAGAATCAATAACTCATAAGTATATCCACCAAGCTACTATGGAGGATGGATTGGCATTTGAAACTCAAGAAAGAGTTGATAATCAAACACAGGTATCGACTTCTGAGTGTTATTTTCGGGACCTGTCTTCCACATACAATTTAGTTCTCAAGGAGGTTCTTGGAAGGGGAGGATTTGTTAAATATGTTCAGTGCAAACACAATGAAGTCCAAGTCTTCTTCAAAGTCTATTTCAAGTCTGATGAACTCCTCGATCTCAAGGAATATGAATGAAAGTTACAAGAGATAAAGGGCATTCTGCAAGATATTGAACAATCTTATGTGTGGCCATTTCAATGCTGGTGTGAAACAGATAAAGCTACATATCTTCTGCACCCCTATTTTTTCAGCAATATGCATGAACAAATAAGCACTCGGCCATCTCTCAATATGATTGAAAAGAAGTGGTTGGTATTCTACCACTCCAACATATAGGGGAGTTTTAAGACAATATTTAAGACAATTTTGAGGTAAATTGTCTTAAATTGAGACAAAATAAAACTTGTGTATTGTCTTAAATATTGTCTTTAAGCGGGTGTCTCAAATTAAATCGTCTTAAAATTAAATTGTCTTAAGATATTGTCTCTATAGAGACAATATACAACACAAGCGTTTTTGTCTCTCCAAAGACAATTTCATTTTTGTCTCTCCAAAGACAGTTTCATTTATTGTCTTTATTGTCTCTTATGAGACAATTTCATTTGTCTTTCCGAAGACAATAGTTGGAATTTGTCTAATCCTATCTATTGTCTCTCTAGAGACAATATAAAACAATGAATCCAGAAAAATATCTCACCATTAAAATAAATCAATATAAAATTATTTAATTAAAAAAATCTACAATATCATTGAATAATTTGTGTTAGGGTACAGTGGAATCGAACCAACAACCTCCTGCATGGCAGGTGCTCTTCCATTGAGCTAGCACCCTTTAAACAATTATGTGAGTCATGGCAGTCCTTGAAATTGTATAATAGGCATTGATTTTAAAAAAATGTTCAACACATAATGGCATAGTCCTTGTAAAATATATAATCATGCAAGCCCCTATTTTTAACTTAATAAAAAAATAACTCAATTGAGTTAGCTCACTGTGACACCCTGGTAGCTTGGCTTGCACAAAAATGTACCTCCCTTTGTAGGTAAAGTTGCCTTTCTTGATGTTAAAATTGGCATCACTGTAGCATCTTCTATGGATAAAGTGTCTGATAGAGCTTCTTTCTAAACCCAAATCTCACAAACGTATCTAACAGAGCTGAGAGTAGGGTTCCAGTTTTCTGGGTTGTTTTTGTAATCCAGTATACTCCCGTATTAATATCTTAGAAAAATGGTTACATTCATGGCTGTAAGGGCCTGTCAAAGCAGAAACCAGACCTCAGACAATTTTTAAAGCTCAACACTATGCTGTCTGGGAAAGTCCAAATGTATCTGCTATAACCTAAGACCTTTTGCAAAGCATCTCTATACTGTACAAACAGCAATACTAACAAGAAAAACCAGAAAGCAACTGGAGCCAGCAAAGTTAACTAGGAACTGGTCTGGCTAGGCCAACTTGGCTGAAGATCTCATGCACCTCGGTCTTGACTTTCAAGTCAGCTCCCATTTCTTCTACAAAGATCGAGTTGGAGCTTGTTCCTGGGGATTTTATTGTGCCTGCAACCACAGCTGAATTATCCAAAGAAGCTAATCAATTTCTCTCCAAGTCAAAGCTACCACCTGTTTCTACATTAATTACACATATAACTGTTTTTATGATATGGGAAGCTCAATATAACAAAATTCAACTGTCACAAAAATTCAAAGAAAATTTTGAAATATAATGTGTGTCCACAAAACCAAATACAAAGATCATTTTATGTTCAAAAGGTTGAAAGATTGGAACAATTAATCTGCCCCCTTCAACTTGAGCTTTAACGTGAACAGATTCTTCCTCAAATTTTCCACCAAGAACACTTTATGTCTGCCCCTTCAACTTGAGCTTTAATGTGAAAAGTTTCTTCCTCAACTTTTCCACCAGGAACACTTTATCTCTCACAATAGACCGGTAAATGGGCTTTAGAATTTCCATGCTTTGTAAGTTGCCCAACATCTCCTTTATGTAACTTGCGATGTTTCTTGGATGCCATATTTCCTTCTTCATTCACTGATTTTTATTTTACTTTTCCAATAACATTGTCACATTGTCTTTGCCAGCCTCTATTGTCTCCTCCTGCTTTGTCTTTTCCATTCCTAACATGTTTTAAGTTTTTTCCATTCCTAACATGGACATATGTTTTTTCCTACACATATGCGGCTCATGAAGATTTTGTAAGAGAACACCACCCTATCAGTCCTTGTGGATGCTTTCTCAGTGGCTTTACTCCATCTTTTGAACCCTTTTCCTTCAACCTTTTTAACATGGATTGGTGCTTCTTTCCAAACAGATGTTGTTTGTGAAGAAATTCCTTTGTGCTAGGTAACATCACAAAGTGAACACCACCCAGGGATCTTTGGAGTCTTAGCTTCCATATATTTGATGCCTGGTATCTCCCTCTGTGCCTTATTGTTAGACTTTGGTTGCAATCCAGAATCTGAGTTCTTACTCAACCTGGACTTGAAAACGGAAGACCATACCCAAATTATCATACTGGTTCCATATTGATCTTCTGATATGTTCCTTTAACACCATCTTTTGGCAAATGCAACCAGACACTATTGTTGACTTTAAACTGATGTGATTTGCAAAGTATGCTGTGTGGCCTCTTGTACTTGTTGAATCGATATGTCCTGGACCTACTAATTTATCTACTGAATTTTATAAATAAATTTTTCTACTATGTCTTGTTCTTTGGTCTATTTTGGGGCACTAATGTCAATTGTGCTTGAAAAGCATTGTCAAGTGGTGCCAAAGGTTGAAAACCCAAATAAGTCTAAGACATAGTATGACCAATAGAGTTGTGAGGAAACCTATTATAGGCATGCTAAATGAAAGCTAGGTTTTCATCTTAAGCATGAGGATGCACATAGCCATACATGCAAAGTACCTAAACGCACGTTCAGTCGGCAACTTTGATTTAATAATCTCTTTGTGGGTGTCACGTTGTGGATATATTGAGACAATTGTAAACTATGGTCCACAAATACTTCCAAAATAGTTTCTAAATTCAAGGTCTCAATTAGACATATGGATGTTGGCATCTAAAGTGTGACCAGACATGTAGGAATTCTTTAGAAGGATAAAAAGCACTAAAAGCATGATGCCTTAAAAATGAGAAGTCTTACTTGAGGTCCAATTCAGAGTAGCCTGTATGAAGGGTAAGTGTTTTATTCCAACATGGATCCTTCCTCAAAGTGCATCGAGCAGTGTAGACAGCAGCAGCAACAAGCATTGATGGACTGTACTTGATCATTATGTACTGAAGAAAACACAGTTCAACCAATTAGAAGAATGCCAGATTTTCCATCTGAAGCATTTTGATAATAGATTTTATGACTTGTCAGTACAGCAGAGTATTATTAGGACTACAATGAAGAAAAGTAATTTAAACCAAGAAGAATGTTAGATTTTTTGAGGCATTTTGAAAGCATATTTGGACAATGCCACACGGGATTATTTCGACAAAATAAAAGAAGTGTGGTTCAGATCTTTAACACTTTGTCGGGACCAGCTGCCTTCAGAAACCTGAGGAGGAATACATATGGAGTGGGAATTGTAAGCTTGAACTTCAGTTGTTTTAATACTGCAGACTCCTGCGAAGATTTATTAGCAATTGATCAGTCAAACTAAATCTCTGGAGACTTATGTTGCAATCCAATGACAAATAATTATCCGTTAGAGCTGATTACCATGGCCATTATCTGTTCTGGAATGCATTCTTTAGTGAAGATGCAGATAAAGTCATTGACCTGAAGCGAAGTATGAACCAGTTCTTATCAATATTCTGTTACTCATTATGATATATTTTTGCGCTGAATTCAAAATAAAGGGTAATCTTCAATACGAGTAGAGATTGCAGTGGTGTATGTACTTTTCAACAGCCAACAAGGTCTTCTATTAATTAGATATATACATTAAAGTTTTCCTTACACTCATCCTTACTTTACAGATGCCACTAATTCATCCTACCTCTGGAGCAAGACTTCTTCATATTTGCTAGCTGTAAAAAATGCAGCGATTACCACTAATGGAAAATTCCTTCTTGCAACACTCTGGACGGAAAGGTATTTATCAATGATGTTCACAGTGAGATACAATGTCTCTGGCATTAGTTGAAATTTTAGATGCACCTGAAAATTTTAATTTTCACATCAGGCCTAAAGACTCCATATAAACCTCTTTTACATCTTAGTTTGACTGCAAATGGAATTAGCATATGAACAAAGTTGTACCTTCATCAACCAATCAATCACGACTGCCCTCGTCTTTGTGTTGATTTTAACCTGATTTCTCATATAATCTGGAGGTATGCAACTCATGCCCTGGGTGTATATGAATAACATATTTTAGATAACGAAACCAAATTTTACTCTCACACCCACAAGAAACTGCTATCATTGACAGAGAAGAACAGTTTAGCAGGCTTTGATGTGGTAAAAGACTTAATACATGGGACCATGATTGTCATCTTTAAAAAGTGATAAAAAAACACATAGACATAGACATGTATTTATTTAAAGGTAGACCAAATAGAAAATTCATAATTGTCGACCCCCATGGTTATGAAAGGATAAGAAGAGGCGTAGACATACCCAATTTCTTGCTCAACAGCTTGAAAATGTTGCAAGGAATATAGGAGCAAGTGTGAGCTTCAACATCATGTGACATGGAACACCAATAGAAATGTGTCTGAAGTGTTGAAAGTGTCTTGTTAATGCCAAAACTTCCTATAACAGTCAAGTATTTTACCTTCCAAATCAAACGTTATCATGATGCTTCCTCGGAAACATGGAGGTGTACAAGTCTGTAGAGAAAATTGTTTGATTAGTATAAGTCATTGCCCTATAATCCATGTTGGGGATTAGTGCGGGCCTATTGAAAATCATGATATATCAAGTACAATGCATATGCTAAACATCTAGTTTAGTAGAACAACTACCTAGTGTAGGTCAATATTGTATTTAGCTGCACAGGTAGGAGGCATTCCTCACAATTCTTGGAACAAGTCTGAATAGCATTGTAAATTTTCGTAAGTCATTCAACTGCTTATTCTCATAAAACTTCTCTTATCATGTTGAGACTATCAGTGCTCAGACGTTTGGCATTGATTGGAAAGTGCCACTTTATCTTGCAAAACTATATCCAACGCTTCCATTTTTATGAGTCTAGAAAACTTCAATGGAATGGTCCCTAAGAGATAATTCCAACTGATATTCATTGCAATGTCCAATCCTTTTATGCTTCCAATCTCAAAAGGAATGCCACCAGTCAATTTGTTGCTATTCAAGTCTAGGTATTGTAACTTAGTGCACAACAAAATCTCTCTTGGTATTACTCCGGACAGATCATTTCCATTCATTTCCTGTTTGTCCAGTGAAATGAGATTTCCCAATGTATAGGGTATGAACCCACAAACATACGCATTCATAAATCCAATACATGAATATTTTTTAGAAAACCAAGCGTTCTTGGCAGATTTACCTATAAGTCTGTTGCCATGAAGATCCAGCATCTGAAGTGCAGTGCATCCTCCAATGTCTGGAAAAAGGGTTCCTGTAAACTGATTATCTGCCATGTCAAGGATGTCCAAATTTTCAAGTTTCCCAACCTCTTTTGGATTTCCCCACTAAGCTTATTGTCACCCAGCCGAAGCCTAATCAAAGCTTTAAAACTACCGATATTTGGAGAAATAGAGCCAATGAGATCAATTGACAGAACAATCAAGTTTGTGACATTTCTCAATTGGAATATGCTTGAAGGAATGCTTCTAGTTAGCACATTGTCAGTAAATACTAAAATCTAAAGCCTGAAGTACTTTGTAGTTACCTATACTGGCAGGAATTATTCCTTGCAACTTATTCAGCCAAGAAAATAGCAGCATGATATTCTTGAGTTTTCCAATTGCATCAGGTATTTCTCCAGATATCTGGTTGCTACCAAGATGGAGTTGAGAAAGACTAGTGCAATTAACAAAGGAAGAAGGTATTGAACTAGTACTATAGTTAACACTGAGTTGAAGATCAGCCAGATTCTTCAATAGCCTATTGTGTTAGGAACGTTTCTAGGCAACGCGTTCAGTGATAGGCCTATCACCTCCAAGCTTGTGCAGTTACCAAACTCTGACAGTATACTTCCTACCAAATTATTTTGCCATAGAAGAAATTTTTCCAGCTTTTGCAGCATACCAAGCTCCTTGGGTAGAAAACCTGACAGACTACTTCTGTAGAGAGAGATATATATATATATATATATATATAGACACACAAGTTCAGAACAAGTGCTCAACCCAGGTGGATTGATCCTGATAATATATTTGTGTAAAGTGCAAGTGATTTTAGTTTTCTTAATGATCCAAACAAAGGAGGGATTGTTCCAGAAATCCTCGTTTTTGCAAGCCCCAAAAATAGTAGGATTCTTATAGTTGCAAAGTTTAGGAGGCAGTTCACCTTCAATGTTTGGATTCCCACCTCCACAAAGAACTTTCAAGTTCTATATCCTGCCAAGCTCTGGTGGTATCTTGATTCTCGCCACTCAGTTGGTTATCAAATATAAGAAAATCGATCAGACTGGAGCAATTGCCAAGATTTGGAGGGAGGGTTCCTTCAAGTTTGTCGGGGTTGAGAATAAGGGTCTGGAGATTCTTTAGCTTACCAATTTCAGAGGGTATACATTATTCCGTTTCTACACAGATCTAGCAACAATAAGTTGCTAAAATTTCCAATCTCTCTTGCAAATATACCACTCTGATTGTCTGCAGACATTACAAGTAATTGGAGAGATTTTTTTTTTCACAAGAGAAAAATCGTTGTTTTGTTTATATATATTGAGAAAACAGTCCATCAGTCATTACATTCGAATCTGAAGGTTGAATCCCAATATTCCATCCGGAGAAAAGGTAGATCCAAGTCAGACATGAGAGAACTATCCCAAAACACCTACAGGGACTTGTGATAAGCCCATAGATGATCCACATGTAAAATACATCCTTACAGCCAGAGAAGTATCCAAGATTGCCCAGGCCACTAATAGAAAAAGACCCAGGTAAAAAGGAAAGCATGCTATAGATACCGACATACCTTGATTCAAAAAAAGAGAAAACAAAACATCTAATCCAAAATCATAACCGAGAGAGTAAGTGGTCCTTCCAAAACATATGCTGACCGTCATGCATATCAGCAACATGACCACCCAGTGCTAAATAGTAGGCAAAGGTAACCTGTCAAAAACATAAGATAACAGTACCAATACCTGGAGCAGTTAATGTGTACCAATGCCAATTACCAACCACAGATAGCGTTCAGGAGGATGAAAACATCATGTACCCAGGTTCAATAGAGAGGTCTGTCACGATGATCCCAAAAATGTGCAAATGCAGGAACACAGGTACGATATAAAATGTATGAACAGTCTCCTAAGGATTCTCAGAATCCAATAGAGACACCAGCCAGGGAAATTTAAAATGAGGAAAAGAATTATCTCATCACAGATTTCTATGAGACCTCAGATGCTGACAGGGGCAGTCTGTCGGGCTTTGTTGGAATTCACATTGTAACATACTCACTGTGGGTATTCCATCATATGTTTGATCACAATAAAACATATGAAGAGTCTCGCTTGAAACCAAGTTGAAATATCCTCAGAAGGTATTGCCCAGTGACTGTTCCGAAAGAAAGATGTTCTGGTGCCTGAGTTACTTACTGTATATGACCCGATGAGCCTGTAAACAAAAAACAGAGAAAAGATATTACAGTAACCCATATGATAAGAATCTATAATGTGAATCTGAAGGAGGCCCTTTCCCTGTTATCACTGTAATGGGTGACTATAATAAAGCCAAATGCTCCAGTCCCAATTTTGATAGCCTATCCGCCCTCCTGTTTAATTCTCTGTATATATGGTGGAGGGAAGCTCTTTGAAATTTTGTTAGAATATGAAGAACTCGTTCAACCCATCCACTGAGATTTGTACACCTGAGAGATGCCCTGCCCAAGATGCCTTCAATAACAATCTGTGAGTCTCCGTATATATCAATGCAAGGAAAACTCAAATGATGGGCCACTATGAGCCCACTCCATAGAGCCATGATTTCTGCTTTATTGTTAGTACCTGGACCCCCGTTCCAGATGATATGGTAGCGTTCTCCACCCTCCGTTTTAAGCCAAGCTCCGCAGCCGCGGAGAGATTTAAGAGTTGCAAACTATGGAGGAACTTTACCTAAGAGTTATATTAACCAAATCTTGGGAATAACATGAGTTGCCACTCCATTTGGGGTGATTTTGGTCTCCGAGATTCAGGATTCCATGTAATTAGAGCTCATCCTCTGCTGCCATTCAATGTCTGCATCTATGAAAAGAGTACTTGGCCTTCTAAATTCATCCCCCCATTGATGTGTAGTCTGAGAGCAGGATCACATAGCTAGCCCAAAAAACCTCCATTATGAATCTTAAGATTACCACATCTATGGAAGCATAATAGACAGACCTGCAGCTCCCATCCTAACTCTGTCCAGGTCCTAAGATGGAATATCTACAGAAGCAGTGATGAAAGTCATAACACAATATTCAATGCCCATTGTACCAAATATCTACAATAGCAGTGATGAATGCAATAACACAGAGTATCTGCTGACCAGTAATGGTTATTCATTAAAATTTTGTTTGCACTTGCAGTGCTCTAATCTCAAATGATAAATATAATTTCATCAGTGATGATAATGGATAGAAGGGCTTAGAAAAGCTCCAAAAAAATCATTGCTTTGTCTGATCACAAGCCTCAACCACTCAAACCTTGCATCTAACATCACATTTTTCCAAAATCCACCTCCAATGCATTTGGCTTCTTGAAAAATGTGGAAGTGTTTTTTCAGGAGATGATTGAAAGCTTCTGAGATGTTTGGTGAGGAAATGTTATATGTGTATTTGTGCAAATGCACCATTTTGCTATTTCCTGGAATTTTTAAAGTGCCATTTTGAAATGCATTCATAACATTTCACAAATGCATACAAAATACAGAGTTATGTTCATTAATATCAATATTTCAGCAATTGTGTATCATTTATATAATTACTTGTGTTGCTTTATTCAATTCTCATACAGTCTTGTATCACAATTGACATGTTACCACATATGTTCCTCAACTATGTGATGTATGTGCAGTCTCAGGTGTCCATGTGACTTTATCCATTAATTGCTAGAGATGTTTATCGAGTCAGAACCTAAAAAGGTACTTTAGTTTAATTTGTAAGTACGTATGTTCATCACAATTATTATGATGTATTTCATAATCCATCTTTTACACTCGTGGTATTGGTATTAGTCAACCATCTGAGAGATTCGCTAAATCTATAGGAAAAATATTGAAATTCTCCCTTGTAGCTGCTTACTGGTACCGTGTTGATACAAATCAAGGTTTTGAATAGATTTGAGATGAGCCGTTTATGTATTTACACTTTCTTACATCTGTAGATGCTTCTATTTTTAGGAAAGCACAAGGTGTGGATTCTGCACTAGGATAGCAATCCTCGTTCTCTCGTAGTCACTACTATACACTTAGTTCTTAATCTATATTGTTAACTGTAAATGTTTATTGTCCCCGCTTGACTTTAAAGTGATACATGTATATTATGATTCTGAAGCCTATTGTGTATTAATGTTAAGCTAGATTTAGTTTCCCTGGAGGCTGGGACTAAACATTTAGGTAGAAGGTGGGCCTATTTGGCCAAACACTCATAAAACAATATTATTGTGAAATTTTGTTCCCTTGTAAGGAAATACAAATTCATCATATTTGTTTTCTTTTCCACATGAACAATTAACAGGAGAAAGCATCAGAATGGTTTCGTTAACATGCAATGATTACCACCACAAGCTATCCAAATCCACTGTAGTTGGCTAACGAAGGACCAGCTTCATTGGTTAGCTGAGATGATGATAGGCTGCCCACTGACATTGATTTCATATCGCTAAGTTTCAAGTTATAACACTAAAGAAACTAGTGTTCTCCCCCATTGAGGGCAACTAACCTTTTCCATTCTCCTCTGCACTCCAAGATCAGTCAACAATGCGCAATTAGCCTTTCTGCCATTCTCCTCTGCACTCCAAGATCAGTCAATTTTGTTGACTGATGCACAATTAGCCCTTCTTTTGTCTTATGCATAATAGGCTACAAAAACAAAGATGTCGATTATGTTCTACTTTTCAATATATTCTTGATGCCAAATTGGCTCCTTGTTATCCTGGAGGACAGGAATCCACTGTCGATCTTGACGAGTGTCCAATTTTTTTCTTTACTATCGAAGCCTTAATAGGTCAAGATGTTGCCTGAAAGGCATTTGTACAGAATTTTTTTTGCAGACGAAGCCCCCAAATTGTAATTGCCCCTACACAATGTCCCTTTTGCAAAACGTCAAACTATGTTGTGGAGTATAGAGGTGCTAAAACACAAGAGGAGAAAGGCATTGAACAAGCTGAAGAGCAAAAATTGGTTGAAGCAAAAATAAGGATGCAACAACAAGAGCTTCAAGCCGAGGAGCAGAGAATGCATAGAAGACAAGAGACTATGCATGCTGGACTGACACTACCTTCTGAAGAAGTTGACAGACAGGATCTTCCTGTTTGCAATGCAATATCAGATACTAATGGGGTCAATGCCACTTATGGTTCCTTGTCAGATCTAAATGGGATTCATTCAACTCATGGTTCATCTGGGGTTGCTGATACAAGGTCCAAACCTTTGCCTGGTCGATACAACAGGGACGATGAATTTGACTTGGACCTAGAGGACATAATGGTTATGGAAGCTATTTAACTCTCTATCTAGGAGCATGTTGCACATAGAATCTCAGGACCCTCTTCTTTTTCCTTGGAAAACATTCTTTCGTCTAGACCTGGTCAAACATCTAGGTTGAGGGATAGTTCTGAGTCTACTATGTCACGTCCAACATCCACTGATTCAAGAGAGGTTGTGCCAAGTAGCTCTGTGACAGGGGACCTTGCTTGTGCAATTGCAACATTAGCTGAAAGACAAGTACTAAATAGTGATTAAACATCTGCAAGGCAAAGCTCTCAAAATCATCAAAGTTGCAGAGACCCTATTGGAAGTGGTGGCATAGAGGGACAGGAGGTTATATATCATAACCCAAACAGTGAGCAAGAATTATCAGTCTCTGATATACAGGAAAGAGGGCATGGAAACCGAGAGACAAAAGAGCAGCAACAACAGTTATGCACAGAAGAGGATAAAAACAGTGTGGATATAGGAGGTGGTGACAGAGCTGAGGCCCATGCACCAGACAGTTGGATATAGGTTTCACCTGAAAGTGGACGTGCGTTTTCTCCATGTATAAGAGAAGGAATTCAAGGCTCAATGTTTGATTGGGTACTTGATCATAGTTCTGAAGTAGTTGAAGTTGGGACTAGTTTTTCAAGTAGTGTACCCTCAGCTTCAAACTTACCTTGGGAAGCACCTGAGGTTCCTCACAATACTGAAAATTATGCTGATCCACCTTCCTTTAATGCACAGCCTTATGGGGTCCCCGAGAGTTTTGAAGAGCAGATGATGATAGCATTGGCCATTTCACTTGCTGAGGCCCAAGCACGCTCATGAATTTATGGAATCCTCTGTTATACGGACAGAACACATTTTGTGATTATAAGCAGATGTCTTTCTATTACTTTCAACCTTCCCACCATGTTAGCATCATGTACATGTCTGGAAAATACTGACTTGTCATTGACAAGACAACTTGTTAGGGTGTCCTCTCAATGACCAGCCAGTTAGAAATTGTTTTCTGAGTTGGGGTTATCCATAAATTCTGAAGGTTTGTTTAAAAGTCACAATTATGAAATCAATTATATGATCAAGGAACTACACTGGAAGATAAACGGTATTAATGGTGCAACTAGACAAAGTGAATGTTCCGTGTGCCTCATTCTGTATGGAGTCTGTGCTGCAGACACCTATACATGAAAATTTTACGTGGTTGTTCTCGACCTGATGTGTCATTGGTCTTTACCAACTGCAAAGGAAAATTGGATATAATCTTCTTTGCAGACTGTTATGGTTTAGATATTGTATATGGGGTCTGCTTCTAAATTTTTTGTTGTTATGGATGAAATCATGAATAGATTATCGATCAGAAGTTGGAAGCTTGCATATTCAAGCAAATGTTTTTTTTTTCTTCGTAAAAACAGTTCTCAACAAATTGATATTTTCCTTCCTCTCCTTGTTTATCATATATTCGCTCAGTTAATTTGTTAGAAAGGGCTCGATGCCTCTTACTTCCAGGTATTTATGAAGGGCCTTCTGTAAACTCTCATCCAAATCGCTACAACCCAGTAAACATAAGATCCAATCCAATCAATAAGATCCAATATATAAACCGAACCTGTATATATTTAAAACCCTCAAAAGCCTAAAGTTCCAAAGCTCTAAACCCTAGAAGCCTGAAAATTCAAACCCCTCAAGCCCTGTAGGATCCTAGAAAACTTGAAAATCCAAACCACTAGACCCAGAGAAATTTGATAGCCTGCCCCTAAAGACCCTTTAACCCTGAGAAGACTAGAGTGACAGAAAAAAAAAATTAAAAACAGAAAGAGAGATAAGGCATCATGATACTCACTTGAAGTAAGGTCCATCATCCGGAATTCGATCTCCTTCATCTGCTGTATTTTTCTGTGGGTGTTTGAAGGCCATTGCATCGATTGAAACCTCTTTGGCATACCCAGTGCAAATAAACTCGAGGAAAGGACCTTCTCCTTTAGAAATAGTGACTGTTAGATAAACATGGGGTTCAACAGAAGCGATATCACTGTCGCTATCTTCTTCTTCCTCCTCGTCACCCATGTCCCCTGGCATAACTTCAACTTTTATATCCTCGTTTCCATGTTTCTTCCGCAAAATAACAGCCTGATTGCCCAGCATATCTTCGATCTCCCAGGGCATGGTGCCTGGGGGTTTAGGATCCTGTAAACACATTCAATACAAAGGAATCATGAATATATGCAACTCTTCAGAGAAAGATCATAAGATCTTAGGGATTTTTTTTTTACTTTACCTCGGTGGGAGGGTCTGATTCAAGCGCACAGTGAATCTCGTCTTCGAGCATTTCTACTAGGTTTTCGTTCGATTTCGTATAGACTGCAACTGAAGTAACCGCCTGGCTGGAAACCCATGGTGTTCCCTTGATTGTTTCTTTCCTGCAACAGCTTTCAAATGCAGACGCAGTGGCCGAAACGATGAGCCTTTGATGCTTTAAGCCTATGAAAGCCTTTGGTGCTACAGAGAAGGCTACCCTGCGGGCAAAGCAGGCGATGCGAGAGTCATTGGCAGTTACAAATCTGGTTCTCTTGAGGCCACAGTTATAAACCTGAAACCCTGCTCTATGCCACAGACAAAAAAGCTGAAGTCCATCCTGGAAACCCTACTCTGTGCCACAGGAAAAACAATGGCAATCCAACCTAGAAACCCTACTCTGAGCCACAGGCAAAACAGTCGAAATCGTGGTTGAACGATAGCTAGAACAATGAGTATTATTCGCTGGCATTCTCTGGTCCCAGATCACTAACAACGAATTTGGGGATCGATAGATGGGTCAAGCAGAGGCGGTCCTATTGTTGGGCGGTGAAAAAATATCATTGTATAGTGGTTGTTTGTTCAATAATCTCAAATATCAAATGTGATAATACTCCAATATCATTGAATATCAGAATCAAATGTAATAATAATCAAATATCAACATTCGATATACATTATTCAAGATTCCTCTTGTCATATTCACTTGCATGAGGGATAGCAATTTCTTGGCTATTAAAATAATACTATTGTCATTAATTGTCACTATGGATCTATATGGAAGGTCAAGTGGATTTATATTGGACTCGTATGTTTTTGTTAGTGTTTGGAATGAATTTTGTTAGCGTTATTGATATATAACAACAAAATTATTATTTGGTATGATGAAATTCATGCATAAATATATTATAAGTAAGAAAAATTATAGTTTTTTATTATTCGAGCATTGTTATTTCATATACGCAGTTTATATATTTGTGTTTGACTTTGTAAATGGTGCAAAAGGAGTATACTAGATTTTTTAAATTAGATGAATCTAGTGACAATTGATGTTTACTGATTTGATCTTGTAAGTGATGGTGAGATGTTGCAAAATAACTATGTGAGATTGCCTTATATTAGATGTATATAGTGCTCCCCAAAAACAAAAAACAAAATTCATGACTCTCCAAGGAGTTTTCAAAAACCTCCACAAAATCCCTAAAAGAATTTTAGAGACGATTTTGACAAGACTTTCGCAAGCCTAAACCGCCCCTGAAGGTCTTTTTTGTAGTAGTGTTTTCATTATATGCCCATTACAAATAAGTTAATCAATATAAAATTGACATCAAATCGACATTCACAAGATTGATGAAGGGGAAAATAAGGGAATTTCAAATTTAGGAGGGCACAAGTTTTAGAGATATATCACAACAAAGATCAACAATCAAGATAGTCTACAAATTAGGGTTTTGAAAGGTACATAACTTAGCATTGGCATAACATTGATTAATATGTAAAATATAGTTGTACCCTAAGTCTCCTATATAATATGGAAGATAAGGAAAAACCCTTGCCTAATGAAGCTATCATAACATAAGTGGAAAACGTGGATGATCTTGATTTGTCACCCATGGCAGAGGCTTGGAATATAAGAAGAGAGATCTAGTGGAATGCCCATAATTTGGTTTTGTTGTAGTAGTTCAATCAAAAAGTCTCAAGAGAAAAAGATGTTTGGGTTAATTACCATATAGAGTTAGAATACTGAGATTGTAGTAGAGTTGAACTAGTTCTTTAAAATGGAGAGAAGAGGAGTAGTTCAAGAAATGAGCTTATAAAAGGTTGGTTAAGGAGATCCTAACATGGATAAATAATTTTGTGGTGGAAGAGGATTATGTGTCTTTTAGTTCTCCAACCATGGAAGTGTAAGTGTCAATGCCTGGAGGTGACCTATAATGGATTAAATCATATTGAATAACTAAGGGAATAAGGTGCCATGGAGGAAACACATGCATTAAAGAGGGGGAAATAGGATTTAAATCAAAATGCAATAATTAAGAAGTAGTGGATGAATAGAATGAAGGAGATTCATCACAATACTATGATAATGAAAATGAGTATTGGTGAGGATGGAAACATAGAGGCACAAGTAAAAGAGTTCAGAAGGTTTCAAAGGTGTCAAGAGAATACCAAAAACTTGTTAAAATAGGGGGATTTAATAATTGG
Organism: Pinus albicaulis; assembly: GCA_034641835.2. Taxonomy (NCBI): domain Eukaryota; kingdom Viridiplantae; phylum Streptophyta; class Pinopsida; order Pinales; family Pinaceae; genus Pinus; species Pinus albicaulis. The sequence continues at coordinate 298,266,309 of CM076575.1, forward strand.
AAAGAGCTTGGAGAGAAGAATAGGTGGGGAGAATATGTCAAGAAATTTGGAAGAGAAAAAAGAAGTGATGGCTCAAGGAGGTGAGCACGTTCAGTTAGATGGATCATGATTGTCTAAAAGGAAGCCTTAGTTTGTAAGATATTGATTAGCTTGTGGAGAGAGATATCATCACAAAGAAAGAAGAGGAAGAAACACTTGGCAATGTGTTCTAATTGTTTGAGCTACAGGAAGGTCAAGTAGTAGAAATAAAATAGCCTAAGAAAAGTGGATCCAATCCAAACCAACCACCCTAATTATTTTAAAATCCTAGAGGTAATCCCAAATTTTTATTCTACTTTTGACTTGAAAGCACCTCTTCTTAGTAGTTTGGGATATAGTTGTAGTGAAAACAAAAGGAAGGTGGGAATACAAGTGGAAGTGGCATATGTTATGTTTGAATTTTAGTTCAAGTGGGGGAGTAGGCATAATTATTCAAACATGTCTATAAGGTTTTATCTTGGTGAACAATCCAACCAACGATATGGTTATAGTAGTTCCAAGAACTTTATGAAAGTTAATGGTGATGAAAAACCACATTGGTTCTTATGTGGATTCATCTAGAGGGTGAAAAGGATTGTAGTGCTAGTTTCAAAGTTGATAAAGTTCCTAACCACATTGTGGGGGAAGCTTCTCTAATGGTGCATGAAGTTCATATAGATTTATACCTAGGGTGTAGCTAAGGCCTTGGACGAATTAAAGGTGGTATTTATAGCTAAGTTCTAGAGGCTAACATTGAACAACAAAAAATGACTAAGTTGAAGGATATTAATAAAATGGTTGGAGAAAGTTCTCAGGAGTATGATGAAAAATTGCAAAACTTGATCAACAAACTCTCTTATATTATCCATGAAACTCAACACAAAGAATGATCCATTCAAATTTTGTTGCTATTTAATAGTGTACCATTAATGCAATAATTGTGGGTTACATAGAGGGATGTATTGTATTAGGCCATGACAATAAAATGTTGTAGGGTGAACATCCATTTTACTAAAAAATTTCATGGTTGGTAGGATCTAAGAGAGAATTATGTAAGGAGTTTTTTCTAGGTAAAGGACATGGGTATTACTATTGTTAAAAGGGGTTGCCTACGAGGATACATTGGTATTACCTCTTGCAATTGAGTGGCATCTAGGGTGTTGAAGATCCTTATAAGAGTCCCCTTTGTACTAGTAGTTGCAAGGAGGTTGCCATCAAGGTGAGTGCAAAGCAAGCGATGCGAGAGTCATGGGAAGTTAAAAATCTGGTTCTCTTGAGACCATAGCGCTTGACTCTCATTTTCCCATGTTGCAAGCCTGAACAGGCCAACATGAAGCTATTGGGAGCATGAGAAACAACACACAAACCCTTGGGGTTTGCCATCATCTCAATATGGTGCACCAACCTCAAATCCACGAAATTGTACACAAATCTTGTGCTCCAACACCACCACAATCCATCCTGTCTTAGCTTCACGACTCGAACCTCGGACTTGAAGGACAATTCCCTAAGACAACAACTCTAATGATCATCCCAGATCATGATCTTATTGGGCGGGTACTGGGGATTCGAAACCCTGCCCACGAGGGTCAAAATATTACATCAAAATAACATCTCCACAACACCAATACCGTCATTGTTGAATTCCCTTCTAAAGATTTCTCTGAATAGATCACAGTTGTAAACCTAGAAACCCTGCTCTGTGCCACAGGAAAAACAACCGAAGTCCATCCTAGAAACCCTCCTAGGGTGTAGCTAAGGCCTTAGACGAAATAAAGGTGATATTTATATCTAAGTTCTAGAGGCTAAACATTGAACAACAAAAAATCACTAAGTTGGAGGAGATTAAGAAAATGGTTGGAGAAAGTTCTCATGAGGATGATGAAAATTTACAAATGTTTAGGGGTAAGGGTTTAGGGGGTTAAATGGGTTAGGGGTTGGGAATTAATGTTTAAGGGGTTAGGGGTTAAGGGTTTAGAGGTTTAGGGTCTAGGAGGTTAAATGGGTTATGGTTTTAGGGGTATAGGGGGTTAAATGGGTTAGGGGTTGGGAATTTGGGTGTAAGGGGTTAAAGGTTTAGGGGGTTAAATGGGTAAGGGGTTAGGAATTAGGGTTTAAGGGGTCAGAGGTTTAGGTTTTAGGGGGTTAAATGGGTCGGGGCCGGTTTAGAGGTTTAAGGGGTTAGGGGTTTTAGCAGTTAAGGATTTTAAAGGGTTAGGGGTTAATGGGGTTAAATGGGTTAGGTTTTTAGGGGTTTAGGGTGTTGAATTTGTTAGGGGTTGGGAATTAGGGTTTAAGGGGTTAGGGGTTAAGGGTTTAGAGGTTTAGGGTTTAGGTGGTTAAATGGGTTATGGGTTTAGATGTTTAGGGGGTTAGGGGATTTAGCATTTAAGGATTTTAGGGGTTAGGGGTTAATGAGGTTAGGGTTTAGGGGGTTGGGAATTAGCGTTTAATGGGTTAGGGTTAAGGGTTTAGGGGGTTAAATGGGTTAGGTGTTTAGGGGCTTAAATGTGTTAGGGGTTTAGAGGTTTAGGGGGTTAAATGGGTTAGGGGTTGGGAATTAATGTTTAAGGGGTTAGGGGTTAAGGGTTTAGAGGTTTAGGGTTTAGGGGGTTAAACGGGTTACAGGTTTAGGGGTATAGGGGGTTAAATGGGTTAGGGGTTGGGAATTAGGGTTTAAGGGGTTAGAGGTTTAGAGGGTTAAATGGGTTAGGGGTTGGGAATTAGGGTTTAAGGGGTTAGAGGTTTAGGGTTTAGGGGGTTAAATGGGTTAGGGCCGGTTTAGAGGTTTAGGGGGTTCCTCCTAGAGTTCCTCTGCCTCCAGTTTTATGAACTGGCTCCAACTAGAATCTTATGCTCCACAATTTGTTAGATGCAACGAGTCCAAAGGCATGACAAAGAGCCTTAAAAACCATGCAAATGGAGGCGAGGCTAGCCCTATCAAAATCCTTGTAAATGGAGGTGATTTTGGCCTTATCCCTATATTTCAAGGGGTTGAAACACGAAATCTGCAAATAATAATTTGTTTTGACTACAACACCTCTCAAACTTTACCTTTTTCATTATAATAATTAGCATGTGTGGATGAAACTAGGTCTAACTCGACTTCATGAAGAAATGCAACCTTGCTTATATGGCTAGGTTGAATTGCATCATGAGGAGTTTCCAAGAAGAGGCTCATGTACAAGGTGTGTAAAAATAGCAAAAGGCTCTTAAGCAAGCACCCTTTCCTAGGCTAGATTAGAGCTCTAGGAATCCTCCAATTTTGAACGAATATTGATGGTGGAATTTCAAATAAATTGATGCCCTAGCTATCACACCAAACCAGATATATAACCGTGGCTCTCTCTACTCATAGTATTTCATTGAGATTGTGTTAGGTATCTGTTATTAACCTATTCTTGTGTCTATCTAAATGGATACTATATTGATAGTCCAAAAATGAGGCATTTTGGATTGTCTATAATTTGTACTAGTTCTGAAAAACAACTAGCAACAGTTAATCTCTTTGGCTGCAAAAATTATTCTACTTGTTGTGTTAGGGAGTTTCTCTCAGGAAATTTATGGATAACCCGACATATTTTTTATATTCGTACTGTGCAGAACCTTTATAAATCTACCTTTCAAATCAGCGTCAACCCAATGCAACAACATTTTCCCCACAAAAAGCACGAGATCAAGCCAACATGTGTGTTGTGTGCATTTAAAGAGATTGATGGGTAGGTTTACCATTACGAGAACATGGCACCTTAAAATCCGACCACAATTGGTGAGTGCTAGCATTTGCGAAATGGCATCATGAGTGGAGCCTCTTCCAAAAGAGATTATTCATTTACATTACAATATATACAACATGTAGTTAGTGTTCCATCTATGTTAGCGCACACACCTGATAGTATCAGTCCTTAAACTGATGGTGTCAGCGAGTTAAGGGGTTAGGGGTTAATGAGTTTAGGGGTTAGGGGTTATGGGTTAAGGATCAAGGTTTAAGAGGATATGGGATTAGGGTATATGGGGTTCAAGGATTCTAAGTTACGGCTAGGGGTTAGTGGCTTTGGGTTTAAGGGATCAAGGGGTTAATTTTTTATGAGTTATGGGTGTAGGGGTTAAGGGACTATGGCTTTGGGGTTAAAAGGATAGGTATTTTAGTGGTTAGGGGTTAAGTGTGTATGGGTTGTGATAATGTGGCCCCTAATCCCCTTGTCAAAACTATTGGGGTTTCCCCTATCAATTTCTCTCATTGCCTTACCTATAGGTCCCCTAGCCCCTATGCCATAAGGCCCTAAGGCTCCTTCTCATTCTCTAATGTTAGGATTATAGATCTCAGTAAACCATGCTCGAACCTCTCACTTCTACCCATCCATGCTACCCTTATGTCCCCTTGCCCCGCTCAATACACCAAAAGACCCCCCTCCCCCAAAATTCATGAGAATTGAACATTTGGAGGCGATCATTTAACAACAACTTCACAACTAGTCCATTTATAATGGTGTCTTGGAGCTATTAGATGTCATTTCATTGAGCTACAGTGATAGGTGAGAGCTATGCTTAGCTCACTAAAGGTGTATCAAGAGACTATTAGTCTATTGGCTACATAATTTGACTATTTTATTGTAACTTAGCGAAATGGAAAAGATGTGGAGACAATCTCCATTCTTCTTCTTTCACCGGGCCATGTAAAATAAATGAATCAAATAGTCTCAACCCCTTGGAGAAGGAAAGTTGAGAACAATAATTAGCATGAACAAACAAAGAATCCAATGAGTTAAGCTTAGAGGGGTCTCCCTTTGTCAAAAAGCATCCATAATCTTGTTAGAGTTAGTATGAATCTTTACTAGAGGTTGAGTAGTCTTCACATCACCAACCACATCCAATAGAAAGGTACCAACCCCTACAATAAAAATGATGTCTCCAAATAAGGTGTAGTTAATACCAATAATATCACCTTATGAATCTATTACAATATGATTTGGAAAGTATGTTTCCATACGTGTGTGAAAGAAAAAATCCATTTAGTTAGCAAAAGGAAGTCTTTTTTAAGACCTCCAGAAACCCACTTGAAGGAGACAAGAAGGGTTTGAAACCATATAATACAAGTCGATCTATGAACCCTATTTCTGATGTTTTCTATGCATGTGTTTGTTCACTTGGTTTGACATGTGATAGACAATATATGAAGCCTTTTTTTCCACATATCATCTTCATTAGATATCATGTTGCTAAGAATGAAGTGTCTGGATTAGAGTTAAAGTTCCTATTTTAGTTTGTTGTCTTTTTTTGTCTTTTAGAGTACAAATCTTTCTGGTATATTGTGCTAAGGTAGTTTGGCTTTCAAATATTCAAGGAATAAGTGAGCTAATATAAGAAAATATTGTAATATTTGAAATAACATGATGAACTATTTAGCACAATTTATGGTGTTGGATTGATTGAGATGTTTATTTTTGGATGGATGGATGTACATCTCTTTAGCCAATAGACATAACTCATTAAACATTGTTGCAAGTATGTTATTGACATGTTGAAGTGCCATTGAGACTTAGAGGTAGAAGATTTAGACTTGTATGTTTTCACCTATCCGGCTGTGATGATACCTTGTGGAGGTAAGCAAAATTTCCATTTTTTTAACTTTTGGATATATTCTATATGCTCTTGAGAGAATTTCAACCTTTTAAATAAAACTATAAACAAATGTACATTCATGCAATAATTACTAATTGATTTGGGGCTGACTCAACAAATTGTAGCATGTTGGCTTGTTGAATTTGTTAGTAAGTTAATTAGGGCTTGATAAATTTGTAAGCTTCAATGGGATTTATTGCAGTTGTATTTGTTTTAGAGAAGCAAGTTTGGAGTGGTGGTTGTGCTTCCTTTATTGAATTTGATTTCTTTGGTTCTTCTTCTTGTGCATGCCCACTGTGGTATATTCTCGTTAGTGGTTAAGGGGTTAGGGATTGGGGGCTTAAGGGTTAGGGACATAATGAATTAATATTTAAGGGATTAGGGATTTGGGTTAGGGGAATAATGAGTTAATGGTTAAGGGGTTATGGATTGGGGGTTTAGGGGTTAGGGGATTTAGGCACATTTAGGGGTTAGAGGAATAATGAGTTATTAGTTAAGGGATTAGGGATTGGGGGCTTAGGTGTTAGGGGATTTAGGCGCAGTTAGGGGTTAGGTGAATAATGAGCTAGTGGTTAAGGGATTAGGGATTAGGGGCTTAGGGCTTAGTGGATTTAGCAATTAAGGATTTTAGGGGTTAGGTTTGAGGGGTTAATGGGTAAATGGTTAAGCGTTAATTTTTTAGCGGTTTAGGGGTTTAGGTGTTAGTGGTTTAGGGGTTTAAGGGTTTAGAGGTTTAGGGTTTAGGGGTTAAATGGTTTAGGGTTTTAGGGGTTCAGGGGGTTAAATGGGTTAGGGGTTGGGAATTAGGGCTTAAGGGGTTAGGGGTTAAGGGTTAGACGTTTAGGGTTTACGGGGTTAAATGGGTTTAGGGGTTTAGAGGTTTAGGGGGTTAGGGGATTTAGCAGTTAAGGATTTTAGGGGTTACGGGTTAGGGTTAAGGGGTTAGAGGTTTAGGGGGTTAAATGGATTAGGGTTTAGAGGTTTAGGGGGTTAGGGGATTTAGCAGTTAAGTATTTTAGGGGTTAGGGGTTAGGGGTTAGGGTTTGGGGGTTAAATGGGTTAGGGTTTTAGGGGTTTAGGGGGTTAAATGGGTTAGGGGTTTAGCATTTAGGGGGTTAAATGGGTGAGGGGTTATAGTCATTTATTAGGTGAACAAGGCACAATTTAGTTGTAGTAACCGTAACTTGGTCAAGTTGTTATATTCAAGGCAAGACTTGGTTGGGTTCCCAAGTTCCAAAAAAGTAAGGGTAATTGTGAGGGCATGATAACTAAGGAGTGTCAATGTGTGCCAAGGAACGAAAAGGCGTGCTAACACATGCCGGAAAGTGTCAATGGATGTTGAGGACTGTTAGGGAGTGCCAGGACAATACAAGGGAGAACTAGGTCAAAATGCATGGAAATGAACGAATAAGAGTGTGTGCCAAGTAGTGTCAACGAATTCCAAGTGCCTCAAGGATAAAGTGTGTTAGGATAAGGTCAAAATAAGACTTGTAGGAGGTAAGCCTATGGTTACATAAAGGGTTAGACAAAGTAGTTTCAGACAAAGGGAAACTTTGGGCTGGGCACAACATCGATTTTCCAATGACTTGGTTGGGTTCCCAAGTCACAAAAAAAGCAAGGTTATCTATGACGACATGAAAGCTAAGGAATACTAAGGTGTGTCAGGGAATTCCTAGAAGTACTAAGACATGTTAGGCAGTTCCAAGGCATGATAGGCATGCCAAGATGTGGCAGGTGCCAGGGTGTGGCATGAACACATGCTAGGGAGTGTGAGGGCCAAGTGTCAGGGAAACACAAGGGGGCACTAGTTTAAAATGCATGGAAATGAAGTATAAGCCAGTTCCAGGTGTGTTAAGAAGGGAGTGACACGGTATTCTAGGAAGTGCCAAGGCATGTTAGAGTGCTAGGGAAGCATACAAAGTTGTTCCAAGTGCCTAGGTGTGCCAATGTGTGCTAAGGAGTGTTAGGGAGTGCCAGGAAAACATAACAGAGGCACACTAGGTCAAAATTCATAAATGAATGATTAAGCATGTGTGACAAGGAGTGTTAACGAGTTCTAGGTGTCTTGAGGAGGGAGTGACGGGGTATAATAGGCAATACTAAGTCATGTTATAGTGTCAAGGTGACATGCATCCAAGATTTTATATATTCACATACGGGACAGTCACAAGATGTCAACAAAATCACATACTTATCAAAATCCTCAACCAACAATATGCTACATTGCTTCTTAATGTGCTTGCAACTAGGTAGGCATCAAAGACAATCATTGCGATGGGTTAAGGGGATCTAAGAGAGAATTATGCAAGGAGTTCCTTCTAGCTGGTAAAGGACATTGGTATTACTATTGTTAAAGGGGGTGGCCTACAAGGATACATTGGTAGCTATTGATGCAAGAGCATAATTTCAACAATTTATTTCAAAATTTGTATTTTTCCTTCATAAGGTCTTAGAGATTTTTGGAAAAGGAAGTTGGTTTCCTTGTTGCCCTATAATTTTGTAGAATTTCTAATTTCATATTTGAGATAGGAAATTTTAGTAATTTTAGGCATAAGTTAAGATGTTTTATTTATTTATTTTTAAGCCTCCTAGTCATTATGAAAGTTGAGTCTTATGATTAGGATTAATTGTGGCATCCTATGTATTTTTCAAACTCCAATACACCAAGGCAAATATGTGGAGGACATTTGGAGGAAATGTGATTGTCCATGAAATGTAGATCGGATTTGGGGAACTTGTAGCTCTTTTCTTTGGACCCTACTAGTTCTTAGAGGTTGTATTTGGAGTGGTTAGCAGGAAAAAACATAATATGCCCAAGAATATTAGTGTTGGAGCAGTTATGGTTAAAACACGAGATTCAAAGTTCAAATCCCCTTGAGTTGCCAACCAAAAAATAATATTTTTTTATCTATTTATTTATTAAATTTTTAGAATGTGGTTTAATGAAAAAAGAAAAATATAATATAAAAGAAATAAATATGACATGATTAAATTTCATGTGGTTTGAATATCGATTTTCAAAAATAAAAAAATATAATTTTATCCACTATCCACTCATGGATATTTCAATGCAAACTTCTCAATGCTAATGATTTTGTCTTAATTGCTAATTATCTTAAATGGGTTTCGTCTTAATTGCCATTGTCTTAAGTCACCATTGTCTTAAATATTTTTGTCTCAAAGTGCTTTTGTCTTAAATCTAAAATTTTGTCTTAAAATATTTTTGTCTCAAATTGCTTTTGTCTTAAAATATATTTGTCTCAAACTGCTTTTGTCTTAAATATAAAGTTTCGTCTTAAAATATTTTTGTCTCAAATTCTTTTTGTCTTAAATATAAAATTTTGTCTTAAAATACTTCTGTCTTAAATTTTTTTGTCTTAAATTTTTTGTCTCAAATTATTTTTGTCTTAAATATTTTTGTCTCAAATTGTTTTTGTCTTAAATATAAAATTTTGTCTCAAATTATTTTTGTCTCACACTATTTTTGTCTTAAATTTTATATTTAAGACAATTCAATTGATGTTAAATTTTAATATAAAATAACTAAAATAAAAAGTGGTTTTTTAAGACAAAAGATTTCTTTTGTCTTAAACAAATGTCTTAAAATGCCCTTGGTGTAGTAGTGTACATGCTATATGATTTGAAGTAATACCATGAGCGTGGTGTTTTTCATGGTGATATAAAGTGTGAAAATATACTTGTAACCTCTTAAATTTGGTTATACTTTGGTAACCATGCATCTCTAAGGCCAACATATATACTTGATGATGATCCATCACACTTTTCTTTCCTCTTTGACACTAGAGGAAGACACTGTTATTATCTTGCACCAGAGGCTCAAATTATCACAAATGATACTTTAAAGCCATCAATAGACATCTTTTCCTTGGTCGTGCTCTTGCAAAACTTTTTCTTGAGGGGCAATCACTATTTGAATTATCCCATCTGCATGTTTGACTCCAAACAGAGGACGATGCATCAATCAAATAGCTCTCTTCTAGGCATATTGAGAGGTAAATGGAGGTTATTTTGACCAGCAAATCAACGGTTCAAATTGCTATGAACCCAAATTAATGGAATTCCAACGGGTCAACAAAATCAAGGTTTAATGAGAGATACTCGTCAGAATGATCTGTATTTCGAAACGGCCATGATTTATTCCGACAGGTACCCCTACATATCCCAAAACCGCCAGGTGATCTATGACAAGGTGGTTTATGGTTTCCACCAAACCACTCACTGTTTGCTGACATATGCATGACGAAAGCCTGGGACCCTCACAACATCGAGCTTATCCAAAATATTATTATATATGTGCTTTATTTTGGGTTAAAAAGCATGGAAATTGCTGTAAATATTTGTAAAGGGGCGGGCCTTTGTTTTAAAATTACAAAGGGTTTCTTTTAAAATTATATATAATATTAAATCATTGTTTTTGTAATTTAATTATTTTAAATCTTCTAAAAAAATAATAATTCTGTAACTGTTTTAGAAATCACTTTTAAAACTGATAAAGAAAAGTTAATATGAGAAAGAAATAAAAGACTAGAAGTAGGATAGAAAGGAGATTTAGCGTCAAGGTTATGTAAAAATTAATAGTTTTATAATTGTATTAGAAATTATGTTTGAAACTGATAAAGAAAAATTAATTTGGGAAAGAAATAAAAGGTTAGCGGTAGGATAGAAAGGAGATTCAGAGTTTAGAAATTATGAAGATTATGTAATGAAGAAATCTCTTACAGACCAAAGAATAAAAAGGAAGTTTTTATTCAAGCTTTGGGGTAATTGTAGTGTGTATCATGTCTTGTTTTTTTTATGTTCTTAGTAATTCATTCACAATTTCCAGGAATTTATTCACAATTTCTTGTTCTTTCCACTATTCTTTTTGCAGGGTTTAAGTTCAAATTCTTAATTTTCTGAGTTATAAAACCATGTGTCTTGTTTTTTTTATGTTCTTAGGAATTCATTCATAATTTCCAGGAAGTCATTCACAATTTATTGTTCTTTCCACCATTCTTTCTGCAGGGTTTAAGTTCAAATTCTTAATTTCCCGAGTTATAAAACCATGTACTTCATCATCTTTCCTCTAGCCATATTTGTAATTTAAATTCTGCAATCCTTATTTTCGTTGGTTATTCTAGTTTTGAATAACAGGTTTTTGCACTAGAACATTCATTGCATCTTTCATGGTCTCTCTCTCTCACTATTCACTTAAAAAAAATCATCAATTTTAGTGAATGTCATAGGCACTGACCTCCTGCAGCCAGAGGTTGTCTCCAAGGTACAACATCAATTAGCGTTGTTGTCGAGGAACAAAGGAATGAAGTCATCTTTCCTTGGGTGTTTAACATGTAAAAACCTATTTCTTGATAGTGAAAAAGATTTAGGTATTAAGTATTGGTTGCTTATCATTCACTTGGTGACTCCATGATTAAAGAATTCACTTAAGAATGAATTTTGTTGACAAAAAAATGAAGAGAAAATGAAAACAGATCAGGCATTGGATTATGAATTTTATCCCAAGTATTATGTTCTTTTTCATGAGTTCATTCATGTTTTTCCACATTGTTGTGGCCTCAACATCCCCCTTAATTTTTTCAAATTATGGGGTCCTATATATTAATCTAGTTAATGTCATTCTTGACTTGTTTTAACTTGCTTCAAATGTGTTATACTTGCTTTTATCCCCCATTTAGCTTCGCCTCTACCATCTTGTTGTGTTCACATAAAGTCTGTTTGACTTTGGATGATCTCGGTGATTTTGTTCGATGCATGTAATTTTGGCGCATCCCACTCATGATTTTAAAGATTGAATTATTTTACCTTTGTGGCTCCTTGTTTGAGTTAGATTGAATTATTTGACCTTTGTGGCTCCTTTTTTGAGTTGGTTGATGATTTTTAGTTTAGTCTTGACCTCTTGTACTATTCCCACATCCTTAAAACATGTGAAATAACATTGTAAATATATTAAAAGAAAATACATTATCATATCATTTGTAAGGAGTTTAATAATGTAACGTAACTACGTTATTGCAATGTACAATATTACAGTTTATTAAAATTAATTTATATATGAATCTATATTATATTAAAATATATATTGTAAATTTATATAGAAAAAAAATTGCATATATTGAACAACTATAGTTATGCCCCAACTTTGTAAATATATTAAAAAAAAACATTATCATATAATTTGTAAGTAGTTTAATAATGTAACATAATTACATTATTGCAATGTACAATATTACAGTTTATTAGAATTAGTCCATTATATGACATTATATGAATGTATATTATATTAAAAATATATATTGTAAATATATTAAAAAAAAAACATTATCATATAATTTGTAAGTAGTTTAACAATGTAACATAATTACAATATTGCAATGTACAATATTATAGTTTATTAGAATTAGTCCATCATATGAATGTATATATATTTGTACATTGCAGGTTATTGGTATTAGTCCATTATATGATATTATACTAATGTATATTATATTAAAAATATATATTGTAAATTTATATAATAAAAAAATTGCATATATCGAACAACTATAGTTATGTCTCAACTTTATAAATATATTAAAAAAAATAATCATAATTACATTATTGCAATGTACAATATTACAGTTTATTAGAATTAGTCCATTATATGAATGTATATATATTTGTATATTGCCGTTTATTAAAATTAATCTATTATATAAATGTATATATATTTATACATTGCAGTTTAAAGGAATTAGTCCATTATGTGACATTATATAAATATATATTGTATTAAAATATATATTGTTAATTTATATTAATAAAAAATTTCATAAATCAAACAGCCATAGTTATGCCAAACTACTAGGGTCCATCTACCATACCGCCCATTGACCACACAGAACTAGGGGTCTTTCCATTTCATTTAAACATAACATTGAAATGTATAACCATGTAAACCTGATGAAATATCGATCACGCGATGAATATGGGATATACTATTAACTTATGGAATTGATGAGATGTGTGTCACTTCCATCTGCCTAACTCATGTGGGATAATTCCCACATGGTTCCTAAAATGAAACCTCCATATCCAGAACTCACCGAGCGATATGAAATCTCCAAATCCGCACCCAAATTGAACTAACGCTCTATTTCCAATCCATGTACATTCGGTGGATAACGAGTTTAATAAATGATTTCTCTAGCCTATTAAACTAATTTCATTTTTCTTTTGATTGTTGGTACTTTGTGGAAACGCAAATGGGATTGGAGACTCTATGGGAAAATTTTGGTGTAAAGAATCGAGAATTTTCGCAATCTTCGAAAGCACTAGATGGGAACTTGGAACTGGACGATCCAACAATGATGAGAGCATGAGGCAATCAACTGCCAACGTCCATTTTTGAATTGACAGAGTTGTGAGCTTGCCAAGGGCCTCTTGCAAAAAATTGGATGAGAATTTCAATTGGTGAAGGTTGATCCTAGCCTAATATCAGTGGGTCGCAGGCCAAGGGCAATCCATCGCGAACAGACTATTTGATTAAAGTTTTCCGCTATAACTACAATCATTAAACCGCCAAAACAGATCGAACAAAATCCTCCAAAGCTAGGAGAAATGAAAAGAGATTTCTTCATGACATTGTAGCAAGTTGTTGTTATGTAACCAGATCACAAAATAGAAAAAGCTATAGATAAGTGATAATAAGTATTTATGAAGGGCAATCTTCTTTTACATCACATAAATGATGATAGAAATAGCTAAAATGACACAATTACAAAAACATAGTCATCTATTATGTACAAATGGTGTATGTGCAAACACACTCACACACGGATTTACATTCAGATTATTCTATTAAATAGAGTTTTTGAGATCCAACTTATTCCTAAATTAGACAGAGAGAAGTTGAGAGAATTTCTCAACCATCAAACCAATTTCTCAAATATGGAATGTAAGCATTAGCTCCAACATCCCCCCTTAATGATTACATTACATAAAAATAACAAAATAATCAAGTTTATCAGTAGATGCTCATTCAAGTTGCCTCATAACCCTCAGAAAGGTGTAGTTGGCAAGTTGGATTCCCGAGTTCGCTTTCTCAACTCTCAAATCAAGGACCTCCCGAAGTCAATTACTAAAAAACATCCCAATCTGTTGCATAACCTCATTAGGAGACCACTTCCACGTCTACCACTAACGAGGGATCATTCCCTAGATCCGCAACTACCATGCTATCTGGACAACCATCCATATTGAGCCTTACTGCCACTCGATCTTTTAAGTACTGGCTTCAGACACATAGCTGAATTGCTAGTCATTTTATGGACAAACTCCCATCTACCGAGATACATGGGTGCAAACCACTGTATTCGCTAGTTGTATAAAAGAGTCGGCTAAATACGAAATGTATCTAGATTCAACTATTACATCATGACTATAATTTTTCACACAAAATAAATAACTTTACCACAATTACCTACAAGAGAACGTGTGAGGAATCCATTCAAAGAATATTTTGTTTTCCCTCACAGAATCTGTCGATGGAACCAAATAAAAAAACCGCCAGCGAAGTGGTCATCTCGTTTCGCAGGTGTCTTCCTTTGTTTTTTTTTTTAAATCAAGCTACGCCCTTTTCGACGAGGAAGAGCATCGATACACTCACCATCCGGTTTACTGTCTTACGGTAGACATGGAGCGCACAAGATCTGCGGCAATGGCAACCTTAACCCGCCCTCTTTGCGGAAGGGGTTTTTGCCTGCTACGGAAACCCTCACCACAATTGCCGTCCGCGGCCACATCGAACGCAGCTTCTTAATCTTTCAATTTGCTCTTCTGATCTGCCTCCAACAACGGCTCCCACCACCGCGGAGCACTTGTACAGTACCTGAATCTTCTCTCCTTTTGAAGCCAACGTGATAGCAATAATGTAGTCTGTTAGAGCCAACGTGATAGCAGCGTTCTTATCATGAAAGCATTCTCCGTTTGCAATATCAGAAGCAAGAGAAGAAACATAAAATGTTCTGCTTCTGCTTGTGCCCTGCCTCCTCCGTAAACCAAATCAATGCCTTTTGAAACTGGCTCCTTCACTAGCTCAACGACCGCATTTTGATAACTACTTTTCTTCTCGGACTGTTTCCGCAGAACACACAGACTTGCAGCTGTGTGCACTCGTCTACCACGTTTCGCTCACCTAAATAAGTAATATACCTCCGCCTGCTACTCATGTGTTGATAGAAATAACTAAAATTTATGACAATTACCGGTCTTCGATCCACGGGCTCTTCTCCACACCGGGCCACGCTCCTTCCACGGCCGCAACTAAACACAACATCTTTGCTTCTGCGGAATCGATACCATCTGAGGCTTTCTTGCAGCGACCATATCACACTCCAACACGTTTATAGCTGAGCGCACGTGATGCAGCTCCAGCAATCCCAACTACAATCAACACATTCAATCACGTGCAATGCTCGATCACTCAATCACTCAACAATCTCAATTACACACAGGCCTTTGATCCTGTGCTCCGATACCATGATAGAAATAGCTAAAATGACACAATTACAGAAACAAAGTCATATATTATCCATAAATGGTGTATGTGCAAACACACTCACAAACGGATTTACATTCAGATTACTCTATTAAATAAAGTTTATGAGATCCAACTTATTCCTAAATTAGACAGAGAGAGGTTGAGAGAATTTCTCAACCATCAAACCAACTTCTCAAATATGGAATGTAAGCATTAACTCCAACAAATGAACAATTCTTAAATGCTACAAATGATAATACCTCCTTGGTATATATAAGAGTCTAAAAAGTCACAATATAATCAAGTCTTACATAACAATAATAATGAAACAATACAACAATAACAATAATAAACTTCTATAAAACATGATAATAACAATATAAAATTTACATAATAATAACATGATAATAACCATATAAAAATTACATGAGCATAACAATAATAATATAAGTGCTACATAAAAACAAAAATAATAAAAAGTGAGCAAAACTACGGGACCTAACAGTTACAACTCAAATAATTTGAAACTAGCCAAAAAGCTTGTGTTCAAATCATATTTCGTTGCGAAAAAACTAATATGCCAATTTAATTTTGAATCAAGTGCAGAATGAGATTAACAACCATCAACCAATAATGTGCTTGCAAGAGTTTCATCGAATTGTACCACATTCTATGTTTGTCCTATTTGTTAAAAAGAAATGGTTGAGAATTTCGGAATCTCGAAAAGCTTTAAAATTTATAAATGTGAGAGTGAAACTTAGGTATAGGGAGGGGAAAATTCCGAGAGAAAAATAACATAGTGGCATTTTTTTACTTCTTTTATTTTCTCTGTTATTTCGTGCTTTGTAATTGACACTCGTTTGATGGATGATTTGGTGTTATCATGAATCATGTCATTTATAGAATGATTGCTTGGAAGCTAGTTTTCTTTCACGGGTTTGTAAGTCATATTGTTTTCTTCTTTATTTTTATATTATTATGAATTAAATAAGTGAATGGATGTATTAGCTTTTTTTATATTTTGCATTTGATTCATTATTGTAATTTTTCGCAAATTCTTTTTATGAAATACCTATCTATTTCTATTTCATGGATGGAACCCCGCATAAAAAAATTGATTCTTGAATTGATGTGTTAATAGGAAGTGGACTAATTCCTTCTCTTTCTTTCATTTGATTAGTTTTTCTTTTCACTTATAAATTTTTTTTCTCATTGAAATGAGTTGCATTATTTCTCCCCATTAATCAGGAATATTCCTAAGGTAGCGAGATCCTTACAAACTCTTGAACTTTCCCTATGTTTTGAAGTAATTACAACTTTGACAAAATAGAACTATTTCCTTTTGTCCAAGCTCTCTCACACACCTTCTTTACATCCTCACATTTAGTTAGTTTCACATTATAGTATAGGTCAAAATTTGCATTGATTTATTATTTATTTATCGTAAGTCCTCTTTCACAGAGGCAATGACCTTGGTGGCTCGATCGAGCCCATGTATCAATCAACCTTATTGGTTGATCTTAAACATTCATTCAAATCATTAAATATTGAACATAAGGAATTGTACAATTTGTATATACTTTTACGACATTTGCAATTATCGCTTTGCGACATTTAATTTTATAGTTAGTTTTATTAAAAATTCAATATATATATATATATATATATATATATATATATATATATAACATATTAGTATTCTTTAATAATATATAGTGTTCTACATATTTTAACAATATTAGATATACCAAATTATATAGTATTATTATATATAGAATGTATTATAATAATATATAACTTATAATAGTAGTATAATATAGTATTACATAAATATAATATTATAGTGATATGTTAGTATAGTAACAATAAATACATTAGATATATTATTATATAATAGCATTAGATTATAATGTTATATATGCATGCATATTACGCATAGTAGTCTAAGTGGTAGTGATATATATTAGAATAAGAACACTCACTTAGGATTAACATTCATCTTGATCCTTGACATAATGCCTAATTTTATTTAGCATCATCTAGTACCATATAGGATAGGATAGTATGATTATGATTATCTTAGGGGTGACATTAGATTAAGGAATTTTTAGAGAAGGGTAATTGGACCCATTTAACCATTCAGAACCACCATCCCAAACAAAAAAGAACCAGATTTTGGGCTCTTACCAGATGTTCTCCCTAATGTTGATTTCGTTCATTTTTCACGCTAGAAGGAGGCCTATAAAACTATTAATGACAAGGAAATCACACACTAAAATGGTTAGCCATTCTAAGGGTAAATATTCGCCCTTGATCTCACCTCCAACTTGTAGATCTCCATCACGATCACCTCCTCCCATATATGAAGTTGTTGAGCCTTCACACACATATCTTAACACTATTAGAATATCCTAAAGTGAACCTTCAATAAATATACCCCTGCCACCAGAGCCACGTATTTCTCTAGAAATTTAAACTATTATCCAAAAGAAATAGTGATTATATGTTATAGGAGAACATTCTTAAAAAAAAACCTCACAAGGTAGTGTCACTTCTTCTTTGAATACTTCTCGTATATTATCCAGAACCCAAAGAAAAAATATAGGAGGGAAACCTTTTTAATTTCCACTAGAAACCCATCTTAGAAAGAAGGTTATTACATGTTTTTATTCATCAACTAGTGGGTCCAATATATTTTATATGTCACCTATACCCACACCTACCATTCCTTTTTTTTCCACGCAACCATCACATACTTCTCCTCTTCCATCTTCATTAACACTTTCTTCTTCCACTCAATTGATAATTACACCTATTGTTACTAATTCATAAATCCCATCATTCACTTTACCATCCTCATCTACGTCTACTTCCATTGATGATATGACTATTACTACTACTTCTAGTGTTATTTCTTATACCAGAATGTCACATGAACCTTGGGAAGCCCCAAGAGCCCTTAACATTCAACCAGTGCACAATCTTCTTAAACACCCTGAGAGATGGTTACTAAAATTCAATCCTAATAATGGCCTTCCTACTGAAGAACACGTCCATAATTTTATCTCGGTCACTAACCTCAATGGTGTTTATGAAGAGGATGTTATTTTTCATCTATTTTCATAAGGTTGCATCTTGGTATTTCTCTTTTCCTATTAATTTAGTTAAAAGCTGGGATTCTTTCGAAGAATTTTTTGTAAAGAAATTTAGGGATGATAAAAATCCGTCTTCTTTGACTAATTAGTTGTATAATATTAAGGTTGGTCCTAATGAGAGAATTAAATACTTTAATTATATATTTAACAAAAATTGGAATAAAATCCTGGCTACATATATACCATGTGAAGATGTAAGTGTTTATTGGTATATCATTGCTCCTCCTTCCTCAATGGATATGTTCATAGATATATACGGAAAACATACACTTGTAGATAATATGAAAGAGGAGTTATCTGTCAAAAAAATAATGTTTTCTCTTGAAAAGAAAGCTCTCACCGAAGAAAAGAAACAAGAAAGTTACATTTAAGGAAGAGAGGAAGAAAAATAAATAATAAGGATTCATTTGGCATAGATGGATTACAGAAAGTCATAAAAATGTTTTCAAACAAGGTAGTGGACCTCAAGAAACAAGTTGCAGAAGAATCATCTTCCAGGCGACCATATAGACCCTTAAGAAGAACACAAAAAACTCCTCCTACCAAAATTTTTGCTGTAGAAGAAGATGACAAAGAAAATGAGGAAGATGAAGAAACTAAATAGATTGAAGAAAAAATAGAAAAAGAAGAAATAATTGAAGAAAATGGATTATGTTATTTCGTTGGTCCTCCTTCTAAAGATGAATAAGAAGCTCTTCCTATCACTACTAGAAGTAAAGGCTCTACTAGCACACGTGCAGTTAATCAAAGTATTGCAAATCCCCCTTCAAAAAATAAAGGTGCACCTGGTAATTCTTCTCCTTCAGCTAAGAAAAATCCAACGCCAAATCCTGGTTCGCCTCTTCCTATCACTAAAATCATTGCACCAGATAAGTATTCTTCCAAAGCTCTCATAGTTTTTGATAGCATTGAATACAATATTATATAATATATGAAGAAAACGAAGGCAAATATTTTTATTTATGAAGTAAACTTAAGAAACAACAAATTTTTTATTAAATGGTCTAAATGCAACCCCAAATTCTCCTTTGCTAACAAGAATTTTGACTACTAGATTTTCAATGAATAAAAATAAATCAAAGCCCCTTCTTCATCTTCCGACAAAATAAAACAAACATATTCAATTATTATAGGTGATAGATCCATTTATCATACACCTCCTTTTCTTCTAACTTTTGAAAATTTTCATAATTGTTTAGTTGATTCTGGTGCTTCATCTAATTATGCATTAACCTATTTGTTTAAAATTGAATATTAAACCCCAAGAATTAGTTATTCAAATAGTATTTAACTAGATAGAATGAAAGTTATGGTTTTATGTGAAATTAAGGAAGTTTTAATTAGGTTATCATCTCAACCTAAAGTCTTTCAAATCACTGATATTTTAGTTACTAACATTCCTTAATTTTATTGGTTGGAAGGAGGGGGAGGGGTTATCATTAATCCCAATAGAATAATTGTGGATGGGTATGCTTACGGTTTTGTAAAGAGGACAAATAATAAAGTAGAATCCTACGAGTTACTATATGGCCTCACTTTAGCACAACAAAAAGGAATCAAAGACATGAACATATTGGGGGCTTTCTCCTAATTATAAAACATATGAACGGAAGAATGACATCTCACAACAACAAGTTGAATGAAGTTATAAAAAGAACCCATGGATTATGTTATCTCTTTGAGAGCCTGTTAGGGTCCTATAAATATAGGATTCATAATTTTGAATTGAATTTTGATAGTCTTGTAAAATATGTACATACCTTGCTTTCTGCAAGTTTTTTTCCCATATTTTGAAAAAAAATAAAAAATAAAAAATAAAATAAAAATAATAAAAATAAAAAAGAGGGTGAAAAGTCCTAAAAGAAAGATCAAAGGACTTGAAAAATATAGACCCCAAAAAAGAAAAAAAGATGAAAATAAAACCTAAAAGTGTGCAAGTCCAAATGCCACTACTTTTTACTTTTCTGCAAAATAAATGATTATTGGCAGAGTGTCAATAAATGCCATAATCCATGGTGAGTTAAATTGTTTAATATTAACTTGTCATGTTTTCAATTTCAAGTTTTAGATAGTGAATAAAGATTTGTCAGACAGGTTAATCCTGACAAATCAGTAGATAGGTAGAGAATAATGAGGAGCTCAACACTTTAATCTGAGCCCTCGGATGAAATAAGGTAGATTTAGATAGTTTTCACTTTAAAAAGAATAAATGTTTCAAGGTTGCAAGCCTAAATATACCTGAAAAATGAAGAAAAAATGTTAGAATAAGGCTGGTTAGGTAGAAAGCAATGGAGAAAGCATGTAATAATGATCATCGGGAAAATCACTAATTTCCCCTCCCTTATAGGTATTTAGTATTCTAAACTTTCATTCAAAAGGGATCAGAGCATTTATCTGACTTTTGTTGGGACCGGACCCAAGGCTCGATGGCTGATAAGTTATAGCCAAAACAGACCATAACAAAATCCTTTTTTATATTAACACCTAACTTATTGTAGTAAATCCCTAAAACTACACCTACTCGTAGATATTAATTCCCCTATATCTAAATAACCCCAAAAACCCACTATTTTAAAGTTTATACCATAGTTTATTATCCCCACATGCGAAATATAAAACCCCCCCCCCTACAGACCTATTGGTCTAAACATATCTCTAATGAAATATCCCACTCCTATAGTTTGAAATCTATTCGAAGGTTGAAAACTATATAATATACCATACCGCGCCTGCACATCAAAAACTTAAACATTTTATAAATGTTTTAAATTTATATCCGCCATATCATATTAAAATAAGGTTTAAAACTTAGATTCAATATATATTTATTAAGTTTTAAAAGTCCCTGCCACATTAACCAATCTCGGTCCCACCTCCCACTTCAGCGCAACTCTCAAATGAATCCTGACCCTTCGCTTTCAAAGCCCAGATCTAACGGTGGAAATTCAATATCGCGTGAAAAAGTAGCGCGATCACCCGAGCTCCAAACCTACGCAAAATGGGCGATATTACAAATTCCTCTCTCCTCCACGTGGATGATTTCGATTGGATCGCGTGGTTTCAAGCCAAAACTATTTACTGTCACAATGCTGCGTGATAAAAAACTTACTGTTTCAAATCCTGAAGTCTGAAACTGCCTCCCACCCGATTTGACAGTTATTAATTGCAAGTAAATGTAACCTATTTCACCCCATAAACCATGAGAATGCACTGCTATTCATTTATTCTGCACGCATTGACTGCATCGGCTATTTTGACGCAGATAAAAGAATCCTATACATGATTTTTATGCTCAGAACCTATTAAAATCTTGCAAATAACATTGAAGATCACCGAGAAGCCTTGGATTGCTCCAAAAACGGGAAAAGATACCATAGAACCTATGATAAATCCTCAGAGCTATTTCTGTCAATATTGAACCATGTGAAGCCTATTTGTATACAGAAAGACCTTAATTTCCTTCAAAGAGTGTATTTGTTGTAGAAACCCCGATAAAACCCCAGTTTTGATGCTACATCCAGTTTAAAACAAAATTGAAGATAATTAAGCCTTTTGCAGACCTTAGAGAACCTCTGATTGATTCAAAACCCTGCAAATGAGTTATTTTTGCTAAATATGAAAGCAAAACTCTATTGCCAACTGATTTGAACCTCCACAGCCAGAACTCATTCCACAAGTCTTCTAAAGCCTTCAATCACCTCCTTGTAGACCAAGGTTTGATTAATAATTGTTTTGTTTTGCAGGTTATTGGAAAAAGAAGAACTTGGATAAGTAGTCTAATACTAGTTAAGACCTATTTACTCCAAGAATTTACAAGGAAATGAATTTTAATGAAGTTACTTAACAAAATATTCCAGGTAGCAGAACAAAAAGAAGCCATTTATGCAGAGAGAGATAAATTTTCACAGTGAATGGTAAAATCAAAGTAAGAATTCATAGTGATAGTGAAAACATAACAGTGAAAGAGTATCAATGGTTAAGGTGTATCAGATAAAAGTCAGAGTGAAGGTTAAAACAAAGTTACAGAGCAGTCAAAGGTAAAACAGTAAAATTAAACATGGAGGCAGTAATGGTTAAATAGAGATGAAAATACTTTCACCAACAATGAAATTTATCCAAAGTGAAAGTAAAAACAGTTAAAAGAACAAAAAGGTTAAAAGATGAAGACATAACAAGAAGGAACATTTTTGCAAAAATTTCCTGTTCAAGTCATCGTTTTGCAGAACCTATTGTGACCAATCCAAGATTAATTTTTCAAAACTAAAGGATGTTTATGTTCTTAAGATTTCCAACTACAAAAACCTCTCTCACTTTTCTAACAGCCATTATGGGTTGGGAAATATTAAACAATATTGGAAAGCATGTTTTGCAGAAACTTCCTGTTAAGTCATCATTTTGCAGAGACTACTGTGGCCAATCAGAAATACATATTACAAAACGGAAGGAGGTTTTTGTTCCTAAGATAACCCTCTACAAAAAAATATCTCACTTTGTGCACAATTATTACAGAAGGAGAGATACATGTGCATCTTTACAGCCTATTTTTCAGACTCTGTAAAACTCTGTTTTACACATCTTTTTGCAGAGCCTATTGTGAACAGCTGGAGCAGATATTTAGGGAACTGAGAGAGGCTTATCACACCAAAATATTAATATACCATAACCTCTTTCACTGTTTACATATCTATTTCATATTGAGAAATACAAAGGTATCATTGGACCCCAAGTTGCAGAATTGTTGGAGCAGAATGCACAAAGAAAGGAAACAGTTAGTGACTTGGATGCCTCATCATCAACTAAGAGTTGAGATCAAATTCGAATTCTCCTCTTTGCCATCACCTATCCATAAAAAATAGTGCCAAATAGATGCATTAGTTTTGAGTGTCCTTTAGTTAATTTCTATTTATGTAAAACAGTTGGAGATATTTGTAAACCAATCTTGATATTTTTTCAAGATATTCTAGTTTAGAATTTGTATAAATACTTCATTATTTGAAGTATTTTAGTGTGGAATAAAATTTATGGACTTACTATAGACATTTTGTTGAACATTGGAGGATTTTGTGTGTTTGAATTTGAAGTAGGAGACTGGACAAGTTGACTAGCATCATAATTCAGGATCCCTGTGATAAGATGATGAGTGAAGTACTTCCTACTTGTCAGTGTTTCCTTTTGATAAGTTTCATGCATTCATTTTATGTTTGTTCTATCTGAATGTGTAACTAGGAGTATTAATACAAGATTAGTCAAGTGCTCCCTGTCTTTAACTAGTTTCCATTTTAATGTTTTCTTCTGATTTTCAGTGTTAGGAATTCTTGATTGCTCCTACTCCCGTTTGACCCCTGCCTCCTTCTTCCATTTTCCGGATCAAAGGATCCTTCATTTCCCTTTATCCTGATCATACCATTTCACCAAAAAACACTTTCCCAAATCTCTGAGGGTTATCTATCTTGCCCTGAATACATTTTTACCATTTTGGCCTTTACTTCTAGTGCTGCTAGCTAGATTTAGACTCCATAGCCCAATGGACAAGTTGATTTCTCTCTAGTTTACCTCTAAGTGAATTTTTTCCCCACCAAAACCTTTAAAAACAAAACCAATTGTTCTATCATAACTAGCCTAATATTATAAATAAAAAAAAAGTTAAATTTTAAAGAGAGATCCCTCTTTGAACCCTAGGAAGGCTAAATCCTAGAGTTTGAAGTAGGTTTGTGGTTACCTTGGTGAGTTATCCCTTGAACCTGGAAAAATTAATGAGTGATAACAGAGCCTTCAATTCCTCCACGTCTTGAGAAGGCTAAATATGAGGCGGACTTGCAAGAAAATATATCTTTCAATTGAAAGAAATTTGTAATCAAGTAAATGGAATTGAAGGATACCTCCCCATCCCCTAATTATGATGATGAGTAGAAGGCATTTGGAGGAAAATAAGTTATATTATTTGAATAATAGAAGCAATTTGTTTTGGAATTTGGATCTTAATGATGTAAAAATTTTCACTAATCCTTGCTCCACCTGGATTTTTTATTGTATTTCCCCCTTTTTTTCCTTGGCTTCCCCTTCATCTCCTCCTCTCCTCCCCCATTTTATTTTACCCCTCCCCGCTTTTTTTTCATCCTCATCCTCCCCTTAATTACCTCTTCTCTTCCCCTTAGCTTCTCCCTCATCTCCTACTCCTCTCCTCCCTTCACCTTACCCCCTCCCCTTTCTGCTAGCATCCACCTCCCCCCCCCCCCCTCTCTCGTCTCCCCTCCCCCCCAGCTTTGTATACCCTCGCTTCAAACATCACTTCAGGAATTTGAGGCAGCAACCTATCAAATTCAACACTTGGAATATTTCATGCAATTTAATCACCTCGACGTGTGACTACATTATTTTTTTGTCCTGGAAACTTGGTGATGGGATTAGCATAAGTGTGGGAGATTAATTGATTAAGCTATGCAATAAATATCATCGTATTAACCATAAAACTAGAGACATGAGATAAATATTTGTTTTTATAGGCCATTTTTTCACATGCATTCATTAGGCCTCCTAATGGGATAAATCAACATATTATTCCCCCTTGTCAACATCATTGCAAAAATCCTTAAGTGTACCTCCTTCATTTCCCATAATTTTTTTTTGAAACCACCTCATCTGATCTATTTTTAGCACCAACACTCCCTGGCCTTCCTTTGGACAACGTTCACCTACAAGTGTCATCATTGTGGCCAGCGTTGATCACCTACAGGTTGCTCCCCTTTGCACTTGTGTTGGTTCTAGAAATTCAGGAAAAATAGAGAATTTTTGGAAGCTTCCTCTTCCAGAAGCTTCCAGAATTTGTTACAACCGTTTACCCTGGATTAAAATTTTAGGTCCTATATCATCCTTCTTTGGATTTTCCATCCCTTATCTTATTATCCAATCCTCCCATCAAGGGTGGATCTAAAATCTTATGTTGGTAATTGGATAAGAACTCCCAACTTACCCCAGTCTTCTATATATTTATTACCTTGCATAGGCAAGGGGTTGATGGTTGGCTTTTGGAGGGTGATCCTACCCTTATGCTTCTGAGGTGATAGGTTAACATTCCATGCATTTAGGGTGATTTGAGGTGCATATTCTGACAAGGAAAGGACAAGTTAACGACTTGGAGGAGCTCTTCTACAAGATCAACACCTATTTGTTGTTGTAATCTCCTTCCATTTATATTAATGCAAAAAGTTATCTGTTTTCCTATAGGTGATTGCCATTGTTTCACTTATTCCATTACCAAGTTGATCTATTGAATATAGTACTTATATGATACTGCATAGATCTCATAGTTTCTTGGCTTGTGTTATCTAATTGTGCAGATTATAATTTTGGTAATTGGAGATGGAATTGGAGCATTAAAGTTGAATAAGGAATGAAGCATGACACAGATTCTGGGTAGGCTTCATTCCATCATATATTTAATTTAAGGAAATAATTGGGTTCCTTGTTTCTCTGTTTTTCTAGGTTTTCCATCGAAGTTATGGGAGATTCTTTTGTCCGCAATCATAAATCCCACATAAAATTTGTGATCAAACCTCATTTAATTATCTGGGGTAAGATATGTTGGCTCGCACGAGGGATAGTTAATATGCACCAGGTGATTTTCGTTTCGGGCTGCAAGGCATTCATCAATAATAATTAGGACTTGGGAGGAATTGGGAGGGATTTCTATAAATTGGGAATAAATGATCAGAATTGTTGCAGTAGAGAGGTATTTTTCCAAAAGGTCGAGAGGGTCAGTTTGCATAAGAATAGTTGGGGTTTTTTGTGGGAAATTTGGGAGGTTGAATTATGCCTCTGGGTCGATATTAGTGCTGGAAAGCCCTTGCATGAGACCTTTGATTTCGATACAAACAATGTATGTGAGCTTCCGAGAGTAGGGCCTCTACCAATTGAGCCTATGTTTAGGCCTATGTGTCCAATTAGTTCTCTATGGGATTATCTAGGTAATAATTCCTCGACGATGCACTCAGATCCTATGTCTCCCATAATATTTTTGTCTTGGGTGGAAATTTGGATCGAACTCAAGAATTTTGTTGGGAATACAACTTATGGTAGAATATGGAGTGTTGTGGAGACTCATGGGTCTGTAATTCTAGAAATTAGGTTTGGTTCTCTTCTTAAGGACTCATGGGTGTTGTGTATTTTTTGCTTCTCCATAGAAGATTTTGGGTTACAGACATTGTCTCTCTGTGGCTACTAGAATTTGGTATTATCTTTTGAATTTCTCCCTCAATTTGTTGTTATAGAGGCATGGGTTTATTTTCATAAGTGATCAAGTAAGGTGGCGAGTCGCTTCGATAGGAATTGGGAGAAGTACCCTCCTCTGGATGTTGTCTCCCCTCATGTTTGTACCCCCTATGACTGTGAGAACTTCAAATTAAGGGTTAGTTTGGATGAACTCTGGAATTATTTCTAGAAGAATTCAAAAAAATTCTTGAGAGAAACATTGAAAAGAATTAGAATATACATCAACCGAAAGATGAAGTGTTTGCACTACGAAACCAAATTGAATAATTAAAGATTCAGTTGGCTGAAAATAATTTGAATTCGGAGGAGGAATCAACAAGGATTGATATCAAAAGGTTGAATGATCCAAATGACTAACCTTCTCTTGTTTTTATGCTAAAATATAAATGTATTTTGCTTCTTGGTCAGTTTTGTAAGGCATACCCGACTTCTTTTGTAATAGATCGATCAAATTTTGAATTTTCGCATAGTACTTGGGCTCTTCTTGACAATTTGAAAACAATGTTTCCCAAGGATGGCAAGAATTTTGAAATGTGAACTCTCATTTTTTTCCACGACTAGGCACAGATTAATATAATACTATTACTTTTTTCTGTAAAAAAAAAAAAAAACATTCATGAATTTTATGGTCTGATTTTGAATAGAGATTAGTCAGAGAAATTAAATGGATATTTTGCAACTGACTCGTCACATTTATGGCTACCGTACAATGGAAAACCTAATTATATTAGAATTTATAGTGAGAAACATGTTAAATATTTGGTCACTAATTTGGAAGAATAAAACGAACCTATCACCTTCAATAATATATATTTAGGGAATTAATCTGTAAAAAAAAATCTAGAAAATTTCCTGCTCAATTATCTCCCTATTCATATTCCTCTATAAGGTTAGAATTTGAGAATTTTTCATAGATTGATATAATGCGTTGTGTAAATATTGTAGATTCATATGTAAATTAACTTATAGATAATTTGTTTCAGACATTATATTTGATGGATCGATGTTCAATGATGGTGCAGGTGCAGGATGTATTCTCATCAATCCTAAGAAAGAGAGGACCATGCTTACTTGAAAATTGGAAGTTGAATAAACAAACAATGTTTCAAAATATGAAGCAAACAATGTTTCAAAATATGAAGCACTTTTATAGGGATTGTGAAAAGCAGTTAGTTTATATGTCAAGTATTTAAATATTTTTGGTGATTTAGAAATCATCATTAAATAGGTAGGGAACACCATACATTGTGTTTCCAATCATCTGAAGCATTATCAATCCTTATTATAAGATTTAACATCTCACTTTATTGCAATCAATATTATCCCTATACCAAGGATATAAAATGCAAGTGATGGCCTTTTAGCTATGTTGCTTCAAAGTTAATACCACTTGAGAACTTCATTCCTCATTTTTTTTCCATTGAATTAATCTTTTGACCATATATACTTGATAATATCTCTAACTGGTGATTCTTTAACAATCATGAAGATATCATAATCTTTCTCACTTCTTAGGGAACTTATTATGACCAGGTCATGGATGAATACTCCCATGATAGGGTAAAAATAGATCTTATGATGAAAGAACAACTAGAAATTCAATACCTAAATATGTTGTTAAATTGTGATATTTCTATGATGTTAAAGATTGGTTTAAAAACCAATCAAATGCAAAAAAAACGTCATCACCTTTAAGCTTTGAAATCATTAATCTGGTCTCAAAAGAGAATCCTTAGAATGTTAACTTAGGTTTAGGACTTTCTTTTGATGAAAGACTAGGTTTCATTCATCTCCTTAGAAGATACAAATACATATTTTCATGGAGTTATGATGATATTAAGACTTATGATACATCAATCATTCAAAATATTATACCTATGTTTCCCAATGACAAGCCTGTCCGGAAAAAACACAGAAATATTCATCCAAAACTTGAGCCCCAAAGAAAATCTAAACTGAACAAATTATTAAAGGCCAAGATAATCTTTCTTGTTTGGTATTCAAAAAGGGTATCTAATCTTGATCCCGTTTGTAAGAAAAATGAATATATTAGCATTTGGATTGATTTGAGAAAGCTTAACGAGGCTTTGGAAAAGGAAAATTTTCCATTACCTCCTATGGAATAGATTTTGAAATCTGTTGTTGTTTTCGAGTTGATGTATTTTCTCAATGGATATTTAAGATATAACCAAATCCTTTTTCACCCTATTGATAGACTTTAAACCACCTTGAGAACCAAATGGGGAACTTATGCATACCAAAGGTTTCCATTTGGACTCTGAAATGTTGGGGCAACTTTCCAAAGAGCAATAGATATTAGTTTCTGAGAATTAATCAATAATGTTTTTGTTGTTTATCTTGATAACATTACTGTATTTTTTAAACAAAGTAAATATCATAGACATTATTTAAAACAATTTTTTAGCGTTGTAGAAAATACGATATTTCCTTGAATCCTAAGAAGTCGTTTTTTGGATTATCAGAAGCTAAGCTTATAGGATTTATCATTTCAAAATATGGAATAATCATTGATCTATATAGAATTAAGATTTTATTAGAATTTTCTCTTCCACATAATAAAAATTCAATTTCGTCCTTCTTAGGGAAGAACAAATTTTTTAGGCATTTCATTCCTAGTTTTTCCTAGAAATTTTTACATTTACAAAATATGATTAAGAAGAGTGCAATTTTTAAATGGAGTGCAACAAAAAAAAAATTGATTCTATCAAAAAATATATTTCCCGAGCTCCCTCCATGTTTTCCCCAAATTATGATAAGGAATTTACTCGGTATACTTTTTCTTTAGACCAATCATATCCAGTTTTTTTGACACAAAAGAATGATCAAGATGCAGAGGTACATATTGTATTCTTCAGTTCGATCTTGCAAGGAGATTAGTTAAAGTATTTTGATGTTGAAAATCAAGATTATGTTATATTTAAATCTATTAATCATTTTCGACCCTTTTTAATCAAGTCACACACCAAGGCAATAGTCCCTTATTATTTTGTAAAAAATACTTTAGTTCAAAAGGACATTGGTGAAAAAAGAGCTCATTGGGTCTCATCATTACATGAGTATGATCTTGAGATAAATATTGCTAAAATTGTTCGATTTTAATTCCTTTGAAATTTGGTTAGACAAACATTGGATTGAAAATCTTAAAATAATGCTGAAGACCATGTATCCAAAGAACTTGATCAGGTGCACACTATCTCTAACTCTTCTAAATCACAATACACAGATTTTATCTACTTTATTAATCATGGTACAAACCCCTTCATTTAGATTCAAAGAAAAAGCATTATTTGAGACTTAACACAAATCAATACCAACTTATTAAGGGTGTTTTGTTTAGAAATAACTATGATTCAATGTTGTTGAGGTGCCTAGAAAAAGATGAAGTTGATAAGGTTTTGGAGGAACTTCATGATGGCCCAACTAGAGGTCACTATGGAGGAGACATGAAAACTCATAAAATACTTCGTGTATGCTATTAATGGCCCACACTTTTTAAGGATTCCCATGCATATTCTCATAAATTTAAAAATTTTCAAACTTCTATTGGATGAGACATCAAGGAAACATTTCCTCTTCAACCTGTAATCATTGAACAAAATTTTGATTAGTGGGGCCATGATGTTATCAGTGAGATTGTTCCTAACTCTTCTAAACAACATAAGTTCATTTTCAATACTACATATTATTTCACAAAATGGGTGGAAACTATATCTATTAAAATTGTTACTACTCAACAAGTTATTTATTTCATTGAACAAATTATTATTACTAGGTTTTGCCTCCCAAGCACTGCAATTTTTGACAATATAAGTTATTTATCTTCTAGTGCACTTACTGAGTTTACAATGCAAAAGGGTTTTAAATTGAAATATTCATCCAACTATTACCTTTAGGGAAATGGTTTGGCTAAATCCAGTACTAATAAAAACGTTTTAAGAATCATTAAAAGAACAATAGATTATAATCACAAGAATTGGCATAAAGCTTTAGTTTATCCATTATGGATTAATAGAATAACCTATAAAGCATATATTGGCACTTCTCCTTACTTTTTATTGTATGGAAAATATTCCATCACTCCTTCAAGCATTCCTTTGTCATCATTAGCTCTAGTACAACCTAAACAAGGACAACCACATTCTAGCTTACAACGACATTTTGCACAAATTTTTAAGCTAGATGAAATAAAATATAAGGCTATACAAACTTATAATAATCATCAAAATATTATTAAATAATGGTTCAATAATACATCAATAGGTGAAAAGAATTTTGATGTTGGTGATTTGGTATTGAAGTGGGACAAAGTAC
This sequence comes from Pinus albicaulis, assembly GCA_034641835.2. Taxonomy (NCBI): domain Eukaryota; kingdom Viridiplantae; phylum Streptophyta; class Pinopsida; order Pinales; family Pinaceae; genus Pinus; species Pinus albicaulis. Next base: position 298,297,242 of record CM076575.1, read on the forward strand.
ATGAAGACAAAGGCAAGCATACTAAATTTAAAAAAATTGTGGCTTGGCCTATTTCAAATTTCCAAGAAATTTGGTCCATCTACCTTTATTGTTCAAACCCTTGAAGTATTTGAATATTAAATAGAAAGGTTTTAAAGAAATGTATTTTCTTGAAAATCACATGTTTTTTGTAAATATGTAAATAATCACTTGTAAATCCAATTTTTAGATTGTTAGTCTGTTAAAATAATTAGTGACATGCTATATTTTTTATGTCTTATTTATATATCTTTATTAGCATAGTATCAAATCAAGGTTTTCTAAAGTTTCTAAAGTGAAGAACTTGTAACTTATTCGTTATTATGAAATTTTTTATGATTAATTCACCTTAATAAAGAAATTCTTCTTTGGAAAATACTTTTAAGGTTGTATTTTCTACAAGTTTTGATTTCCCTTATCTACTTTAGTCATAATAAGAATGGAAAATTAAAATATGAACAAATAATTGAATGCTATTTCTTTTTCACTCACTTTCTTTATCACCCAACTTCTTACTCTACCATTGCTAAACATGGAATAAAAAGTTATGCAATCTAAAGGAAAATAAGAAAACAAACATAAGAAGTTATGGGAAATGTATGTAAACCCATCGGGGTTCTGAACAACCACTCTGGAAGCAGGTAAATGTGTGCATGATACAAAGGAAACTTCGTCGGGGTGCTGAAAAAGCTTGCTATAAATGAAGTGATGTCGAGAATAGAAAATTAAAATTAAATAAGTGTGCATAAAATGGCACTAAGATATGCTTAGTAGTCAAATAAAAAGCCATAATTATTATTCAAATATGAAAATTCAAATACCCTTTCCCTTCTGGATAAATGTCAAACTTAAAAGGTATGAGTACACATTGCTCTTTATTTTCTTTATAATAATCATTAAATTTTCTTCATGAATCTATTTTGAAGTTACTAACTCAATCTCTTTTATGCAAACTTATATTTAATAGTCTTCATTAATATAAACAAGGATAACTAGTTTTCCTGGTATGCCACCAATTGTTGTGGCAAACAACAACCCCATTTTATTTTAGTATTATAATAAAGAACATGACCCTTTTCATTCTATTTATTTTATTTACTAGAAGGTACCCTTTAAAATCCAATAAAACCTTTATCATTTTAATTTATTTCCCAAGGTTTTAATTTATCACTTTATTAAATAAAACATATAATATATGTTTTTAAGCAACGAAACACCGCGACCGAGAAAGAATCAAATAAAACTAAGTGTTGGGATTTTAATTAAAAAATTCACGCTCATCTCTTCTTTTCTTGACACATATCCTGATGGAATTACCCCAAGACGTTTCAAAGTTGTGCATTTTCATTCCCAACAGAGTTTGCCTCTCAGGATGATGTGGCATACCTTGTGCATTTTACTTTTTTTTCTTTTTGAATGGCTTAAATATTTTATTGGATCTCTTGCGTTAATTCCTTTATGATTTTTCCCGTCTGAATTATCCTGAGAGATTCACATAAATAATTTTTTTGCAAATGTTGCAATAGGAATCATCGAAAGAACACCCCATTCATGGGTTCCATCATTCATGAAAATAATGCCTTATATTTTTTCATCTTTCCCTTTCTATTTTTAATTTAATTTATTTTCATTTGAGAGTTCCCTTTCGGGCAAACTCGTTACATTTATCCAGCAACACAATTTTTTCTTGTTAGATCTCACTAGTCCCCATTACATGTCACCCTTAAATTGATCAGGTGCTTAAAATTATGCTCAAAAATGAAATTTGTCAGAATGGTGTGGATCTTAAATGACCTCGTAGATCTCGTCGTTTGGAATCTGGAGTAACTCGATTCGCATAAAACCAACATTGTATGCTCTCGGAAACACGTTATGTTTGTTTTCCCAAACATGCAAAAATGGCAAAATTGTGTAGGTTGCCCAATCAACAGTCCGTAGAGCTCACTGGGCATGGTTGACTAGGTTCGTTGGGAAAATCATACCTTACCACTTGTATGATTTTTGTTGGTGCTAGTTGGCGTGATCTTATTGGTTGGAATGATGGCCAACATATGATGCCACGTGGCCCAACTGGAAGCTTCCATGTGGCATCACGGGAGGCCACCAAAATTATTATTAAGGGTCGAATGGAATGTGCGAGGGTCGAACACAAGACCTTCGTCCAACAAAAATGCCAAACTCCACTGTGCCAAGGTTTTTTTATTACCATAAGGTTTAAATGTTGTATTTGAGTGTTAAGTGAACGAACTATGGGGTAAGGGGCCAGGGCTTAGCCGCGCCCCCCCCAAAAAACGTATGCATACATCAAACCACCAAATACTAGGGGTGTGGAGGTAGGTTTTCGCCCCAACTGTCGGATTAAACCACCACTGAGACTGCCATGTGCTATCATCCACCATAACCGTCGACGGTTAATTGAATCGCTTGAGATTTTTTTATTAAAAAAAACAATTATATAGCACCATAACCAAATGGTTATAAATTCGTATTTAAGGTTTTATTAGGAAAATTAAGTGTCCGACAATTTCACCTGAAATTACGTGAACATTTTTCTCAGTTAGCCAAAATCCAGGCGAAATTTTAGGACCAGTCTAGATTTTGGGGAATTTGGGGTGCGATTAGTAGCAAAACTAGGGTGGCTCATAACTTCTTTAGTTTTTGACCAATTTCGGATCAAAAAGAGGCTAGACAAGCATGTTTTTGTATTCTTAAGATGATGGAACAGGTTTTGAAAACATTTGAGCATAGTGAAAGAGTGCCAAGCCATTGAAAGTTGGACCCAGGAGACATAGGTGAGGAGGGGTGAACTCCTTCATCATTTTTTGTGTTGTGGTTATTTTTATGGTGTATTTTTATGGTTTTTTTTTTCATATTTTAGAGTTCATTTTCATGCTTTATGTGTTTAAAAATTAACATAAAAGCTCTCAAAAACTCAGTTTTTAACACTTGTAATTTACAAACCATCAAGAACATTTACATTAAGATATCATACATATCACGTTTGGTATTAGAGATTGGGTTTTCTTTGCTGATGTGAGGATTTTGTTGGAAATTGGATAAACCAATGCTCCCCGTGTGTTTCGTGACATGGACTAACCGCCTCTCGTGGATCCTTATCTCTGACGATGCGATCGTTGACTAAAACCTACGGGTTTTGGTCTAAGAGAAATCGTGATATCCAACAAGTGGTATCAGAGCATAGGTCACAAGTTCGATACACACCCGACTCACGTTGGGGGGAAGATTGTTGGAAATTGGATAAAACAATGCTCCCCATGTGTTTCATGACATGGACTAACCGCCTCTCGTGGATCCTTATCTCTGACGATGCGATCGTTGACTAAAACCTGTGGGTTTTTGTCTAACGGAAATCATGATTCCCAATAGATTTAATTGTTTTCAAGTGTTTCTGGTGCTTACAAGTTTGAAGCTAAAGAGAGGATAATGAAAGCTTGTGGTTTCAAGTCCTCAAGTTAGTTCAAGGACAAGGAGAGAAAGTTTGTCACTATCTCCACCACAAATTCTTCCTCAAATTGCAGTTGAAGCTTCAAAAGCATGTCTGATGAAGGAGGAGCTAATAATATGTCAGATGGAGAAAATACTTTCAGAAAATATTTCTTTGACATGAATGAAATGGTGAAGGCTCTTTATGAAGAGAGAAGTTCAAGATTGCAAAGTGAAAGTTCCAAACCTTCAAAAGGAGAGGGTTCTTATGGAGGAAAAGGAGGAGATGATGACAAGCCTTAAAAGGGAAATGGTGACACACCACCCTCTTCTCCACCATCATCTTCACCTCCATTCTCACCTTCATCTTCTTCCACTTCCACAAACACTGTTACTCAAACACATCCACATACCCCAAGGGTGCATGGTAAAAAATCCTTATTAAAAATTGATATAAAATTCGAATTGCCTATGTATGATGGTGAAGTGAATGTTGAAAGACTTGATAATTAGGTTCATAAACTTGAAGTTTATTGCAGGATACAGAACATCAAAGATGATGAAACAAAGATTCAATTGGCTTCATTAAGGTTGGAAAGCCAAAACACAAGAGGATATGAAAAAACATGGTAAGGTCTTAGCCTCTTGGATAGATTTTATTGCTGCACTTAGAAGAAAATTTTATCAATTAACTTATATGCGAAAGGCTATTATGGATTGGAAAAATTTTAGGCAACTAAAGGGTCAAAGTGTGCAAAGCTACACTCAAAAATTTAGAAGAATGTGTTTGATATTAGGTGTAGACTTGAATTCACAAGACACTTTGTTGAAATATATTGAGGGTTTACACAATTATTTGAGGCATACTATCCTTATATTTAATCCTACAAGTTTAGATGAGGTTTGTGTTCACGCAACACATCTTGAAGCAAGAGGGAAAAAAATTTCAAAAGAGGGTATAAAGAAGCCATTCACAAGTGGAGACAAGAGTAAGAGTGAGTTCAAAGGGAAAGGAAATAAAAATGCATCCGTTAAGAAGGAAGGAGAGAAATTAACATGCAAACATTGTTCCAAACAGGGTCATGATGAAGCTCATTGTTGGGTTTCATCTTGAGATTAAACCAAAGAATTTTAAAAACAAAGGGAAGAAAAATACAGTTGCAACTACACAATATGACTTAGGCTCAAATTTGGGAGATGAAACAAAGATCACAGTAATGGGAATGAAAGGTAAGGACATAAAAAGCACTAGCTCTTCAATTTTTCCTAATGATACTCAAGATGGAAAAAGTAGAATTTAAGTTTTCCATATTCGGGTTATTTCAAAGCACACCAAAATTTATACACCCTTTGATAGTGGTTCACAAGAAAATTTGATTTCCAAAGAATTAGTCAAGACATTAAACTTAGAGACCATTCCTCATCCAATACCTTATCCTTTAGGTTGGATATGCAAGAATGCAAACTTACAAGTTAAGAGTAAATGCATACTTAAATTTGCAATTACAACAAACTTTCTTGATGAATTTGGACTTGATGTAGTTCCACTTGATATCTCCGGAATTGTTTTGGGAAGCCCATATTTTTATGATAGAAAATTTATTTTTCATTGCCATGAAAAGAAGTATCAATTTTTCAAAGATAGCATAGAGTACATTGTTAGAGCACATCGACAGGAACTAAATATTTCACTTGTAAATGCCATACAAATGAATAGACTCATTAACTCTAGAAAGAATTTTGTGATTTTGGTAAAACAAAAGAATGATGTTGATAATGAAGCCTTTCAAGGTTTTGATTAAATATTAAAATCTAATTTGGTTGAGTTTGTTAACCAATATCATGAGATGTTTCAGGAGCCAAAAGGATTTCCTCCCAAGAGGGGAATCCAACATGAAATACAATTGTAGCAAGATTGTCCTTTTCCTGACATTGGCATGTATAGGATGTGAGTGATGGAAAGTGAAGAAATTAAAAGGCAAATTCAAGAGTTGTTGGAAAAAGGGGTCATCAGACCAAGTACTTCGCCATGCGGGTCACCTATTGTTTTGGTTCCAAAGAAGGATGGAACATGGCGCATGTGTGTGGAATTCCATGCATTGAACAAAATTACGATAAAGAACAGTTACCTAATTCCTAGAATAGATGATTTACTTGATCAATTGAAGGAGGCAAAGTATTTTACTAAATTGGACTTAAGGAGTGGCTATCATAAAATTATAATTTTTTAAGGTGACATATGTAATACAACATTCAAAATAGAACAAGGTTTTTTTGAATGGATAGTTATGCCTTTTGGTATTTGCAATGCTCTAGCTACCTTTGTGCGTGTGATGAATGATTTATTGAGGCCATTTCTAGATGAGTTTGTGATAGTATACTTAGATGAAATCCTGATTTCTAGTAAATCTCATGAATAACATGTCATGCATGTCAAAAAGGTACTTGATGTCTTGAATAAAGAACAATTGTTTTTAAAGATGTCAAAGTGTGAGTTTGGAAAAACTTATTTAGTGTATTTGGGTCATATTGTTGGAGGAGGTGAATTGAAAATAGATCCCTCCAAGGTTGATGTCATTTTGAATTGGCCAAAGCCCAAACAATTTATTAAGGTAAGAAGCGTTTTGGGGGCAACCCAATATTGGAGGAATATTATTTCTAACTTCTCTTCTATCGCAGCTCCATTGCATGCCTTGACAACAAAATGCATTTAATGCATTGAAGCAAAAGATCAGTTCAGATCAAGTACTTGCACTTCCAGACTTAAGATAGTCATTTGAGATTTATACTGATGCTAGTGACTATGCCATTGGTGCGGTTCTCATGCAACACGGTAAGCCCATATGTTTTCATTTAGAAACTTTAATGGCGTGGTGATTAATTATCCTAAATATGACAAGGAATTATATGCATTGGTGCAAAGTGTGAAAAAGTGGAAACATTACTTGATGGGTAAGGAAACAATCATTCACATTGATAATCAACCATTGCAATACTTGCAATCGCAAACAAAGTTTCAACAATTAAGGAACTTTCGATGCATGGGTTTTATTCAACAATTCCACTTGGTATTAGGAATTTGGCTTCTGTGATCCATAAATTGTGAATAAATTCTTTCGGTAAAAATCACATCAAAGTAAATTAAGTCGATGTGTTTCGAAACAACCAGTGTGGTACATCATCTTGTCCTGATGATGAACCACACTAGCTGGTTTGAAACACGTCGACTTAATTTACTTTGATGTGATTTTTACCGAAATATTTTATTCACAATTCCACTTGGTGATAAGGTATAAGAAATGTATCTACAATAAATTTGTTGACGTTCTTTCTAGGACTATTGTTAGTGTTGCCACTATTATTAAGCATAATTTTTCTTTTCATGATAACTATTTTGAACAATATGCTTTAGATAATGATTTTCAAGATGTATATGCAACTTTAAGTCAAAGGAACCAAGTAGAGGAATTGGATTATCACATGCACGATAACTTGTTGTACCATCGTGGTAAGCTTTGTATTCCACAGGGAGAAAGAGTCAACATCATAAGAGAGGCACATACTTCTCTTATTGTTGTTCATTTCGGTGTAAGTAATACAGTGGAACATCTATAGAGGTATTGTTATTGGTCTCATATGCTTGAAAGTGTGTCACAATTTATTAGAGGTTGTTCATTATGTGCTTTCAGTAAGACTAGCAATAGAAAAAAAGAATTGTATACACCACTTCCAATACCTTCTCATCCATGGGAGAGTACCTCTATGGATTTTTTTGGAGGTCTTCCTATGTCAAAAAGGAATCATGATTATCTTTTTGTAGTTGTGGATAGGTTCAGCAAAATGTGTATTTTTATGCCATGTAAAAAGAAAATTACCGCTGAAAAAACTGCTCAGTTATTATTTCAGAATGTATGGGTGAATTTTGGATTTCCCACATCCATTGTTAGTGATCGAGATTATCGCTTTGTTGAGAATTTTTGGTCAAGCTTGTGGGGATTCATGGACACCAAAATTAAAAAGAGTACAACATTTCATCTGCAAACGGATGGTCAAACTGAGGTGGTGAACCTGACAGTGAAACATATTCTTTCCAGTTATTGCAATAAGCATCCTAAGTTGTGGGACAAAAACTTATACTATATTCAACATGCTTACAACCAAGCCAAGCACTTTTCAACTCAAACATCTCCATTTGAGGCATGTTTAGGATACTTGCCTAAATATCCCTTGGATTTCATTTTTGGAAAGGATTTTTCTATTGATGGTCATAGTGACATAGACAAAGCTAAAAGGTTCATTGAACAAATTAAATTGGTGCATCAAGAAATTCAAGAACAATTGGAAAAGAGCCAAGTTAAGTACAAAACAAGGCATGATAAGCATCGTGTAGATCCCAAATTTCAATTTGTTGATGAAGTTTTCCTTGACATTAGCAAAGAAAGGTTTTAAGGAGAAGGTAAAAAACCGAAACCAATTTGACATGGCCCATTCAGATTTTAGAAAAGATTGGTGATAATGCCTTCAGGTTGGATTTTCCTTCACATATACAAACTTATGTTGTTCCTAATGTTGAGAACTTACAGTTGTATAAGCCACCTTTGATTGAAGATCAAGGAGAAAATGTTCAGATTCCTTCCATTGAGGATTTTCTCTTGAATACCTTGATGAACTACAATAAGAGACCATTCTTGAAAGAAGAAAAAGGTCTTCAAAACAAGGGAATGTGGATTACCTTCGTGTGGGGATCAAAGGAAAAAATCCAAGCAAAGAAAAATGGATCGAGATTGGAAAGGTGAGGTAATTGTAACCTCATCTATTGAATAACTGAAAGAGATCTTTCTGAGTCCAAAAGCTTCCACTGCGGAGGAGTGATCAGGTGCTCAAAATTATGCTAAAAAATTGAAGTTGTCAGAGTGGTGTGGGACCTGAAAAACCATGCAGATCTTATCGTTATGAATCTGGCACAACTCATTTTGTGAAAAATTGACACCATGTGCTCCCGGAAACACGTTTTGTTCATTTTCCAAAACATGTAAAAATTTGGAAAAATTGTGCAGGTTTCCCAGTTAGCAGTCCATACAACTGATTGGGCATGATTGACTGGTCAAAGGTTGATTGGGTTCGTTGGGCCAATCATGCCTCGCCACTTGTCCAATTTCAGTTGGTGATGGTTGGCATGATTTTATTGGTTGGAATGATGACCAACCACATGATGCCACGTGGCCCAACCAGAGGCCGCAACATAGCAACACGAGAGGCCACTAAAATTATTATTAAAGGATAAGCAATCCGAGTGGGGGTCGAATACCAAACCTCTGTCCAACAAACAATGCAAAACTCCATTTCTCCAAGGTATTTCTCATTACCATAAGGTTTAAATGTTGTATTAGAGTGTTAAGGAAATGAACTATGGGATAAGGGGCGAGGGCTTAGCCCCGACCCCCCCAAAAAATGTATGCATGACCAACCATCGGAGATCGGGGGCACGGAGGTAGGTATTCTCCTTAACTGTCGAATTAAACCGCCACTGAGACTGCCATGTGCTATCATCCACCATACCTGTCGGCGATTAACTCAACCGCCCAATATTTTTTTATTAATATATATATATATATATATATACATACATATATATATATATACGTACGTATATATATATATATATATATATATATATATATATATATATTTATACATATATATGGTTATAAATTTGGATTTATGGTGTTATTGGGAAAATTAAGCATCGGACAATTTCACCCGAAATTGCACGAAAATGTCACTCGGTTAGTCGAAATCAGGGAGAAATTGTAGGACCAATCTAGATTTTGGGGAATTTGTGGTGTGGTTAGCAGCAAAACTAGGGAGGCTCATAACTTCTTCATTTTGTGACCAATTTCGGATTAGAAAGAGGCTAGACGGGAATTTTTGGGTATTCTTAAGCTGATGGAACAGGTTTTTAAGCCATTTGAGCACTGTAAAAGTATGTAATCACCATTTTGAGCATAATGAAAGATGGCCAAGCCATTGGAAGTTGTACCAAGGAAACATAGCCAAGGAGGGGTGAGCTCCTTCATCATTTGTTTTGTTGTGGTTATTTTTATGGTGTATTTTTCTGTTGTTTCTGCATATTTTAGACTTTATGTGTTTAAAAATTATCATAAAAGCTCTCTGTTATCACCTTAAAAAAATTTCTAAACTTTGAAAGTTTACCTTGTTTCTAGTCATGGTCTTAAATAGGTTATGAGTCATTTCATGCTTAAAGGGGTAAGTGATAGGGTTGAAGATTTTTTAGCAAAATTGCTGCTTTGTGTAATGGATTGTGATAAGTAATGCAGAGGGGTTTTTCTTCTTGGTAGACCTGAGATTCTTAGTGTACTTCAGTGAGTTTTATCTTTTATCTTTGATGTGTTTTACTTCCATAGTCTTAATGCTTATTACTCATAATTCATGGAGAAACATACTCTGGCTTCCTTACTCTGGCTTCCTTTAAGTGTTGAACTATGGTGAATTGAGTTTTCTGAATCCTACCTTTGAAAGGTTTTCTTCAATGTTTTAAATACTTGTTACTCAGAATTCATGGTCATTCATGCTCTGACTTCCTTTAAGTGTTAAGCTTTGATGAAACATTTTGAATACCTTCCTTTTGAATACCTTGATGTATGATTACTCAGAATTCATGTACAACGTGCTCTGACTTCCTTTGAGCCTCAAGTTATTGAGACGTTTCTGACTGTGTCACTCTTTCATTGAAGTATATACAAGCCTCAGTTTTATAAGAAGAGTTATTTTTTATCTTTATCTCTGTCACTGACTCCATAGCCCAATGGTAGCAAGTCTCCATCTTTCAACCTATAAACATACAAAATCATAAACCATAGAGTTAGCCATCTATCTACATCTTTAATCAATATCGTTAATCCTTGAGAGAGCCCTCTCAGGCTAAGGAAGCTAAGCCTCAGCTAAAATATTGGTTTGAAATAGTTACACTGAGATTGACTTGATGAGCAGCCTATCAGGGTCCTATTTTGGTGATAACACTCTCAAAAACTTAGTTTTTAACACTTGTAATTTACAAACCGTCAAGCCCATTTACATTAAGATCTCATAGAGATTAGAAGTCTAGGTAGATCATTCATTTCCAAATAGTACCAAATTTCTTCCTTATGGGTTCTAACCCTATGGGGTAACACAACTCCCACGTCACCTGCCAGCTCATTCATATCCATTAATGCATAAATGCCAATTATTGTTCTGATCATCATAATTTCAATTTTAATAATCGAAATTTGCACCTAGTGACTTAAATGTTGTAGTTAACTTAATTCAATTTGAATTATTACTACATTTAGTAATTATTTTATGTTTTTAGTGACTGATTTAAGTTGTAAACTATGCATTTTTATGACATTTCCTGTGGTAATCCCTTAATATTATGTGTTTACTGTAACATTTGAACACTATTCAAAACCTTGTTCAAGCTACAAATATGGAAAAAGGAAAGAATAAATATCTTTTGCTACCACCAGTTGGGCCCTCCTAAGAGGAAACTAATGATAATATATCAGATACCTTTCTTTTTTCTGGCATTGTATGTACAAGAGATGTCAACTGGTCATCTTGGAATTCCATCTATGAGATGTTTGAGAAAGAATTACTAAAAGGAGATGAAGAACCATCTACAATTAAAACTAAGGAATAGGGTGGTAATAAACCTTCTAAAGAAATAATAATATGTGTTTCCAAGTCTCGTTTGCATAGAATTGTTGCGCGTATGAGGTTTTTTCCCTATATATATCACTAGCACATTTGGCCCAATTTCTGATGGCCAAAATGTCTCTCTTACGACACATAGGCGTCCCAAGAGTGACACTTTGAGGCAGGGAAAAACATGGTTTCTCTTAAAGTCGCAATTCCAACACTTAAATAAATCGTCGAAAGAGCGACACATTTTCCGATGTTTCCAGACGACCGTCGCTATTCCGATGTTAGAAAAAGCATCACTCTACCAACGTTCCATAACCGTTTCTCTATTGACGTTCCAAAATGTCTCTCTACCGACGTTCCATAACCGTTGCTCTACCGACGTTCCATAATCGTCGCTCTACCGACATTCCATAACTGTCGCTCTTCCGACATTTTTCAGGTTTTGAAAATCATGTCGTAAGTCTGACGATTGTGACTTTTTTTTTCTCTACCAACGTCCAACAGCCATCGCTATTCCGACATTTATGACTTTTAGTCGCTCTACCAACATCTTGCAGACTTTGTCAGAAGTCCGACGTCTTGCAGTGTTTGTCACAAGTCCGACGGTTCAGAATTCGTCCAACAACCATCGCTATTCTGAAATTTGTGACTTGTAGTCGCTCTACCGATGTCTTGCAGACTGTGTCAGAAGTCCAACGTCTTGTAGACTTTGTTGCAAGTCTAACGGTTGTAAGTGGATAGCAAGCGTCGGAATACCGACAGAAAAAAAAACGTATATGGGAAAAAAATGGGTGCAGTCTTCCAGCTCCAGGAATACGTCCAATGATATCAGAGCATCTCAAGGAATGTGTACTGTGATGGAAGATGACCTCGATAGGTACCTGTTTTCACCTAATGATTTAATTCCTCTTATAATTTGTCAAGGATGGAATAAGTTGGATCAAAGAACTGAATTTTAAGCCTATTTTAGACTTGTACAGGTTGGCTCCAAGATACATAGGTTGGCTACTCCACTAAAGATATGTCAAACTGCTCAAAAGACATGTAAATTCAATAGGTTAAAATGAGTATAAATAGAGGCTAAACTTTCCTCCATTTTTTCCTTCATTCATTGAAGAAATGTGTAGAAGACAAGAAAAAAAATTATGAAGAAAAGGAATCAGGACGAAGATCATAAACCAAACTCTTCTATGGCATATTTCCTAAAGGACCAAACTTATATGTGATCCATCTATGTACTAAAAACACCAAAGCCTTTGTGATTCATCTCTTAGGAAATATAGGACCAAAAGTAGGAAGTAATTTCTACGCAAAGCAATTGAATTTTTTTTGTGCAAGGAAATAAATGTATCTCTATGGGAAGAGGCCAAGAACTTATGGATTATGTCTAAGAAATCAGACCAAAAATTTGTGAGAAATATTTGACATCCTTATGTTGAATTTCTGTGTGAAAAAATATTGCATCACTTATGGAAGAGGATCCTACATTCTTTGTTTTCTATATTCTCACCATATTAAGAAGGGACTACTAGTTTTATTTACTCTTTTTGTTAGGGTGGTAGAGCCTCATTAATGTGCACTAGTGTTATATGTTCCCAAATATTGTCGAATCTCAGTTTATGAACATGAGTGCAAGATAGGGGACAGAGTGAAGAGATAGTTCAACGAAGGAATTTAGGAGCTGCTAAATTGGATATTGGATACTAAGTGATTTGAGGAGTGAAATATATTGTTATATGAGAAGAAATTCTTGGAGCATTCATAGAAGACCTTGTTTAAAGCATTGATGAAGATATTTTTGAATACTTGAAGCCCTATTGAAGAAGCCTCATTTAAGCAGAATTGAAATCCATTGAAGTAGCCTCTTGGTAACAGATCTTGATAACCCTTTTTGGAGCAGTAAAATATATCTATGATAAATCTCTTGATGATGAGAAACCTAACCTATGACAATCTGAGACAGAATGTGGGATATGATATATAGCGGATCTTGTATATTTTGGAGCATACTTTGGAGACTAATTGAAATAGATTAGATTCTTGACCTAATTACATTGTAAGATATGTCAAACATACCATTGAATACTTCTGAATAAATCCATTGAAGCTTATTTGAAGTATCTTGGAGGCAATCTATGCCACCTATAGAAGAATTTGTTGAAGTAAAGCTTACCTGCAGTGAGTTTTCCACCTGGATCCAACATTATGCATGGAACCATAACACCCCTAACATGCCAAACAAAAGTATTATCAAGAAAAATTAAGGAAATTTGTAACTTGTTTGGAATGAAAAATTGTACAAAGACTTAAAGAGACGTTGTTGAAACATAAAAGTATATTTTGGATGCACTATAACCATATTTTATCAAAGTGTTTTTTATAAATACCAACACATTTCTTGGAGCTCACATATGTCAACAAATAAAAAATGTGGAATGTGATGGAAAATGAATTCATTGGGTACTTTTTTCCACCTAATGATTTACTTTCTCTTACAATTTGTTAAGGATGGAATAAGCCAGATCAAAGAACCAAATTTGAAGCCTATTTCGTTCCTGTATAGGTTAGCTCCAACATAGACAGGTTGGCTCCTCCACTAAATATATATTCGCCTCCTCAAAAATACATGATAGTTCAATAGGTTCGAATGAGTATAAATAGAGGTTGAACTTTCCTCCATTTCAGCCTTCACTCGTCCAAAACTTAAGTAGAAGATAAGAAAATAAAGTGAAAAGAATACCATGAATAAGGACTAAGATTAGAAACAAGATTATTTTGTGGCATATCTCCTAAAGGATCAAAATTATCTGTGATCCATATATGTACTAAAAAGACAGAAGTATTTGTGATTCATCTTTGAGGCATAAGACCAAGAGTATGAAGTAATTTCTGTGAAAATTAAGCGAAACAATTTTTTGCATGGAGGTAAAGGTATCTCTAAGGGGCCAAGACCCTGTGGATTATCTTTGAGAAAGTAGACCAAAAAATTTGTGAGAAAGAGCTCAGATCCTAAGGTTGAATTTACGTGTGAAAAAGTATTGCATCACTTATGGATGAGGGAGACAAAATTATTATTTTTCTTAAGATTGTCATGATATTGATAAGGGACTATTACTTCTATTTATTCTTTGTTTTAGGGAAGCATAGCCTCAATAATTCACACTGGTATTATATGATCCCAAAGAGGGTTGAGTCTTAGCTTATGAACATGAGTGCTAGATAGGGGATAAAGTGAAGAACTTGTTCAACAAAGGATTTTACGAGTCCCTACATTGGAGATTGGATACTAAGTGATTTGACGAGTGAAATCAATTTTTATAACAGCAGAAATTCTTGGAGAATTCATAGAAGAACTTGCTTGAAGCATTGCTGAAGATCTTGTTGAATACTTGAAGCACTATTGAAGAAGCCTCATTTGAGAAAACTTGAAATCCCTTGAAGTAGCCTCCTGGTAGTAGATATTGACAACCGTTTTTGGATTAGTAAAATGTATATATGATAAATCCCTTGATGATGAGAAAAATGACCTATGGCAATCTTTGTAAGAATTTGGGATATGATCTATAACAGATCTTAGATATTTTGGAGCAGAATCTGGAGACATCTTAAAATAGACTTGATCTTTGACCTAAGTACATTGGAAGATATGTCAAGAATACCATTGAAGACTTTGTAATCAATCCATTAAAGCTTATTTGAATTATCTTGGAGGCCATTTGTGGCACCTCTAGAAAAATTTGTTGAAGTAAATCTTAGAGTGGTATGTGATGCATTGTTGGAGCAGTATTGGATACATTCTTTAAGAATTGGTAAAGTATTATTGGTAAATCACTTTTTGGAGTTGAAAGATAACATTATGATCCAACCTCCATACACAAGGACTAGATACATGACCTTAGTTTCAAGTTGGCTCTCAAAGACTCTAGATTGACTCAAATCACCACATCCTGCAGCAAAACAATATTTTCCACTTACGCCATTGACAGAGCATCCCATCTTTCAATGCCCAATCTCAAGAGATAGATTCACCTATTCATGACTTGGAAAGCTCCCTTTCCAATTTTTTCTACTACCCTAATGAAAGAGAAATAGATTCACACATTCATGACTTGGGATGCTCTCTTTCCACATTTTCTACAACACTGACAAATGATGACATTCTCTCCTCATAAGGGAAGTATTCAGACACAAAATCAATGTGTACTTGTATCAATCTAACCACATGCCCTCAAGAGGATCACTTCATAATTCTCAGTTGTTGCATTTATTTGGGGCAGCAAGCAAAAATCAAAGATCTATCATTCTTCAAATTATGCCCTAAACAGAAGCCTAAAGAGCAACACCTCATACTTCCAGATTGTCCCACCTAACTTGGGAAAGAAGTGACAAGGAAAGATTTATGATTTTTCAAATTCTATATGGATGTAAACACTTTGTAATGGAGTGACAAGAAAAAATTTTAATTCTTTGAATTCTTGATGGATGCAATCACTTTGTAATGCCAAGTTGAGAACCTTCCTCTACTTGTAATATCCTCTATCAGGGGCAACCTTCATACCTCTACCTTATATCAACACTGACGAAGTTATAAATCCCATTGGCCCATCCTATTTAACTGTCAAGACTCAAGTTTGAAGCATAAGGCAAAATACTGGACACTGTTATTATACAATAAGATGAAACATAAACTGAACTACAAGACAAGGATATTTATCCTCATGGGGAGGATGAACCCAATTCTACCAATATTATCACATATCCCTCTATCAAAGAAACATTCTAATGAAAATATTTCAAGTAATAGACAAACTAGTCTATGATTTTACCCGTCCACCAGTTGGTGCACAAAGCACCTTAGATTCATGTTGGAAGGAAAAAAGAGTAGAAAAAATGCAGAGAGAATTGTAGGTAGATGGTGGTATTTGTCTGATTTTCCTTAATTCCTCTTAAGGGAAACATATTCTATCAGCCTATGATGCAATTGATATTTGTGGTCTAACTTTTAAAGACTCTTAACTATGAGAATTGAGAAGGCTATGCTTGAAATTCCTCCAAGGGAGTCAACACAAGAGGATTGTAAAGAGGGAAATGAAACCTACAACTATCATTTCATACTGCTACCTCTAAAGAAGTCCTATTTTTTTCCTCAAAGGGAGGCCTCTATTCGTTGCTATACCTACATTAATTTAATACATGGTGCATGTGGGAAGGGTTATCAAGTGTATACCCAATTATAAACCATTAAATAGGGTGATTACCCTTGTAGTACATACAAGAGAGGTATTATGATAGAACAAAACCAATAACATGACAATCTTAATCTCATATCCGAGTGTACACATAATTGACATTCCTATTATGATCTACCATCCATGAAGCTTACCTTGTGAAATAAACATCAAAAGCACCATGGAAACTGGGGTAAGAAGTGACAAGGAAAGATTTATGATTTTTCAAATTCTAGATGGATGTAAACACTTTGTATTGTAGCGACAAGCAAAAATTTTAATTCTTTGAATTCTAGATGGATGCAATCACTTTGTAATGCCAAGTTGAGAACCTTCTTCTACTTGTAATATCCTCTATCAGGGGCAACCTTCATTGAGTATTACAGTCGAAATATTTTTATGCATATTCATTGTTGAAAATATTTACTCGGAAGTGTATGTTACCTTGGCAGTGTTCGATAATTTTGAAGTTTCACCCCTACTTTTTTTGTCAAAAGTATCATACTTATCTGCTAATGATGGGAAGGGACTAGCTGTATGTGAAGGTCCTTGCCATTTTTGAGAAGGATTCGATCAAACTTGTCCATCGTACTTACGTGTTAATATATGCTTCAATACTTTCTCAACAAACAAATATACATAAACGTTGTCTCCGTCACTGGAACATGTAACTAACCTTCATCTTTGGATTATTTGTAACTTTGATCTGCTTATTTTTTTGGAAATATTTGTTATTACCACCGAAAGAGAACTCTAGACTCACAAAATTGCAAGAATCCTGCATATTTCAAGGTCCAAAATTGAGAACAATGCTACATTCACTTATCTACAAATTCAGTGAATTTTCAGGCCTCATACTAACTACAATAATGGAAAATATCACACCTCAGCAACTTTCAATTTTTTTGAGACTCTACTATCCTTGGGTATTTTGAAGGTCACACCATTGCATTCAACTTCTAGGACTGGATTTCCTGCATCTTGATGTTCCTGCATGCCAAGGTCAAGACAAATTTATGCCACATTTATTTTTAAGAAAATTTTGTCTATATTACACACACAGTAATATGCACAAGAGTAGCAAATAATAAACAATCATATTGCAGCTAAAGCTGCAATAATCTGAATATGTAGAAACATAAACATTTTTGGCATTTATAATAGGCAAACTCATGCCAACAATTACTCGTGATATTTTATAAGCATCTTCAGGAATATTTATCATCAGTTTTATGGGGTAAAAATAGAAAATTTTCAAATATTATAAAGTATATTTTATTGCCGAAATGAATTTATGGGTTTTAACCCTAGGGTAAATCAATTGTTTTCCATTGCAAGTAGTTTCTAGATCGTTGATAACAGAGAGGTAGATAACATTAAGGGGATCTTTGATATAAATTGAAGGGATCAACACCCTGAATCTGTTATTATAGGTATCAAGCTAGAGCTCGATTTTGAGTAAGAATAAAAAATTAAAGATGAGAGGGAAGCATAATCATCCATATTCTTAAATCAGCCTCAGACATCCAGCCTATTTAGGCCCTATTTTATTCTTAATCATCACTGGCCTAAATTGAGATTAATCCTCTTCATTGCTTTGTTCCTTGTTCCCCTAAGATTGATTAGGAGCATAATGAGCATCCTGTTAGCAATTCCTAAAAAAATGCCCAAATCTGTGGCAAATATTACACTTGAAAGGTAGTTGATAGTAATACAATTCTTGGAGGAAGATCCTCTCATCCAGCTATAGAGGATTGGCCTCCACGAGACCTTTATCCAACTAGACTTCAACACAAATATAAGACACAAAAATTGGCATCCCTTGTGTTCTGCCACTTCAAGTAACTTCCCAAAGTCACCATCGATATCCTTTAGAATAGCCTTGTCCCAAAAGATCAACAAAAAAAGGGGATGCAAGCCCATAACAAAACGAGGAGAATTTCTCCTTTGGATTGAAGTTTAGAGACCAAGGATTTAGATACATTGCAGCAGTGCCTGGAATCCTGTAAAATAAGGACATGAGCAAAAGATTAAATCCTAATATTCTTCATATATGAACAAGAAATAAAAATACACCTCTTCAAAGTGCTAAAATAGAGAGTTGTCCCTACATATTTGGAGTCCAACAATCTGAGATCCATATATCTACTACAATTGGACTATGACGCAACCCAGTGAATTTACATATCAATGCTCATCCTATGAGGATGGACACTTTCCATCAAGTTTCTGAGGTCTAGATCAATAGAGATGGGATCATTACCTTCTTCAGAAATTGTCTTGTTGGGGGCAGCTTTACAGGCATCAATAAGGCGGCTAAAAAATTTTCAAGAAATGTATTTGGATGATCAAAAGCAAGGTTGGAAAATTTAGTAGACACACTCTAGACATCCATTAAAAACATACTCTCTATTCGTCAAATACTAATGGTGCCAATTTTAGACTAGAGTATTAGCCCAACAAGGATCCCCTCCTTTCTAAAACATAAAAACATACATTGATTTTTTCCTTAGGTGTAACATTCAAGATAGGGATAAGATGGCAGAATTTTATATGGATAATTTAATACTGCTTGCTATGAATGTGTGGGACCCCAACTCTCAGCTAGGTGATGTGAAATTTATTTCTTTAGCCTCCTGGATGACCCGTGAAGAGACCATGGCAGAATAAATCAAAATAATCGTGGAAAAAGAGATTAATAACCTTTTTGGATCATGGAATAATTACAAGGCCCTTGCATTATCACTATTAACCAAATGATTATAGTAGAAGATCGACCGATGACAACTGTCTACAAAAAAAATAGGAGTAGGAAAAAATTCATTTTGAAGATAGCTTTAGATTGTTGGGAGATGAGAGCCTAAAAACATGCCAAATAAGGTGGCATACCTTGCCACACAGTTTGCGAATAAAGGAATATCATTCACCAAAGAGGTTGAAGAGTTTTTTGGATAGAAGAAAGATTAACGAAAGAAATATTAACGAGCCAAAACAGATGTAAATAATTCTAAAATATCTCTCGTTTGATTTAATATTCCACCACAAGGCTGAGAGTAGTAATTTCAGAGAATCATTTATGCCAAAGAAATTATTTACCAGTTAGGTTGAGCCTATAAGTTAAATCATAGTGATGTGATGTACCTTTCTCTATTGATATAGATCATAGTGCTAAAGAAGACTTTGCAAATATGATAGATGGTTATGGAAATGATATTGGACTAAAGAATGCTGGATAAATGCAATCCTTCTATAGTCCGATGTGGCATTGCTCCAAGGTAATAACTGATACTCAACAAAGTATCAGACATAAGTGATATGTCACTTGGTAGTACTTGATGGTTGTGATATTCAGTTGTACTTGATGGGTGCTAGATAATTTTTCATATGTCAAAGAACTTATTTTATCACATCAAGTTTGATCTACCTATAATGGCACCCTACTCAGCGATAACATAAGGATCCAGGATTTATGCATGCATGAATAAGACCGGTCATTATACTTAATTTTCAACCGAATGAAAAGGACCACAACATTGTTCTATTAGATGTGTACTATAGGTTTGAAACCCGTTGGTTGCATTTACAAGACTGGAAGGCTATGCTTGAAATTCCTCCAAGGAAGTCAACACAAGAGGATTGTAAAGAGGGAAATTAAACCTACAACTATCATTTCATACTGCTACCTCTAAAGAAGTCTTATTTTTTTCCTCAAAGGGAGGCCTCTATACATTTTTATACCGGCATTCATTTAATACATGGTGCATTTGGGAAGGGTCATCAAGTTTATACCCAATTATAAACCATTAAATAGGGTGATTAATCTTGTAGTACATACAAGAGAGGTATTATGATAGATTAAAAACAATAACATGACAATATTAATCTCATATCCGAGTTTACACATAATTGACATTCCTATTATGATCTACCATCCATGAAGCTTTCCTTGTGAAATAAACATCAAAAGCACCATGGAAATGCCAAGTCACAAAGGAATTAACATGTCCAAGAATATTACCATATCAAGAATGGAATGTCTTTGTACTAGTGCTTAGCATGGTTACACACTCAAGTGATGGAAATATCTCATATAAAGACCAAATATATATGATAATCACACAAATTATACCAATTAGTCTTATGCTACCATTACAGTGTAAAATACTCCATGACTCAACTATCTTTTGAAAAATTTTAAAGGAAAAATGCACAACTATTTTCAGTTGGTTAACAAAAACACCAAAGTTGGATAAATCCACTAGTTTGGTGGTCAATGGGCAATAATTTAGTGATGGTAATAGTGTTGAGCCACTAGATGTGAAGTTTAGCGATGACCATTTCCTTGTTACTGTAGCAAGATATACTTCCTAGTAATTAAAACATGGCTCCATTTCCTTGCTACTGTAGCAAGACACACTGCCCACTAATTAAAACAAAACCCCATTTATTTGTTGTTGTAGCAAGAAAAACTTCCCAGTCATTAAAACACGACTCCATTTGCTTTCTGTTGTAGCAATACAAACTTCCCAACAACAAAACATGACTAAAATAAGCACCAATCCAAATAAATGTAAACTCAAAAAAGAAGCACCAATCCAAATTAATTAAGGTCCTCTTCTGGGCATACAGTTGATCCCTGTCAAGAATTCTAAACTTGTCAAAAGTCTGAAGCATATATATTTCTATCTTTGTGATAGAATACATCTCTTCTTCAAATATGTGTCCTTGTGACACTGGTACAGTACTCTTATTACAAAGTTAAAATCCTGTGGTGATTGAGTACATGTGGTAGTCACCAATCTCATATACATTTGATCACTGTCATGAAGTTTGAAATATCCAAGGAAAACAGACCTGAAGAAATATAGTCATCAATCAAATGTTGAAGCTAGAAAGAAACAGTGACATGCTTATAGCTATCAGTTTTGCATAAGGACCCGTGAAGCTATAAGGACATCAATCCAAGGTCGGTGGCAATCATATACTTGAAAGAATCAATAGAAAATACAGTGTCACCACATGAAAAACCTTGATAAGCCATGCAAATAAGTGATAGTGATTTTTCACCTGTCCACATTTAACATAGATACATTGATAAGAAAGCCAAAGAAGTGGAATATGGTCAGTTATAAGAAAAAAAAATAAAGTGGCACCCATCTATACCTTAAATTGATAAGAAAATTCCTTCCATTTCTCCTTTGTTGTAGGTACACCTATGGGATTGTGAGCATAAGGAACCATTGGGAGAATTATGTACACAAAGAAAAAATGACAAGAAGGGAAAAACCTAGTGAACTATAAATTGGCATGCTACTCTCTTCGTCCAAATGTCTTTCATTTGTGATGAATGGAACAGGTGAATAGAAGGAGGGAAAAGAAATACTATCCTAGTTTGAATAATATGAAGGCTTATATAGTGAATAATGTGAAGGACTAGTTTGAGGGAAGATATCTCAAATATGCCTATTACAGAAGTTCATATTGGAAGCCTTCAAGTCCTTGTCTCTAGTGACTACATTAATCCCTATTCAAAGGTTCAAGGTTGAGATGGATCTACTTCAGAAGTTAACAAATGGAAGAAGAAGTCCTACAGAGTATGACATCTCTAAGAGGGCTTCAAATATCTAAAGAAATAGGCTCCAGACATGTTGATTTGAGAAGAAGGAAATTTTGAAGCTAATATCTTGAAACATTGTAGCGGCATCTAAATTCATATTCAAAACAAGCTACAGTTAGTCACCTTGAGAATCTCTCTTGAATCATTCTACACTTGAAGAATTCTTGGGAACCTCGCTCCTTCATCATATCAAGAAGAAGAGACCAGGATTAATTTTTTGGGTTGTAATTCATCTCATTCAAGAAGAATCTAGGGTATCCACCAAAGATTTATGTCCATTAAAAAATACACCATGTTTAATGTTAAATTTAGACTAATACTTGACATTATGCCCAACTAGGATAGCCTATTTTCATTTATTATCAGTTTGTATAAATGCTTCTAACAACGTAATGCATAACAATATCACACGTTGGCTACATTGTTAGGAAGCTACAAGTATTTCATACTGTCTTAGGTTTCTTTTGGATTTGTAGCTACAATTAATATAAATGAAAAAGTTTAGGTTCTATTAGTATTGGGAGATAGGCCAAATACTGGATTCTAAATTTCTCGGAATCAATTCCTCGACATGCACTCCAAATCACTTTCCACTTCCTCTCCATGTTAGGGCCACGTTAGTGCAATTTTTTCACCATGTCATCACCACATCACCAATGAGCCATGTCATGATGATACACCATCTACGACATAGGCATGCCACATCATTCTACTTCAGTGCCACAACATCATGAACCAAATAACAATGACATGTTATCTTCCATGTGGGTGTTTGTTGGCCGGATAAATCGTTCTTGCGGACAAGACCGATCTCCCTAGTGTCAGAAGACAATCTAGCAACAAATGAACAACTAAGTTTGTCTTTCTCTAGATATATTCGTTTTACAAATAAATGTTATGAATATGTCGATCCTACCTTAGATCCAAATGCTTATTTGCGGTCATAGTGCTTCCATCGCATCAATAATCCTTCGTCGCAACAAGAGCTCTTTTGTTGCAAGAAAGTATCATCTTTCATTGATCTACAATCACAAACAAGAAAATATCAATAGCACCTGTATAACAAATAATTATAAAACATACCTATCATAGAGATCAAGGAATCTATGAAATAAACGATCAAACGACAACTTATTGAAATAAACAATTGAACAACAATTTATTGAGAAAAACAGAACTTGATTGTATTAATCTTAAAATATACAGAAGAACCTTACAACCTTAGCCTTGATGTTTGAAAGGCCTTCCCGGGGTCCGAAGCAGGAGTCTCCTCTACTTTGATAAGTCTTGCACTCTTCCTTGAAACCTGGTATGTGATCTTTCCTCTCAAAAGCTCAGCAGAAAGAATTCTAAATCTCAACAGCACTTCAACTCAATCACACATAAAGCTTGACCTCTTCAATCCTACATTAGTTTTCTTCACTTCAGTTCCACGTTTTCTTGTTAACCCCTTGAGGCTACCCAATGCCTCCTTTTATAGAGCAGATGAGGAGGTTAGGATTCCACTTTTTAAGGGATAGAATCCTCCTTCAAAGGGATAGGATCCTTACATCAAGGGATTAGTTCCTTAAGGTGTGGGATACATGCACCTTACTAAAGTGTACTCATCCCCAAAAATCTCATCTAGAACCTTCGAGTGTTAAAATATCATTTTTTGAGATTTCGTGCTTTTGACTTTGAGGAGGGTACTCAGGCATTGCAAAGGAAAAATGCGTTCTAAAATGTAGGTAAGCAGTGTATTACCTGCGTACCCAAGCTAGGAACGCATGTAGGCTTCATGTTACCTGCGTACCTAAAGTTTCAGAGATTTTTAGGGTTTTTCCTCCTGTTTCAGGGCTTGACATGAGGAGTAAAGGTTGTAAGACTTGCGAAGGAGGTATGTATGAGTGTTAATGAGCTCATACGGACAACGAAATGTCAAGGTGACAATTTTTAGTGTAACAGATTGCCCCCTAAAGTGCGAAGTCTGGAATAGATGAAGATGAAGTCTATCATATATGAAGAGTGAAGTACTTTATCATTTCAAGGATCATCCTGTGGACACCCCAGTCGGAACCTGTAAAAACATTCAATGCAAAATATATATATTTAATCATATCATCGCTGAGGTAGGCATTCCCATACTCAGATCAAAACTAACTAAAATTGTTCTTATATAGAAATGATTTTAATATTACATCAATAGTGTAGATACAGCATGGACGCAGCCATCTGTAATAAAAAGTCTACTGTATAATAATAAAACTCCTCGCAGCCTGGATGGTGGAAACTAGATCCAGGTTCTTGATTTCTGCTTCCCGAACTAGTACGATTCTATCCATGCGATTAAATGTGTTGAAGTCGAACATGGTAGAAACCACTTGATTACCAGTCAATGATGTAAATTGTTAACAAGTGTGAGAGTAACCACCAGTAATGTCAATGGCTCCCAAATTACTCAGTACAATCCATGAAATGTGAATGAATAAGCTGAAGTCAAACATGTCATGGAATCATTCGATCGAAGGTCAATGATGCAACCTATCGTCGAAGGCGAGAAACCTGCCATTGAGGCATGCAGATTTCAAGGTACTGACGATTTCTGGATCAACTTCCTAGATAAGGAGCTGTCGTCGATAGAAAGTGATCCGTCGTAGGAAATACCATAACACGAAATCATAGATCAAGTTTTGAAAATATATTGGCAAGGACTGACTCAGGGATGGTCAAAATGGATGACAGATATTTTGCAGATGAATGGTTTATTTGAACTGTCCTCTTGAACACATAACGACACTGCAGATGGTTCGGTGACAATTAACCCAAAGCTAATACCTAGAAACCGGCTGAAGACTTTCAATGTGGTTTGATTAACTGTTAGGCAAAGGATTTCCCAACCCAGGTGGACAAAAAAGTGTCGTGTTCAAGAGTGGTTAACTGGTTTTCCGAAAAATCAAAATATGACAAACAGGTTTGTTTTTCTCTCTTTTCCCCCACCATTTCTGGCAAGTACCTATTTATTTTTGACAAGCTTGAGGAGGATAACATTTGCTTGTTTATAAGCTCATCCTTCGGATGAGTCCAACTTAGTTTAAGATTCGAACCCTAAGAAGGAGTGGTACGTTCCTGTTTGAAATTGAACAGGTCCTTTACTGTTAAATTTTAACGAGTCCAGTATAGGAGAAACTCGATGTTTTTCAATTTTAGGGAGTCAGAAGAAAAAAATTAAGAAAACTCCATGGGTGTACTTTTTCGTAAGTGTAGTCTCTCGAGCCCGAAAAAGGATAAAATAATGTGGGAGAGAACTCTATTGGCCGTAGTTAGTCAACGTATACCTTTTTCGTAAATAGTCCATTTCAGTCCATAAAAGGGGTAAACTTATACTGAAGGGACGATCATTCATTTACTTTAACGAGTTCGAATAATCAAGTACTCGGCAATATTTTCATATTTAGAGAGTCTGAAAAGGGCTTAAAAGAGGACTCTAGGGTTTCGCTTTTTCGGTAAGTTTTAACGAGTTCGAAAAAGGGATAATAATGTACTCATGGTTTTCACTTTTTCGTAAGTTTTAACGAGTTCGAAAAAGGGATAAAAATATACTCAGTAGTTTCTGTTTTTCTTAAGTTTTAACGAGTTCGAAAAAGGGATAAAAATGTACTCCTGGTTTTCACTTTTTCGTAAGTTTTAACGAGTTCGAAAAAGGGATAAAAATGTACTCATATTGCCGACTTTCAATTTAATTTACGAGTAGGAAAAGACAGAAAGAACTCGGCATTTTCATGTGTTTTACGAGAATGAAAAATAGCAAAATAATCTCAAGATTTTCATGAGTTTAGTGAGTCTTGAAAATAACCGAAATTGACTCAAGATAGGTTTCATTTTTACAAAATCTTGAAACAGAGAAAAACTATGCTTCAGAATGGTTTCATTTTTACACAAGCTTGAAACAGAGAGAAAACTGTGCTTGATGCCCCCTAAGCGTAACTACTAGAGTGTATGCCCCCCCAGCTTCATTTCATTCAACTAAGTACACAGATGGTAATCAATAGCTGGATGAAATGAAGGTTCATTTACGAGATCATATGAAAGACCTGACCTAAAACTGTAAGAAAATTATGCAAAAACTAAAATAACTAATCTAAATATATGACTTAACATCTACGAGATCTAGTCAAATACTCGACTCAATTATGGGAGGATTTGTTTCATTTTTTAACGAGCTTGACACAGGAAAAGAACTATGCTCATGACAACATGTTTCATTTTTTAATGAGGTTGACACAGTAACAGGAACTATCCTCACCTAAATGTTTCATTTTTTAACGAGGTTCACACAGTAAAAGAAACTATCCTCGTATCTACTCTCTACAATCTACCTATATAACCTATTGATTCATTTTTTAATGAGGTTGACACAGGAAAAGAACTGTCCTCATACCTGATTCATGTTTTAATGAGGTTGACTCAGTAACAGGAACTATCCTCAAACCAACTGATTCATTTTTTAATGAGGTTGACACAGGAAAATAACTGTCCTCATACCTGATTCATTTTTTAATGAGGTTGACTTAGTAACAAGAACCATCCTCTGACCAACTGATTCATTTTTTAACGAGGTTGACATAGGAAAAGAACTGTCCTCATCGCTGACTGATTCATTTTTTAACTAGGTTGACACAGTAAAAGGAACTTTCCTCAGACTCACTGATTCATTTTTTAACGAGGTTTACACAGTAAAAGGAACTTTCCTCAGTGACTGATTCATTTTTTAACGAGGTTGAAACAGTAAAAGGAACTATCCTCAGACACACTGATTCATTTTTTAATGAGGTTGACATAGTAAAAGGAACTCTCCTCATACCTGATTCATTTTTTAACGAGGTTGACACAGTAAAAGGAACTTTCCTCATAAACACTTGTTTCATTTTCTAACGAGGTTGGCACAGGAAAAGAACTTTCATCATACTTGATTCATTTTTTAACGAGGTTGACTCAGTAATAGGAACCATCCTCATCGTCAACTGATTCATTTTTTAACGAGGTTGACACAGTAAAAGGAACTTTCCTCATAAACACATGTTTCATTTTTTAACGAGGTTGGCACAGGAAAAGAACTTTCCTCATACTTGATTCATTTTTTAACGAGGTTGACTCAATAATAGGAACCATCCTCATCGTCGACTGATTCATTTTTTAATGAGGTTGACACAGTAAAAGGAACTCTCCTCACTTCTGATCATGGCTTCCAACTGGAAGAAACACATGTCAATGGACACACCTTGATCATGGCTTCCAAGAGTTCTTCATCAGAAGGAAGAACAATTCCTTGGAAGGAACGCATGTCAAGGGACTCAAAAGGGATAAGAACATCACGTTCAAGTAATTCCATAGAGTTTTCCATGTCAATTACCGGATCTAATTCATAGGAAGACGAGCAAACAGTGAGAGGCTCGCTTACATCAGTAACTGAAAACATGGGACTAGTTGCCACATAATTAACCCGTGGCGAGGTAGATACCACTTTAGAATCAGGAACATTTATGGATGTCGGATTATTGGTAGTTGAAACAAGACTAGGGAAAGAAAGCTGGTCTACAGTCACAATATTGCCATTGTGAGGGAAAGACATCACGCGAAAGAGTGTCAATACTACAGCTTTCATTGCATAGACATAGTCTCGCCCAAGGAGTAAATTGAAATCCAAGGGGCCTCGAACTACCTTAAGCTCAATACAGACAGTTTTACCTTCCAAAGTAATAGAAAACTTAGGAAGGATCCCTAAAGGTTCACTAATGGTTCTGTTAAAAGCTTTCAGATTATGCGTAATAGGCACAAGCTTAGGGGAACCCAAAGCTTTCCAAGCAGTTGAGGATAAAATACTAACAGAAGCACCTTCATCTACCTGTGTGCGGTGTATGTCCCTACCACCAAACTTCACAATGATTTGGAAAGGGATGGAGGAAGGAAGACGAGGTTCTGTTAGTCTATTCCAATCAAAGGAAAATACCTCAGTACTTGGAGGGGGTTCTGTAGAAACAGGTGAAATGCCCACCGGCATAGAAGAATCTGATGTAACAAGAAGAACCTGAGCAGTATGAAGTTCACTCTCTACAGGGAGAATGGGATCGACCGAATGTGAAATTGAATCGACCACTTGATCAACTAATGAATCATCAACCTAAGTGATATGAGTTTCACTCTCCAATGGAAGAGTGGGATCGACTGTACTTGAAACTAGATCAATCACTCCGTCAGTTGACGGTAGGTTGGGAGAAATTTTACGGTAACCAATTGGAAATTCTTTTTGTGGAACAGGAAGGTTTTCCAAGAATTTTGAGGCTTCATCCATGTGAGGGAAAATGTGAGTTTGATGACTCCCTTTGCATAACTTACAAGGAAACCTAACTTTACCCTTTTTCCCAGGAACCTGACTATCACTGGTTGATGGATCAACGGAAAGTTGATGAGATTTTTCCGACCATACTTCCAAGACCTTTGGAATACCAGGACAATTGATAAGGAAGTGGTCACCCTTACAAAGCCTGCAAGGGTATTTGGGTTTACGATGCATGTTGGAGGTTTCCTCAACACAACTAACACTTATAGCCATGGTTGGTTGGTTGACCTGTTTCTTATCTTGCTTCTTCTTCTTCTTCTTCTTCCCTTTCTTCTTCTTCTTAGCCACCTGGTTACTAGCGTCAAGGCTTTTACCAAGCGAAGAGGAAGAAATGGAGGAAGAAATATTAGGCGAAGAAGGTAAAGGGTCAACAAAAGGTTGGTGATGTTGAGATGGCGAACTCTGTTGAGGTGAAGCATTCGGTTGAGGTGGAACAATTGGAGTAATCGGGGCCAACGAAGTTGAAAATAACCATATCGGTAAACCTATTGTAAATCCAGGTAATGATAAAGTAGCCATATAAGGAGGACCAACATTTCCAAAGCAAGGAAAAGTACTAGGAATCTCGTTAAGAGGGGTTCCTTGGTTGGTAAATTCCAGAACAGTTGCCATTATATTCAACTTCAGTGAATTTTATTAACAATTTAAAACTAAAATTAACAATTGACAATTCACACCTAACAATTAAAATTCACAATTCACACCTATGGTCTCTAAAAGTAAAAACAAACAAATTAACACGCGCTATCAAATCTAGGAGTCAAACCACACACAAACAGTAACTTTCCGTACTAAAAACACTAGTTGGTGATGAAATCCAACATCATAGAATTTAATACAGAAAGGGCGGTTGGAACAGTTACCCCGACAACCTGCTTAATGAAACAGACTGGCACAAGTTTCTTCACAAAACCATCTTGAGTGAAGAGAACCCCCCAGAGAGTCCAAGTGAGTCTAGTCGACGTCTGCTCCAGGTACAGTGAGATCTTTCCTTCACCGTCACCTTAGGAAATAATCTTAAGTTTATGGACACTAAGGTTACCAACAGTAACAAATACAACTGGGGGAACAGTCTACGATCCGATTCCATGCGCAAGGGCAGAGTAACAACGCTCAATCCCCTTGAAGGTTCCTCGACATGGTTAATCCGAGGTTTACCGACAAGTGACCCTAGGCTCCTCGACAATGGTTAATTCGAGGTTTACCGTTTGTAATGCGCGCAAAATCTTCTATCTTCCCCAATGAAACATAATTGATTGTCTCAAAGGTTCGGATATGATCTCGTGATTGACTTCTTTAAGAGAAGCTTCCCAGATTATACAAATTACAATTGGATTTATTTCCTACCGCAAGATTTATCTACTTGTTTGTTTTTACTATCTTGGAGAGTTAATTACTCCCTACTCCAAGATACTAGCCTAAGCTATATTGGTGATAAGAGCCCTAGAAATGTAAAAATTACTAGATGAATTTTAATTAAGCGTTGTGTTATTTAGGCTGTTATTACTCAAAAGGGTAAATGGATATGAAACCAATGGTGTTATGA
Organism: Pinus albicaulis; assembly: GCA_034641835.2. Classification (NCBI taxonomy): domain Eukaryota; kingdom Viridiplantae; phylum Streptophyta; class Pinopsida; order Pinales; family Pinaceae; genus Pinus; species Pinus albicaulis. The sequence continues at coordinate 298,327,178 of CM076575.1, forward strand.
CCCGAACCAAAACTGAATGCAATCGAATATGATAATGTAATATTTTCAATTCAATGAATCCTAACTAAAGTAAGGAGAGAGTTTCCATTCACGTCCAACAATGCAAAAAATTGATCACTAAGAGAAAATATAACAAATTCTCTAATGCACTAATTTCATCAAGAAAAAATAATGCAAATCAATCCCAAAACAATTTTTTATTTTTGTGTTTTTAAAACAAGCATAAAAACATCTAAATTCAAATCAAAGAAACTGATCTAAATCTACGATTGATTTTTCAGAATGTAAACTATGCAATTGTAATCTATGCACAATTCACATGAAAAGTATGCAAATGTAATCTATGCACAGTTTTCATTCATATTCTGAAAATGAGAATTCTAATTATGCAAATGTGATCTATGCAAGAGAATTCTCAAACACAAGATGATTCTAATGTAATCTAAGAACCAATCAAGTGCAAGTCAAGAAAATCGGGTGAGAGTTCCAAAGATCAAAAAACACTCAAAGGTGATTAACACTCATACACAATTTAGCCCCCCCAAGTAATGACCAAAGATGTAAAATTGTGAAAAGACTGAGACAAACCTCCAAGTAATGACCAAAGGAAATCAAATTAATAATTTCTCAAAAAAGAGACTCAAAACACCCAATTAACTTAATGGAGATTGATGAGATGAAGAATTCATGAAAGAAACTCATAAACAAGGATTTTTGACAGAAAAATATAGATCTGGGTAGATGCTAAGAATCCTAAATTAAATCTAAACTAAACTAAAAAAAGAAATCTGAAGTTTTTCAAAAAATTTAACAGGGTCCGCAAGCTTCCAGAAGTAACAGGTGCGGTACCGCACTGTTTACTAAAGAAAACATGCGAAACTACCCGCACTGTCCAAAGAAGGCAAAGTGCGGTCCCAGGAAAAATTAGAGAAAAACATAAAAAATCTCAAAATTTTCAAAAACAGAGAAAACCTAAGCTACCCAGGCAGATATCCATCAATCAAAAACTAGGAAAAACATTTCCTCAAATCAAAATAAAAGAGAACCAAAAACAACAAGTTCTTTCCCCAGTGGAGTCACCAATTTGTTGGCCGGATAAATTGTTCTTGCGGACAAGACCGATCTCCCTAGTGTCAGAAGACAATCTAGCAAAAAACGAACAACTAAGTTTGTCTTTCTCTAGATATATTCGTTTTACAAATAAATGTTATGAAGGTGTCGATCCTACCTTAGATCCAAATGCTTATTTGCGGTCGTAGTGCTTCCATCGCATCAATAATCCTTCGTCGCAACAAGAGCTCTTTTGTCGCAAGAAAGTATCATCTTTCATTGATCTACAATCACAAACAAGAAAATATCAATAGCACCTGTATAAAAAATAATTATAAAACATACCTATCATAGTGATCAAGGAATCTATGAAATAAACGATCAAACGACAGCTTATTGAAATAAACAATCGAACGACAATTTATTGAGAAAAACAGAACTTGATTGTATTAATCTTAAAATATACAGAAGAACCTTACAACCTTAGCCTTGATGTTCGAAAGGCCTTCCCGGGGTCCGAGGCTGGAGTCTCCTCTACTTTGATAAGTCTTTCACTCTTCCTTCAGGAGCACAAAGAGGTATGTGATCTTTCCTCTCAAAAGCTCAGCAGAAAGAATTCTAAATCTCAACAGCACTTCAACTCAATCACACATAAAGCTTGACCTCTTCAATCCTCCATTAGTTTTCTTCACTTCAGTTTCACTTTTTCTTGTTAACCCCTTGAGGCTACCCAATGCCTCCTTTTATAGAGCAGATGAGGAGGTTAGGATTCCACTTTTTAAGGGATAGAATCCTCCTTCAAAGGGATAGGCTCCTTACATCAAGGGATTAGTTCCTTAAGGTGTGGGATACATGCACCTTACTAAAGCGTACTCATCCCCAAAAAATCTCATCTAGAACCTTCCAGAATTGACCAAAAAACAAATTTTTTACTTTGATTTTCGTGCTTTTGGACTTTACAGGGGTACCGCAAGCATTACATTGGAAAAATTAATTCTAGAACGCAGTTCCTCTTCACATTACCTGCGTACCCTAGCCAGGAATGCAGGTAAGTCTCATATTAACTGCGTACTCAAAGTTTTTGAGCTTTTTAGGGTTTTTTCTCCAGTTTCAGGGCTTGGAATGAGGAACAAAGGTTGTAAGACTTGCAAAGGAGGCATGTATGAGTGTTTAATGAGCTCATACAGTCAGCAGAATGTCAAGGTGACATTTTTTAGTGTAACATTGTTCCACATACCAATGAATATATTATTCTTATTCACTGCAAATTGAGATTGTGACCTTCAAACAGTCTACAAACATAGATTTTCAGACATCTTCTCTGAGATTTTCAGTGACCTATCTCTGAGGTTTTTCGGTGACAAGAAAGAAGTAGTAGGCCTTGACCCATAGGAGGTCCCCTATAGGTATACACAACAACCTTCGTCATTAATAGCATAACATGCTCCCTTTTCCTTGCTTAGAAAAATGAGAAAACAAGAGCACGTGGAAATGTGTTTTTTTGGAAAAATGTGGAATAATTACATGAAAAAGTTGATATAATTATAGTTCATGGATTTTCCAAATTGATACTTGTTCATCAGAAGGAATATGCAGGCATTGTTGGCTCAATAATGCCCATGTGCACTTATATATTGAAACACCTTTGAGATTCATCTTTGACGGCTCAATGTTGTGTCTGTGTGTGAGCCAACACACATACACACACAGAGATTACACACACAGACATAAACTAGAGCTCTCATTGTGTTCACTTAGTACGATAAACCTTATGTTGGGTGAACCCTTCAACCTTGCAAGACTGGGTTGAGTGGGGAGATTTGAATCATGGGTGGAAATCATTTTACATACATGGAGTAACCCCTAGAGTAAACTCAAGTAATCAATGTAATTTGTTAGATCTAGGTCCAATTTCTAACCTGCGCTTGGAGTTCCTTTGTACCTAACTACAACACAAGGGAATGCAATAAGATAGATATGATACAATGGTGGTTATATCACAATAACTAGAACAAATAAGTATAAAAATAGTATAAAAAAAAAGGTTTCAATGTATAAAAGCATGTTCAAACTTACAATCAAATAGAGGAAAAAACACATACAAAAAAACAGATAATAATCATGAAAAAGCTTCATATTGAATTATGAACTATAAAGGAACTTACAAAATGTGACACTATGAACCTGGTCAAGTGCACAAGTAAAATGATCCTGGACATGAGCCTGGTTGACAAGTTGTATTGCTCATGATGCAAGAGAATTTGTACCTGCGCTGCGAAGTCATTCAAAATCCATAATTATCTATACAATAAATACAAGTTATTGATGTAGAATTTTTTACTCTAAGATGCATTCTTATGATAATGTTAGAACATATGTTGACAATGTCAAAACATACCTGAATAAGCTCTTCTTCGTTTCAAGAACAATTTATTGGAGTCGCCTGAACCTGGAACAAGCCTCCCACGATCTGAAAGAGTAGCAACTAAGTCAACAATGAATTTTTTGTTGCTGCGTTGGATCGAGGGAGGTTTGCTCCAAGATTAAATCGCTCCAATAAATTATTCTCTACTAAACAGGGCCAACCACGTGAAGGTGGAAGCTCTTATGGCCCCTCCTCCCCCCCTCACATCACTCAAAATTCCCCAATACCCAATCTATATTTCATTTTTTACTTTCATGAGCAGAAATAAAATATTCAATAACTAATAAAAAACAATGCAACAAAAAGTACGCAAGAAAAAATTGAAAGTGCTTGACTTAAAAATAGTATGATAAATGAGTTTTTATATAACGTAAAAAAGGTTCCAAGAATGGTAACATTTGTCTTATAATAATACAATATTTTACATTATCAAATTTTCTTTCTCTTAATCCTACTTCTAAAGCTCCTAACTACAACATCAACATCATTGTGCTCTACTTCTGTTTCGTGCCTTTCCCACGTAGCAGACCTAGTTGTGTACTCACGATGTCTGGTCTCATGCAGTGACGGGGCATCGCCTACAAAAATAGATAATATTAAATTTAAATTGTCAGTTTTTAAATATCATTGAACTAGTTCGATAATATTAATAAAAAAAATTGCAATGAGATTATTTACCTAGTGCACCAGTTTTCACCGTTGGAACCGTTGCCCTGTGTTCCTCTCTGATGGTAGGATGCTCAAGTATAGCATTATCTATCATTTAAACAAAAAACGTTATAAGGACACAACCATCAAGATATAATTAGAAAAAATTATAAGTGGAAATTAATTATTGTCATGGCCCTCACTAATAGTAGCATTTCCGGCCTGGTCCCCACTACAATGATCAGGTTGCACGTGAGGACCATGTACTTCTAGCAATATTTCACTCTCAACGCACTGCTCTACAACTGGGTTATTTGTCTTGTTGAAAGTGTTGCTCCCCTGATTTAAACAAAGTTGTTAGACATTAAATTTATGGACGAAAACAAACATATTGAAAGGTTAATTTTTTACCTTATTAGGCATTCTAGATCTTGGGACCTGTCCCAAGCTTCTACGATGTTCAACTACGACTTGATATCAGGAACGGAAAGTGATCTCTCTATCTTCCTCTGTGGTTTCCGTTCCAAAGTCATCACCCTACATTACATATGATTGTGTATTTTTAATGTAATTTGATGGGATTACAAAAATGTTGGAAGGAAATAAAATTAATTATAAGATGTTTATCTACTTACAATTCTTGCAGCTAATTTCAAGTAGTCACCCTGGCCTAGCTTGTGATGGCATTTTTTTTCAATCCTAGCTTTGGTTGCCTTCGAGGTGTCAAGAAACCTATCATCAAAAGCTTGAAGTCAGATATTACATAGCACACTTTTATTTTAGACATAGAAAAAATTAAAGCTATTGAATTAAAGTTGTAATTTACCTTGCGGGTCCAGTTAGCATTTTTCCTTCTTTCTTGGCCTTTTTCTCTTTTATGTCATCGATGAGTGCTCTCCACTCCCTCTCTGCAACTGTGAGAGGACGCTTGTATCTAGAGTTAATTTTCAATTGCATCCTATAGGTGTCCCTAGTATATTTCAGATATTTTCCAACTACCTGAGCGACCGCTGTTCTATCAAATGTGCCCACACCCAAAAGGGCTTCTAGATAATCTATAAGCTCTTTTTTCAGGTTGGAACTCTGGGAATTCTAGCTTGTGCATATGGTCGGGCCAAAAGTTACCAATGCCTTGCTCTCCAAAAAACCTATAGAACTATCCTACACAGAAAAAAGATATTATACTTAATTTAAAAATAAAAATCATGATAAAATATGTTTTAGATAGAGTACATGAAATAGTTAAAATATTAAAACTTACTTGGGAGTTGTACGTGCTTTATAGGAACACCTTCATCGTTCACCAAAAACGTGCCATCAATGGTCCCTGTGGAGGTGACATGTGTAGCTCCAGGAAATGCAATAATATAGTTGGCCATACCAGCCTCATCACTACCAACACGTTCAACGGTTGGCTGGGTGTCTTCTTGGGCAGGGTGCGTTTCTTGGCTGCCACCTAAAGGCGTAGAAGGTGTACGAGAGGGTTCCTCAGCAATATCTTTCCTTTGTATCCCACTACCACCAACACCGTGGGTAACAGGTGTCAGATAATGCTACATAAAAAATAATTTTTTTGTTAGTTTAGTTAATGTAAGAATTAAAAATCAAACTATCACAATTGATCTCATAAAGTACAAAAAAAAAATCCTTTTGTTTTTTTATTATTACCGTATATGTTTATAGATTGGTCATAAGTTGTCTTATCCTCATTCCTAATTCAGGTGTTTGAGGCGTAACGTCTATCAAACACTCAAGTTCCAACTTTTATTTTCACGCCTTTTTTTGCAGCAACAGTAATGGACATGGGGATGAAGAAAACTCTTCCTCGTTGAGGGAATCATCAGGTGCACCATGGCCAGGAGTCTTCATATTTGAAAAAAATTAACATTATTTCAATTATGTAAATAACTAAAATACCTGAAGATAGAGCAAGGCTGGCACTTTACATGTTCTTCAGCTAACCCCTTTCCGTAGTCATCCTGTCCTGGGGTTGTTCCTGTACTACCACGATCAGTCTGCCACATTGCAATAAAACTAGAAATGTGAAAACTTGAAAACAATATCTAACTTGAAAACACAAAATGAAAAATGAAATTATTTCTAAATTTACCTTTCTAATACATAAACTTTGTGCATTAAAGAGGCCTTGGAGTGGTTGAGGATAATTAAAAGTAAGGGATGTAAGCCAAATTTTTATACTTACACCTTGCTAGTCGACAATTTCTGCAAAGTAGGTAGATTAGATGAGGCTAAAGAGATTTTGAGTGAAGCTTTAATGAGAAGAATAAGGCTAACTGTAGTGATCTATAATGCATTGGTTAATGGATATTGCAAGGGAGGGAAATTGGATGAATATTTCCTTCTCCTCGAAGAAATGAATGAGAATGACTGCATGTCTGACATAATTACATACAATACCATAATTTACGGGCTAATAAAATAGAAAAAGATCTTAGAGGCTTTGAAGTTGCATGATCAAATGGCAGACAAGGGATATGAACTATATATGAAGACAACACTTTCTTATCTGTGGTGCCCTTGCCAGATCCTTATAACGAGTGGTCCCATTACTTGTGGGATGATTAACTTTCCTAGTCAGTAGTCAGCTCAAGGTGATCTTAGGTTGTGTGTTTTTAAAACTATGGTTACACCTCGGCCTCCAAAATTTTATGACATCATAATATATCAAATCTATGTTGGATAAAACTGCACTGAATTAGCTATCAATGTGGACTTATGGAAACTTGCATGAACCAGCAGTCACTAAAGTGCATGATGGAGGGCCATTTTGGACAGCTAGGCAACTTCTTCAGAAGGAATTACCTCTTGATTTGAAATGTGAGAAGAATGGGCTTCTCATAATAAATAGTGAAATTATATTATTCAATGGTGATAAAACACAATTTTTGAGTTTTCTTACTCAAATTTGTAATGCAATTGTTAAGTGAAAAGGTTCAGGAGCGGCAGTGAAGTGCTTGAATTTAGTTGAACATTTTTTGATTGAATTTTTATCCTTAGATGATTTTAGTGCATTTTTAGATGATTTGGTTCTTGCTCGTTGTGATTCTCAAAGAAACATATTTATGAATGAGCTAGGAAATTATAGTGGAAATGCAAGATTTGCTAAGAAAGTGGTTCAACAACTTGCCTGGATTAGAGCTTAAAATGTTTCAAGGGAGGAAAACTTTTCCTAGAGATTAGCTTAAATAGATTTTCATGATAAGGATTTTGTTTTGATTAATGGTCCTCCAAGTGTCCACAAACATTAATTACATTACATCTGGGCTCTACAATGATTATTAACCCTCTAATATGGTGGCCACTTGGTGCAGATTTTGATGGGGATTCCATTCATGTTTTTTATCCCCAATATTTAGGATCTCGAGCTGAGCTTTCTCAGCTTCTAAGTGTGGATCAACAAATTTTTAGTTCCCATTTTGGAGAGGCAAGAATAGCACTAAGTGTTGATACTTTATACATTGTTGTATACCAATATTTTATCCATTCACATGATGTAGAAGCATACCATCAGGGTTGGAACAAATACCTTGGGCTTTGGAGGCACGTCACTCATGCTACCCCTCCTAAGTTGTGATGGAGTATATGACTATCTTACGATTACTATGTCTTCCCATTGGTATTAGTTGTCTTCTTGATGTATATTATGACATATCCACATTGCATTTGCTCATGGCTATGATCATTTTCATGACATGGACTTGCTGTGTACTTTTTTCATGGCCATGGTCTTTCATATTATTACATGGATCCACAATGTATTATGTTGGAATCCATGATTTGTTTCTATTCTAAGAATCGGTATGCCTATCTATTTGTTGAAAATCGATTGCAAGTACTCACTAGTTCCTTGATCTTTAGCTCTTTCCTTGGAATTCCTCATAACTTGTGTTTATTAGAATGTGTTTCAACCATTGGCTCCTCTTCTTACCTCACACATTAGGGGGTGTTGTTACAACTCTCTTTTACACCCTTGAATCTCATTAAGGACAGGTGCAACAGTTGCACATGCCAATACCAACCAAGTGCCACAACTATCATAAAGACCAATCATCATTCTCTTAACTGCTATAGTGTTTAAACTCTGCAAGGTCAATTCATACAATGTTTCTAAGAACAAGTGTACATAGACCAATTCAACTCGATCACTAGGACCAATCCACATACCAAACCTGGTCTAAAACATTATAACAAGCATATAACAGAAGTGATAGGAGAATATGACTTGGTTACTAAATTGAGCCACCTTGGGTGTTATCAACCCATATGTTAACGACAGTTGGCTAGGGCTGATATTAGAGGGAATTGAATATGATTTAACCAATGCCACTAAATCATGGTATCTGCTTATGAATATAATTTTGTTTTGGGATTTGTGTGGGGACTCTATAGACTTTTGACATCAGAGGTATGCTAGTGTCGATAGTGTAGTGGAGGAGCATCTTAGAATCATCTATTTATGATAAATAGAATAGTTCCATCAAGAAAATGATTCATTCGAGCATAATACAAATTGAATCAGTTGTTAAGGCCGATCAAAGGCATGAACACGCTGATAGTTTGATGAACAACATTTCAGTGCCTCTCAGATATGTTGTATAATAAGAAAGTAAATCTAAAAAATAAATCTATTAGTATGGTACATTCTAAGAAATATTATTATTATTATTATCCAATTTTAAGGTCATAGTTAAGTCAGACACCACCAAATTAGTGTATGAGACCTCCTTGGTGTATGAGACCCTCTTTTTTGTGGGACGAGGGATCCATTTCTAGGCAGAAATTTGACTGCTAAGTTTACGAAGGCATACATACTCTACCCCTTCTGATTTTAAAATTGCGACCTCTAAGAAGGAAACACTTGCACTTATATATTACTATGGTTCATTTAAAAATATATATAAATGCTAATGGAGTTGTGGTTCAATGACGAGGGTGTTTCCTTTTTAGGCCACCCACCAGAGTTCTGAGCCCCAAGAGGATGTGCATCTCATTGTGGCTTACTGTTTGTTGGTCGGTTTTCCTAACAGCAGTAGTGCCACATATACTTCTTCCAATATGGCTTGTAGGGGCAGCATCACCTTCAAAACAAAAAATAATATATAATTTAATTGATTGTTCAAGTGTAAAATATCTGTCTGAAGGTAATTGGTTTTATTTCTTGTTATATTCTCGCAAGTTATATGTTCTTTTGTGCAGGATTCTATACCCTCCAAGGGTGAGTAGGTAGTTTGAAAACTGATCCTTTGTTGTCCAGATTGATAAAACTCATATCTGCTTTGCAAATCCCAAGGCTTTTGGAATTGCAATTAGTAGAAAATATCTATAAATACACAAGGTGAAGTATTATTTTTTCCCAGTGGTCAGTAGGCTTTTAATTAGTAATAAATTAATATGCAATATTTCACTTATCCATGTGGCATATTGATAACACCCAAGGTGGATCAATGTAGTAACCAAGTCATATTCTCCTATCACTTCTATTATATGCTTTTTCTAATATTTCAGACCAGGTTTGGTATGTGGATTGGTCCTAGTGATCGAGTTGAATTGGCCTATGTACACTTGTTCTTAGAAACATTGTATGAATTTACCTTGCATAGTTTAAACATTGTAGTAGTTAAGCGAATGATGATTGGTCTTTATGATAGTTGTGGTAGTTGGCTGGTATTGGCATGTGTAACTGTTGCATCTGTAATTTTTGTTGTGGTTCAAGTATATAGATATAAGGATTGTCTCAGGCTTGGATTTGAAGGATTTAATCAAGATTTGAAGGATTGTATCATGCTCAAAGGACTGTATGTGAATATTCATCTCCATATCAGGCTAGGTTATATGATAATCCTATTGTCATTCCTATGGGAGCTAATTTGAAGAACTACCACCTGGAAGATGGAAAAAATGGTGATTATAAGCCTTTCCCTAGTCTTACATTTGAAGCAATAAGGGCTAAGACACCACAAACATATAAACTCATGTGATGGATGGCTCTAACAAATAGATATATACATGTGATCATTGACTAGTGAAGACTTGTAAAGATAAAGGAACCTTGTGACAATTAATAATTTGATCACTAAATAGTTAATACCCTAGCATAGTACAACTCTGTTGGAAAATAAATTGTAGTGTTGCAATGTATTTAGCTTCATAATCAAGTCTAAAAATATAATGAGGGAAATAATATCTGATTCTTATTTTATTGGGCACTCCACCGATCAACACAGATTAGAAGCCTCATCTTAAATAACAGCCTAATGAACTAATATTGAATGTGCAGGAAAATGCAATTGATGCTCGTAGAAACTATGTACTTAGCCAAAATGAGCATGGTAGCAGAGAATGGAGATATTGACAAGAAATATACATTGGTATAGGAACTTGAAATCATTGATAAATAATATTGTCTTACACTATAACTGACACATCATCCTAAACTTAATGACCTAACAAATTCTTATGGAAAAAATTGTGGTTGTTGGTTATTAGCGAGCAACACAAATTTCTCAGTTTAGCATGAATATAGTCGATAGGTGTGCCAATAAAATTGAACAATCAAACTTATAATTTTAAAAGTGTGGTTAAGTTATTGTTGTTAGCAAGGGTTAGGCATATTGATCTTATGAATGTGGAATTTGAAGAGAGCGGTAAATCAATGGGGACTGCCACAAAAATAGTGGATGATCTCAAACAATAGAGTGCTCATATGAATTCAGAATCTCGAGAGAATGTTGAAGTAAATAAAAATAGCATATAAATAAACAATAGTATTACTAAATATGATCTTATGAACTTGGAATATGAACATAGTTTTAGAACAACTAGAACCAACATGGAAATAGAGAGTTATATTTCTGAAATAATATTGTTGAAGGAATAACTATTATTTGATGATAATGAAGGAAATAAGAATGTGCCATGCTCTTCAGAGAGATTAATGCTAATGTTATAATGAATTTATTTTCTTAACTAGGGATCTCTACCAGAATAAGCTTTGAAGAGAACAAATTCCGATGATATTATTGGCCTAATTTTTTCTACTCAAATGTTTGTTATCATTCCTAATTCTGGTTACTTTTATTATTGAAATGTATTTTTTGTGAAGAATCTCTTCATAGAACTTGAAATTCCTAACTACATGTTGTCCAAAAAATCTGATAATGTCTCCAATGTGTTTTTTCAACAACTTGTAGTGGTAATGTTTCATCCAATCAGAGGGAGATGTTGTTGGAACAATCTTAGAATTTGGCAGCAACAAAAAATCATGGGAATAATATTTAGTAATTCTTGTGAGGTTCATACTCCCAAAAATTCACTATTGATTATGTCATCATTTTTAGCTAGCACTATGTTTGGAGATGGTATGAGGACTATCAACCATGCTATGATTTTATCTAATTTAGGAGTTATGGGCATGAGGTAAGTTCACATGGTAGTTGCAAAAGGTCATTTTTTAGTTAGTAGATTAGAAATCTCTCCCAATATGGACATGGTTGGGTATATGGACAATCCATAAGCCATTATGAGTTTACCATCTCCATTTAGGTCACCATCTCCTATATGGAATATGTCAACTCACATTCACGAGGGGGTTCAACAAAAAAATGTTTCAAGGAACCTTTACACTCTCATAAAATAAATCCATCAAGGCATATATCTCTAACCCCATGACCTGAAATGTGTGTAATGGAAAGAAAAACATATTGAAATTCTTGCAGTCCATCATTACCCTAGGTAAATCCTCAAGAAAAATCTAATTCTAAATTGTCATTTTGTCCCTTTGTTGTGTCCAAACCTATTCATGGAACCATTAATGGTCGGAGCTTGTTAGCACTTTTTGTGCCTTATAAAATGATCAGAATTTTGACTTCTTTTGTTTCTTCATCTATGACTAGAACTACTATTTCTTGGGTTGGCACTAATGATAAGATAGATTCCGAAAATGGTGGCGTGGGAATTTAAGGAAAGTTGAGAATTGAGCATAGAAACAAAAAGAAGAGGAATTTTTGTATAATAGAAGGGATCGTTGAAACTATCAGGTTGACTTTTAGAAGGTTGACAATGGCTACCTCTAGTGGTTCTATACCTTTGCCTACATCTCATGTGGTAGTTTTTTAGGGGTCAATGGTTGTTTTTCGGGATAGTCATGATGTTGAAATTTCAAATTATTTCTTGACCATAGGTTCAAGTATTCCATTTGTACATTCTCCTTCTTATTATCAAATCATATGAAGAATACTAGGAGAGCACATATTTAGTTCTACCGAATAAACAATAAGTTGTATAGAGCATGCTAGATTATATTCTAAAGAGGCTGCTTCTTTCCCAAAAACTGTAGTCAAACACAGACAGTTCATTTTGAGCCTTATAATTTCTCAAAGAGACTCTAGAGTGAGTCTTGACTATGAAGCAAGGCCTGCATCCTCTGTCATTTCAACATTTGTACCTGTTGCAGTAACAAAAGTAGCAACAATAACAAAAAAGGTTGCACATGAAGCTGCTCTAAGCTGGGCATGAGATAAGTTCACATGGCAGTTTCAAAAGGTCAATTTTTAGTTATTAGATTAGAAATATCTCCTAATATGGACATGGTTGGGTATATGGACAATCCATAGGCCATTATGAGTTTACCATCTCCATTTAGGTCACCATCTCCTATATTGAGTATGTCAACTCCCATTCACGAGGGGGTTCAACAAACCAATGTTTCAAGGAACCTTTACACTCTCCTAAAATAACTCCATCAAGGCATATGTCTCTAACCCCATGACCTAAAATGTGTGTAATGGAAAGAAAAACTTATTGGAATTCTTGCAGTACATCATTACCCTGGGTAAATCCTCAAGAAAAATCTAATTCAAAATTTTCATTTTGTCCCTTTGTTGTGTCCAAACCTATTCATGGAACCATTAATGATCGGAGCTTGTTAGCACTTTTTGTGCCTTATAAAACTATCATAATTTTGACTTCTTTTGTTTCTTCGTCTATGACTAGAACTAATATTTCTTAGGTTGGCACTAATGATAAGATAGATTCCCAAAATGGTGGCATGGGAATTTAAGGAAAGTTGAGCATTGAGCATAGACACAAAAATAAGAGGAATTGTTGTATAATAGAAGGGATTGTTGAAATTATCAAGTTTACTTTTATAAGGTTGAAAATAGCTACCTCTAGTGGTTCTAAACCTTTGCCTATGTCTCATGTAATAGTTTTTTCGGGGTCAATGGTTGTTTTTCGGGATAGTCATGATGTTGAAATTTCAAATTATTTCTTGACCATAGGTTCAAGTATGTCATTTGTACATTCTCCTTCTTATTATCAAATCATATGAAGAAGAGGGGAGAGCACATATTTAGTTCTACTAAAGAAACAATAAGTTGTATAGAGCATGCTAGATTATATTCTGAAGAGGTTTCCTCTTTCCCAACAACTGCAGTTAAGCACAGTCAGTTCATTTTGAGCCATATAATTTATCAAAGAGACTCTAGAGTGAGTCCTAACTATGAAGAAAGGCCAGCATCCTCTGCCACTGCAACATTTGTACTTGTTGCAGTAACAAAAGTAGCAACAACAACAAAAAAGGTTGCACATGAAGCTTCTCTAAGCTAGGCATGAGGTAAGTTCACATGGCAGTTGCAAAGGTCATTTTTTAGTTAGTAGATTAGAAATCTCTCCTAATATGGAAATGGTTGGGTATATGGACAATCCATAAGCCATTATGAGTTTACCATCTCCATTTAGGTCACCATCTCCTATATGGAGTATGTCAACTCCCATTCACGAGGGGTTTCAACAAACCAATGTTTCAAGGAACCTTTACACTCTACTAAAATAACTCCATCAAGGCATATATCTCTAACCCCATGACCTGAAATGTGTGTAATGGAAAGAAAAATGTATTGAAATTCTTGCAGTCCATCATTACCCTAGGTAAATCCTCAAGAAAAATCTAATTCTAAATTGTCATTTTTTCCCTTTGTTGTGTCCAAACCTATTCATTGAACCATTAATGGTCGGAGCTTGTTAGCACTTTTTGTGCCTTATAAAATGATCATAATTTTGACTTCTTTTGTTTCTTTTTATATGACTAGAAAAACTATTTCTTGGGTTGGCACTAATGATAAGATAGATTCCCAAAATGGTGGCACGGGAATTTAAGGAAAGTTGAGCATTGAGCATAGGCACAAAAAGAAGAGGAATTGTTGTATAATAGAAGGGATTGTTGAATCTATCAGGTTTACAATGGCTATCTCTAGTGGTTCTATACCTTTTCCTACGTCTCATGTGGTAGTTTTTTAGGGGTCAATGATTTTTGTTTAGGATAGTCATGATGTTGAAATTTCAATTTATTTCTTGACCATAGGTTCAAGTATGCCATTTGTAAAATCTCCTTGTTATATCAAATCATATGAAGAAGACTGGGAGAGCACATATTTAGTTCTACTGAAGAAACAATAAGTTGTATAGAGCATGCTAGATTATATTTTGAAGAGGCTGCTTCCTTCCCAACAATTGCAGTCAAGCACAGACATTTCATTTTGAGCCTTATAATTTCTCAAAGAGACTCTAGAGTGAGTCCTGACTATGAAGCAAGGCCTGCATCCTCTGTCACTGCAAAATTTTTACCTGTTGCAGTAACAAAAGTAGCAACAACAACAACAAAGGTTGTGCATGAAGCTGCTCTAAGCTGGGCATGAGGTAAGTTCACATGGCAGTTGCAAAAGGTCAATTTTTAGTTATTAGATTAGAAATATCTCCTAATATGGACATGGTTGGGTATATGGAATTCCATAAGCCATTATGATTTTACCATCTCCATTTAGGTCACCATCTCCTATATGGATTATGTCAACTCCCATTCACGAGGGGGTTCAACAAACCAATGTTTCAAGGAACCTTTACACTCTCCTAAAATAACTCCATCAAGGCATATATCTCTAACTCCATGACTTGAAATGTGTGTAACGGAAAGAAAAACGTATTGGACTTCTTGCATTCCATCATTACCCTAGGTAAATCCTCAAGAAAAATCTAATTTTAAATTTTCATTTTCTCCCTTTGTTGTGTCCAAACCTATTCATGGAACCATTAATGGTCGGAGCTTGTTAGCACTTTTTGTGCCTTATAAAATTATCAGAATTTTGACTTCTTTTGTTTCTTCATCTATGACTAGAAATACTATTTCTTAGGTTGGCACTAATGATAAGATAGATTCCCAAAATGGTGGCATGGGAATTTAAGGAAAGTTGAGCATTGAGCATAGATTCAAAAAGAAGAGGAATTGTTGTATAATAGAAGGGATTTTTGAAACTATAAAGTTGAATTTAGAAGGTTGACAATGGCTATCTCTAGTGGTTCTATGCTTTTGCCTACGTCTCATGTGGTAGTTTTTTAGGGGTCAATGGTTGTTGTTCGAGATAGTCATGATGTTGAAATTTCAAATTATTTCTTGACCATATGTTCAAGTATGCCATTTTTACATTCTCCTTCTTATTATAAAATCATATGAAGAAGAGGAGAAGAGCACATATTTAGTTCTAACGAAGAAACAATAAGTTGTATAGAGCATGCTAGATTATATTTTGAAGAGGCTGCTTCTTTCCCAACAACTGCAATCAAGCACAATCAGTTCATTTTGAGCCATATAATTTCTCAAAGAGACTCTAGAGTGAGTTATAACTATGAAGAAAGGCCTGCATCCTCTGTCACTGCAACATTTGTACCTGTTGCAGTAACAAATGTAGCAACAACAACAACAAAGGTTGCACATGAAGCTGCTCTAAGCTAGGCATGAGGTAATTTCACATGGCAATTGCAAAAGGTCATTTTTTAGTTAGTAGATTAGAAATCTCTCCTAATATGGACATGGTTGGGTATATGGACAATCCATAAGCCATTATGAGTTTACCATCTCCATTTAGGTCACCATATCCTCTATGGAGTATGTCAAATCCCATTCACGAGGGGTTTCAACAAACCAATGTTTCAAGGAACCTTTACACTCTACTAAAATAACTCCATCAAGGCATATATCTCCAACCCCATGACCTGAAATGTGCATAATGGAAAGAAAAACGTATTGAAATTCTTGCAGTCCATCATTACCCTGGATAAATCCTCAAGAAAAATCTAATTCTAAATTGTCATTTTGTCCCTTTGTTTTCACATGCTTGTCACCAATAACACGCTTCTTGTTTAGAAAAGAGGATGATGTAATCTTGGACTACTTGAATGAAGATGGATCGAAAATTGAACCAACGTGACAAGTATTTTTAAACAGAAAGATGATAAATTGGTGCATCCTTACCATTTTGTGGGTTGAAAAAAGTCGATTGCACCGGATTTCCTAGTCGGGCTAGTAGTTGTCTTTGCTTAGTGGTTGGTGGTAGAACCAACAGGTCCCCTGCTATACCCTTGAACCAACGTCTTCTCAGCTAAACTCCTGAACCAACATCTTATCAGCTAAATCCTTGAACCAACATCTTCTCAACTACTGTCTTAGCGATTTTACAATGTGATTGTAGTCGTCAAGCATTTCTGGAAAAAAAACGGTAAGGTAATTAGGCTAAGCATTGTTGGAAAAAATGCGGTAAGGTAATTAGGTAAGATTTTTTTGAAAAAAGGTGGTAAGGTAATTAGGCTAAGCATTGTTGGAATTAAAAAAAGGATGGTATTTAGGCTAAGCTAGGGGTCTCAAATTCCACAAGGTAACTTACATTCACCAAGTAAAATTTTGAATCAATACTTATTTGCATATGTATCCTTCGCTTCATAAAGTTTCCACAAGTAAAATGTTCAGTTTAATGCTTACATGGAACACACCTATCCACACTCTTGATTCGATGAGTGTGTGACAAGTCTCCTTTTCTTAGCAGTTGTTTTCCATTTTGGGTCGAGACAATACCCCTCCTCGGGTGATCTACCTGATCAATGTAACACCCTTACATTAAATATGATCTCTATAAACACTTTTGTGTAATTGAGAATCCCATCATAATTTTAGATTGCTTGCATGGAAACTCGGTGTGGTTAATATAATAAAATTATTACTAGTAAAAGTTCATTCATGTTCCGATAATGATATTGAGGCATGGACATGTGTTACTATTCATTTTGCATCAATGGTTTAATCATGTATTAATGCTAAGTTAAAGAATAATGCTTTAAAATAATTAATGTCAATTGATTAATTATGAATTAGTAAATTTAATTAAAAATTACTAATTAGACTACAATGTTAATTGATTAATTACTTAATTTTTTTATGTTATATTTATCAACATACACATAATAAAACATTTAAGTGACTCTTAAAAACCCAAGGAAGAGACACACAGGTTAGAGTCTGAGCAAGTTAGCCATTAATGCATGGCGGTGTCATCCATGTTTTGTTCCCTAAAAGGGTAACTTGTTGGGTAATGAAATGCAAGGGAGGGGTAAGAGTGCCCTCTCAGTAACATTTGGAGGAAACCCCAAACAACATTAAAAACAAGAGATGAGGAGAGCAGGGGGTCCAAAATTTTTGGTGTTGAAGAGAATTCTCAAGAAGTAAACCTATGCAAGAACATTACACAGGGGGAATTACACCAAAGAGTGGCTCCTCCTTCATTATTTTTCTTTTCCCATATATAACAAAGCTTGAGCGTGAACAATGAGTGATTAAACATACAAGTGCTTGCTTAGATTGATAAACCATGGTGCTTGCTGCTATTGATAAACCATTGTGTTTTTCTGTTGAAAAATGCAACAAGAAATTCTTAATTTTATTTTCCCTTGATTAATTTGAGAAAATTTGAATTTTGACATCAACCAAGGGGGGTCTGAAGGGCAGTATCTGATGCTCTTGTGCATATGTGGTTAAATAAAAATGCCCCCATCATTTGCATTAAGTGTTCCTAATACAAAAACCATATTATAGTAGAGGCCCTAAAAATCAGATGAAGTCCAAGTACATTGAATGTATTGTCTATAAATAACCTTTCTAACAACTTGACACAAACATACAATGATGTCATTTATATTGGTGGTGTAAATCACTTGATGAATTGTGTTACAACTTTAATTGCTAGAGAGGCCTTGTCTTTTTGAGTGATCTATTCATTTCCAACTCCTTGTGTGACAGAGCACTACAAGATCCATCTGAACATGAAGTGTGGATATTGTGAGTGATTCAAATCGAGGCTTGGAAAATTATCTAATTTTTTTATGTTTGGTATACATGGTAATAATTTCATTACCCAAAAATAGATGATACCCTCATAACCAATACCTAGTTATCTAAAAATCAAATGTTTCCAATATGCTCAATTAAAGGTGAAGGATTCTCCTAGGAGGTCAATATGTTGGTTTGGGGTGTTATTTTCAGCCTCAGATACTTAGTGGTTAAGGGTTTCAAGGGTAATGGGTTAAGTTCCAAGGGATTTAGGGTCATAGGATTTAGTGCTTAAGGGGTTAGGGGTTAGGGGAATAATGAGTTAGTGGTTAAGGGATTAGGGATTAGGGGCTTAGGGGTTCGATGAATAGGAGATTAGGGGTTAGAGGTTTAGGGTTTAGGGCTTAGGGTTTAGGAGAATAATGAGTTAGTGGTTAAGGGGTTAGGGATTTGGGGCTTAAGGGTTAGGGGATTTAGGCACATTTATGGGTTAGGGAAGTAATGATTTATTGGTTAAGGGATTAGGGATTGGGGTTAGGGAGATAATGAGTTATTGGTTAAGGGTTTAGGGATTAATGGGGGTTAGGGGTTAGGGGATTTAGGTGCATTTAGGGGTTAGGGGTCGAATAATGAGTTATTAGTTAAGGGATTAAGGATTGGGGGCTTAGGGGTTTGGGGATTTATGCGCAGTTAGGGGTTAGGTACCTGAATAATGAGTTAGTGGTTAAGGGATTAGGGAGGGGAAACTACCGTTAATAAGTCTACCCGATATTATGTTTCAATAAATATGTACAATTTTCAATAATGACAAAACCAAGCCTGCATAAACCACTTATGCTTCTTTCCAAATGTGCTTGTACCTTGGTCTAGCCTTAACAGCTCCCCAATAATGCAAACAATCCAAAGGCACCAAAATTCACTTCTAGAACATGTTTCTCAAGTCTGCACGAATTTTGGTTCAAGTGGGTCACTCAGGTCACAAACACCCTTGGCACCCTGAACGCACTTCTGCACGCGGGTCACCGAGGTCATGGTCTGCACGTGGGTCACTAGGGTCACAGCTTGCACGCGTCTCTTGAACACATTCGGGTCGCGTTTGACCCAGCCCGACCCTGATGAACGACCTTCGCGCCTTCAAACATTGTTCTGCATGACGTCCTGAACATGAACGCGCCGCACGAACCTGAATCTTCCTGAGCGTGCTCGCCCTGAACATTGTTCTGTACACATCCTGTGGAAGGAATTGACTCGAAACTGCCCTAAACACTGTTCTTCACGCGCCCTGCGGAAGGAACCCGACTCCACCTGCAGGTGACTGCTAAACGTGTTTTTACCCGACTCGACCGAGACTTCATTTCCTTGCTGCGGCTTCGCCTCAACCTGAACGCATTTGGGTGAGCGCCCTCACACGGCGCGACATGGTGCACCTGAACGAACGAAGGCACAAGGGAGCAACCAGCAAACAGGCCACACGAACGTTATGCACAGGGCACCTGTGCATTCACAACTTAGAAAATTTGATATGGGCATCCTCAACTAAAACGACCTGACCCGAACGCGTTTGGGCAGGCGCCCTCACACAGCGCACACGACTGAATGAAGGCACAAGGGAGAAACCAACAAACGGGCCGCACGAACATGCACAGGGCACCCGTGTGGTCACAACTTAGCAAATTTGATACGGGCACCCTCACACGGCACGACACAGCGCGCCCGACCGAACGAAGGCACAAGGGAGCAACCGGAAAATGGGCCGCATGAATGTGCACAGGGAACCCGTGCGGTCACAACTTAGAAAATTTGATACAGGTGCCCTCAACCAAAACGAATCGACCCAAACACATTTGGGTGGGCTCCCTCAACCGAAACGACCTGACCCAGACGTGTAATGTTCCCAATTTTTAGCTTCAAGCTAAAAGGAACATTATAGTTAGCATATTTTATTTTATTAGATAAAATGGGTAAGGAGACCCCTTAACCCCCTTAGATGGAGAAACAACAATCCTTGTGTGAAAGGAGGGTGAATAAGCTGTTGAGAATGCAGCAAGATGATGGAGCTTAGTGAAATGAAGTCGCCTTCACTAAGTGGGCCCGCAGGCAAATTCTGGCGCAAAGTCTATTTTTAGACTATGTCTATTTTTAGACATATGGAGCATGTTCTATAAGTTGCGGGATGCTATTTGTGGATGGTTGGTCAAGTTGGAAAAATAGATGGACTTCTATTTTTAGACATATTGGGCGGAATCTATTTTTAGATTGCCAGTCTAAAAATAGATATGTCGAATATTATTAGCTCTTAATAATATTTGGACTCTAAACAAGTATCTTATTCTCTTGGAGCACTTCAGTTAAGTGCACAGATGTGGCACAGGAGCTGACAGAAGGAATTACGCTATTCCTAAGGGCTTGATGGCATCATTCATGAAGTTACACTTTGCTTAGGGACTTCCTGGCGTGTTTGGGGGAGTTAATGAGACAATGAGGGAGTTGTGTTCGTTTTATTTTAGCTTGGAATCAAGCAGAGATTAGGTTTAACTAGATAATCAATTAGTTATGAGTGGAGTGAATTAAATATTATTTAATTCATTAATTAGTAACTCATTGTCAACTCAAGAACACATCAGCCACTAGCATGATCATCATAGAGACCAAAGGAAAGAGGTAGATGAGTTGTAGGCATAGGGTATCATGTATATCAGCTTGTGCATGAGATTTGCAACATACTTGGAGGAATTGCCTATGATGATTGCGCTTTCAAGCTACAGAGATTCAAAACTTGGATCTTTATATGATTGTGCCTAGATTACACAATAGAGGTGTAAGGCATCATGAGTTTTGAACTGTAAGAATCAAAACAAACTAGCTAGATTGTAACTTTCCTATGAGAAAGTACTGAGTACTTGTGAGGAGTATTGTACTGAGTTTGTTACTTGATTTCTCCATTATAATATACACAATAGCTGCGGGGTTTTCAGCTATAAGCTTTCCCCATACATATTGTGTTAATGTATGATGATTTGATGTGTTATCGCTTGATTTTATTTCTGCATGTGTGATGATCTGAGTTGAGTTGAGTGGAAGAGATTATGTGTTGTGTATGAAGTTCAAATAGTATGTGACCAGGATAGTCTCTGTGGATAATTAATCATTATTCAGGCACTTTTACATGGGTACTCCAGCTATTGAAGCAGAGATTGATCATCACGTTGATTACAAACTTATTTCTAGAGACGTAGCCCCAGACAAGCAAGCCAGGAATTTCTCGGGAGTCATCTTTCTCAGTGAGAGGTCTTGTACTGTCATTTGGGTAAATATATCTCATAGAAATAATTTGTTCCTCACGGTATCTAGAGCGATAGAGCTTTGAGGTGGGAATTCACTTTATGCCAGCTTTGTATATGGTGCCTAGAGTTGAAAATATATTTCAACGGTTTGCGACTCGAATATGTTTCAAGGCGTCAATTATGTTGCATGGAAGGATCGATGGAAGCAGTATTAGAAACATTAGAAGATAATGGTCTGAAGGAGTTCATAGATACGGATGTCCAAAAGCCCACCGATCCTCGCTCTTCGAAGTCGAAGCATGGCAAAAGAAGATGGCGAAATGCCTCCAAGGATCCCTGAGGGCTGAGATCATATTGTATCCACTCGCATGGAAAGGATAATTCCTATATTTACTGGTGCTGACGTAGATCTATTCCAGAGTAAGAGTGACCAAAGGAAGCTGGCGCTCAAAGATAAGCTCAGAACATCAAGATGGAGAAGGGCAACAGTATCGCCAAATACCTCACGAAGTTCACTCAGTGCAGAGATGAGCTGGGAAGTGTGGGGGTGACTGTCGAAGACGAGGACATGGTCGACCTGGCTCTCCTTGGTCTTCCAAAGGCTTGGCACTCATATCAAGATAGTGTCAATGGTCGGGAGAAGCTACCAGGATGGGAGCGCCTTTGGGCGGATCTCATGCAGGAGGAGATAAGGAGGACTACTCGAGATGGATCTTCATCAAAGGGAGTTGATGAAGAAAACTGCGCTTTGGTGGCCAAAGCAAAGAAAGGGAAGGGTAAGAAAACCTCTCATTCTGGTGCAAAGGGCAAGAAGCAGGATATGGCGAAAGTGAAGTGTTTTCAATGCCATGATCACGGACATTATGCTACCAATTGTCCAAAGAAGAAGAAGAACAAGCAAGCGGGAAGATCTGCAGATGGAGAAGCTTTGGCTTCACAGTTCGAGCTTGACTTTTCACTGATTGCATGCTTGGTTTCAAGTGGGATGGGATCGGTGTGGTTCTTGGACAGCGGTGCGTCATTTCATATGACGGGAGATCGGGAGTTGTTCTCAGATCTGGAGGACAAGGATTTGGGTATGCACATCGAGATGGGCTATGACGGTAGATACAGTGCGACTGGTATCGGTACCGTATCCTTTCAGAGGGAGTCTGGTAAACCCTTTGTCTTAAAGGATGTCATGCATGTACCTGGATTGAAGAAGAACCTGATTTCAGTAGCGATGTTGGAGGATAAGGGGTATGATGTGGTCTTCAACGAAGGAAAAGCCTTCCTGCGCAGTAAGACTACTGGAGAGACCCGGAAGATAGGGGTTCGAACTCAGAACCTTTATCAGTTGCAGGTAGATGACTGCGCAGCTATGGCATGCAAGGCAGGAGAAGTGGTGAGCCGGGATGATGAGGGCAAACTGTGGCATAGGAGATTGGGCCACCTTCACCATGGAGCTTTGAAGATTCTGCAGCAGATTTCTACTGGACTTCCTAAGGGCACTCTTGCGCAGTCAGATCAGTGCAAGGGGTGTACCTTGGGGAAGTATGTGAAAGCCACCTTCACGAGAAGGATAGTCGCGCCACGACGATCCTTGAGAGAGTTCACATAGACGTGTGTGGTCCTTTCTCAGTTGCTTCGACAGCAAAGCACAAGTATTATGTGATCTTTGTTGATGATTTCTCTCGAAAGTGCTGGATCTTCTTCATGCAGAAGAAGAGTGATACATTCGTGAAGTTCTGTGAGTTTAAAGCACTGGTCGAGAAGGAGTCGGGGAAGAAGGTGATTGCTCTAAGGAGTGATAACGGTGGTGAATTCATCTCGGCTGAATTCAAGGAGTTCTGCAGCGCAGAAGGGATTCGGAGAGAGCTCGTCGCACCCCATAACCCACAGCAGAATGGGGTGGCTAAGCTGAAGAACAAAACAATCGTGGGTGCTACATGGGCGATGTTGCATGATCAGGGCCTACCCCTTCACTTGTGGGCTGAGGCATGCAATACAGCAGTGTATGTGTAGAACCGTTGTCCTCACAAGGTTCTTGGCATGAGTACATCGGAGGAGGCTTATTCTGGCAAGAGGCCTGATATTTCCCATTTGCAGATTTTTGGTTCTCCTGTCTACATGCATGTGACGAAGGATGCGAGAAGGAAGCTGGATCCAACTGCTGAGGTTGGAATATTTGTGGGGTACACCGATACACCTCATAACTATCGGGTGTATGTGCCAGACAGTCGCAAGACTGTTGTGCGACGGGATATAAAATTTCAGGAGGAGAAATCCATGCAGTGTTCGCTTGAGAGGGAGCTACACTTGCATGCAGATGAGGAGCTGTTAGTTCCTAAGGAGGAGCTTCCGGATGTGGATCAGCCACAAGAGGAGGTTCAAGAGGTGGAAGAAACCACCCAGGCAGCGCCAACCATCAGAGGGCGCATGCGCACTACAGAAGCTGAGCGACTGGCTCGGGATGCAGAGAAGGTTGTAGGACCACCTACAGCACAGCGCAGACAGAGACAGTCACCGGATCGGTACACTGGATACATGGCTCTTATGAGTCAATGTGTTGTGACAGAGCCATCCTTTTTTTGAGGAAGCCTTGGAGGAACCCGCATGGGTTGATGCCATGATCAAAGAATATGATTCGATCATCAGGAACAGTGCATGGGAGATTGTCCCAAGACCGGTTGGGAAATCAGTTGTAGGTTCGCGATGGATCTACAAGGTGAAGCAGGCGGCTGACGGGAGTGTGGAGAAGCACAAGGCGAGATTTGTCGCCCGTGGCTTCTCACAGATCGAGGGGATTGACTATGAGGAGACTTTTGCACCTGTCGCAAGGTACTCTTCCATACGGACGATCCTTGCTCTCTCAGCGCAGATGGGGTGGCACATTCATCAGATGGATGTGAAGACCGCGTTCCTCAATGGAGTTATTGAGGAAGAGGTGTACATAGAGCAGCCTGAAGGTTTTGAGATCTTCAGCAGTGAGTCGCATGTGTGCCGACTCAAGAGAGCACTGTACGGGCTGAAGCAAGCATCTCGTGCTTGGTACACTCGGATAGACAGCTACTTCACCGGGCTTGGATTCTCCAAGAGTGAGGCGGATCCAAACCTGTACCAGATTGTGGTGGAGGGGAAGCCGTTGATCATCGTACTGTATGTAGATGATCTGATTTTGACTGGCGACGAGCAGTTGATACTTTCATGCAAGGAGGATCTTGCACGAGAGTTTGAGATGAAGGACCTGGGCATCCTTCATTATTTCCCGGGATTGGAGATTTGGCAGCGCAGCGGAGGACTGTTTGTTTCTCAGGGCAAGTATGCCCGGGAGATTCTGGAGAGGTTCAACATGCAAGGCTGCAAGCCTGTTGACACTCCTCTTCCTGGTGGTTGGAGGAATGAGGATGCTACTTCAGCGGAGGTAGTAGATGCCACTGTCTATCAACAGTTGGTGGGGTCGCTTATGTATCTGGTCAATACACGACCCGATATATGCTATGCAGTTAACCAGCTTTCGCAAGCTATGGTTAAGCCTACCAAGCTCTTTTGGAAGGCAGGTAAGCATGTATTGCGCTATATCAGAGGCACATCGAGATATGGTCTATGGTACAGACAAGAGGATGGAGCGAAGCTTTCTGGCTTCACTGATGCAGATTGGGCAGGGAGCCCAATGGACCGGAAGAGCACTTCTGGAGGAGTTTTCAGCATTGGGTCGACAGCAGTTTCCTGGTACAGCAAGAAGCAGAGATCCGTGGCACTCAGTTCAGCAGAGGCCGAGTACATGGCAGCAAGCTTGGCTGCATGTGAGGCTATTTGGATGAGGAAGATCCTCGCAGGTTTGTTCAGGTTGCATTTGGAGCCTACAGTGATCTACCGTGATAACCAGAGCTGCATCAAGCTCTCGGCTAATCCAGTATTTCATGATAGGTCCAAACATATCGACATCAGGTACCATCACATCAGAGATTGTGTTCAGCGGAGAATCATGATGCTTTCATATGTTCCCACGGAGGATCAGGATGCCGACATCCTGACGAATGCGCTCACCAGGAGCAAGTTCGAATTCCACAGAGGCAGGATAGGGATTGAAGATAATCCATATCTTGCTGAGAGGGAGTGTTGAGAATGTAGCAAGATGATGGAGCTTAGTGAAATGAAGTCGCCTTCACTAAGTGGGCCCGCAGGCAAATTCTGGCGCAAAGTCTATTTTTAGACTATGTCTATTTTTAGACATATGGAGCATGGTCCAAGGGTTGCATTATGTTATTCTTGGAGTATTGGTCATGTTGGTAAAAATAGATGGGACTCTATTTTTGTGACCTATAGGTCAATAGGTTGAAGTCTATTTTTAGACTGCCTATCCTAAAAATAGGGAAGTCAAATATTATTTATCCTTAATAATATTTGGACTCTAAACAGCAGTTTACTCTCTTGGAGCACTTCAGTTCGAGCCTTGGAAGTGGCTCATGCATCTGACAGAGGAATTACACTATTCCCAAGGGTTTGATGGCATCATTCATGGTTGACTTCAGTTAGGACTTTAGTGGCAGAAGTTTGGTGGAGTTAATGAGACAGCTAGTGGAGTTGTGTTCTGTTTATTTTAGTTGAACTGGTTGAGATTAGTTTAACTAGCTAATCAATTAGTTAAGAGTGGAGTGAATTAAATATTATTTAATTCATTAATTAGTAACTCATTATTCAACTCAAGAACACATCAGTTCACTACAGTGCATGATCAGTTCAGTGGAGACCAGTGAAAGAGGTAGATGAAAGGGTGGAGTTAGCTATCAGTGGCGACATCAGTTGTGCATGAGATTTCCACCACACTTGGAGGATTTGTCCATGATGATTGTGCAGTCAAGCCAAGGAGATTCGAACCTTGGATCTCTATATAGACAGGCCTGGATTGCGCAATAGAGGCAAGGTAATTGGCGGTGAGTTTTGAACCAGTAACCTGTTCAAAACTGAGCTAGTTTGTGTGTAACTTCATGAGAAAGTACTGAGTACTTGTGAGGAGTATTGTACTGAGTTTTTTACATGATTTCTCCATTATAATATACACAATAGCTGCGGGGTTTTCAGCTATAAGCTTTCCCCATACATACTGTGTTAATGTGTATGATTATTTGATGTGTTATCGCTTGATTTTATTTCCGCATGTGTGATGATCTGAGTGGAAGAGATTATGTGTTGCATATAAATTCGAATTGTATGTGATCAGGATAGTCTCGGTGGATAATTAATCATTATTCAGCAAATTTCTACATAAGCAGCTGCATTAAGCACCTAAGGGTGTGAACATGATCGGGATCAATTTGATTTATCCACCTTTGACTAAGTCAACAGTGTTGTCTAAGAGAGGGAATCTCCATGATAAGGCAGTGCAGTTTTAGAGGAGGCTCCACTTGCATGAGCTAGGTGGAAAGTGTGAATGGGACCCATGGTGAGAGGATTTCATTTTATTTATAAGGAGGAGATGGCAGCCCATTTTCATTATACATTAGCTTATCATTTTCGTTGGGTCTGCTAAGACTTGCATACCCAGGTTGTTTAGCAGGGTTGTAGTTTTCTTGAGCACAAGGGTGTTCCCGGTCGAGAACCCCTACCTCATCCTCAAGGAAGGAGAGGGTTTGAGCTACATTTCCTCATTTTGGCATTTGGCCAAGCTTGACTCTTCAGCTACAACATTATTCTATTGGGCAGAAAACGTTGATTTTCTAGGGGCAGCAACAGAAGAACTCATAGAGTCATTCTTTGGCTTGTTCTTTGGTGGAGATCTTGTATATCCTTTGGAGGAGCAGTAGAGGAGACTCCCAAGAATTATTTCAGATCTTAAGCACCAGGAAAATCATTCACCATCTCTCACATTGCAGTCTAGGGCAGAAACTACGTTATTTTGTGTAGGCAGTGTTGGGAGAGTTCATTGAGCTCATCAGGAGGATTGTTCTTGAGTAGAGGGATCAACCTTCTACTAAGGAGCATAATTGGAGTAGGGAAATATATATTTAAGTTTTTCTATAGCCTCATCAAATATATTCAGTTTGTAGTGAAATATTAACCCCAGCAGTTAATTTTCACATTGTATTTTGTCTGGCATTTCTAGCAATCTCTCCTGGATTGGCTAGAAATCTTGTATTGGAGCCCATATTTCCATTCTTGGGAATTTCTTTGTATCCTTCAGCCTCATTATCATTTTGTATGTATTCATCAGATGCTACTCTCATAGAGACTGTTCAGTCACTACTTTCCGGCATTTTGTGGAGTTGCAGCAACTCATGTATTTCATTGCTTGATCATTGGAGATTGGTTCTCATAGCTTGAGTGGCTTGTCCCTCATGATTTTCTTGTATATTATTTCTTATATAATGATATAATGTTGGCTGCATAACATTTCCCTCTTATGGTATATTCAGAATTGCAGAGTTTATGATTGTGTTCATGTATTACTGTAGGCTCTCTCTTTGAGCATTCTTTAAGGGATCTAGTTTGGGGAGATCTGAATAACCCAACTAGAGTCATTTCTTTGGGCTCAAATTGTGGAAGAGAAGTTTTTAGTGAGTTAAAAAGGGGATCCTAGCCCCCTTTTAGCTTATTTTTACACTTCCTTCCTTATAAAACATCCTTGAGGACCATAGGGCAGAAATTCCTGAAAAAGGAACATTATAGTGGTATTAGAGCATCAATCTTGGCTCAGCCTGTGCACAAGATTTAATGCTATCAGAAAGAGTATCTTCTCTCCAAGGAGAGGAGATTTAAAGAGTAAAAAAGAAAATAGGAATGATGGAAGAGGAGGTTTTCCTTCTTATTTTCCAGACCATGGAGGGTATCATTGAAGACCTTGAGGAGATAGAAAGGGAAAATTGGAGAGATTTTCTGAAACGGTTTATGGATGAAGCAAGCCCTAGTTGTGGCCAATTTTGGTGTGAGCATTCAGCCACATATGTAGATCCATAGCATATTTCATTTCCCACTTGCACTGCAGGGAGAATGGAGAGAGAAGATGAGGCCATTGGAGTAGCAGCGCTGCAACTCAAAGGTATGGCTGATGATTATTGGTTTGAGAATTCTGTTTCATATTGTCATGCAAATGTATATGATGAATTCACTAAGGGTTTGGTGAAGGATTTTGATGAAAGACAATGTGAATCATCCTGTAGCATAACTTCAAACACTTTGCATGCATTGGGTGGAACAATAAAACCAACTCCATTCCTTACTTTCAAAGGGGATGAAAACATGTATGATGGCTTTCCAAGGGCAAGATCCCTATTATATGAAGGGCCCTCTTCCATTTTTGAAGTCATGAAGGTACTTCCTTCAAGAGATGACCAAGATCTAGGGTCACTCCTTGATGATGAGGTAATCTCACCAACTGAGGGAGAGGATGAGCATGAGAGATCCAACAGCATTGTCATGTTGGGAGGAGATCCATCACGAAATGGAGTTGAAAGGGGAGCCATTGCTTCTAATAGAGGAGCCCTTGTATCTTTACAAGGAGTTATAAGTATTTTAACATGTGGGGACCATAGCACAATTCTGGAGTCATATGTAGTAGCTATTGGGGATTGTGAGATGGAGGAGGAAGAGAAGGATCAACATCAAGGGTTGATACACCCTTATATATTCCAGAAATTATTTTCACAAGAGAAGGAGACTATACAGCGTAGTAGAGAGAGGGACAAATCAGTCCTCTTATACATACAGTCCACTTATGAACTTGATGTCTCACTATATGGAGGCATTCCACCTGGAAGGCGACCTGATCTAGTATTGATGAGGGGCATCTTGTCATTTGGTTCACCACTCTTGGATTTCGGAGAGGTGAAGACATTGGAGAAGTCCAACATAGCGCAGAGAGTTTGGGGTAAACCCAAGGAGGAGGGAGACATTCTCTCATTTTCAGTATCACCCACTGTCATCAGTTATACTGCGCTGACAGAGTTTGTTTCAGGGATGGAGGATGGCATATTCATGATGTCGGATGACTGTTCCATAGATTTGATGGGGGAGAGGATACTTCCTTTGAGGGAGGACTCTTTCATACATAGGAGTGGATGGAGGCCATTCATGCTTACTTTGACCTAGCTGGAGAGATTCCTTTTGGATGACAGCTTCTCATGGGAGGACAACTTCCAAAGGACACCATCATTATTTAAGCATGAGCAGCTACATGATGGGCATGGTAGAATTTTGGAGGATGAATTTGGCATGGGGGATGTCAAGGTAGTAGGCAGTAGCATGAGGGGAGCATTACATTGCAGATTACCAGCACTGTCTATGAGGAGGATGGATCCGTGTTGGGGGTCTCAACTCTTGATAGAGTACTCCCAGGATCTAGGTGCATGCATGATTTTGGATAACTCGGAGCGAGATAACAGATACATAGTGGAATATAGGGTCATCTATCTCTATGACAGGATTTTCTTGACTAGGGCTTCTAGTCTCAAGGATAAATTATTGCATGCAGCACATGAGGACTTCCTAGCTATGCACTTGGATGCATACTTTTCTTTGCTAGAGGAGTTCACTTGGGAGGGAATTCAGTATGATCTATATCATCATATGGACCGATGCATAGCCCGGATGATTTTGAAGAGGTTGGCACAACCATTTCCCTACTCATTGGAGGTGAGGGAAAGCATTCAGATGAGCCATTTCAGCTCAAGGACCAGAGTACATGGTAAAGGAGGTATATACTCTCATTTTGATTTCCCTTCCTTTACTTTATATGAGCAGATTTATGAGCTAAGGGTGATCACACCTCCTTATGCTCCTTATTATGATGTACTTATGGCCCATTGCAACAATGGGAGTGGCTATTTTTATGGTGGTTTGTGGGGGAAGCCACATGCTTCTTGGTGTGCACCATTGGCACCAATTTGTACTTTCATATTTTCATATTATGAGATGTTTGTTGCAGAAAAAAAGTGGCTGGAAAAGCACTTTTTGATTTATGTTTTCATGCAAGCCAAAGGTGCACTGCGCTGGTTCCATGAATGGAACTATGAACCACTCTCCGGTTGTCCTCTGACAACTTGTTTTCATTGCATATTGCTTCCTTGTATTTATGATATTTGCACACTTATGAGGAGCATTTTTTTGAGAGTATTGGATGTACAGACCATTGGGAGCATGATTCTCCCCATTTTAAATGTTTTATATTGCAGGAGACACCATGGGAAAACCATGATTGCCACATTGCTCCTTTTCTCTTATTGTGGGAAAAACCACTTGGAGAACTTGAGGGGGCATTTCATGGCTTATTTTCTTGATGGGGGAACTTGGGCCATTCTTGGAGGCCATACCATTTCAGCCCAAGGATGGATACAGCCCCATATGTACCAAAAATGGAGGGAGAAACATATCGGGAATCAAAATCCCAACTCTCCATTCAGCACCAACACATTGCATGAACTAGGGGTTGAGATCATTATTTGGATGATAGCATGGATGAGAGGATCATCATTGGGGATACATTTTTCCCATGCATGTAATCACTCCTACCTTGAGGAGGCCATAGCACAGCAAGATGGTTTCCACCTACACCTTCTATATTTCTGTGATGAACACCATTCCAGTTTGCATACTTGGGAGGAAGCATCGGAGGACAGATTTATTGCAGCATATCTTGAGAAGTGGTGGATATTTTTGATGAGGAGGCCACAAGAGAAGAAGGGGTAGAATTTTTGTTCTCTCTATGCATTTGTTTGAGGACAAGCAACATGTGGGAGGGGAGGACTGCAATGTTCCCAATTTTTAGCTTCAAGCTAAAAGGAACATTATAGTTAGCATATTTGTATTTTATTAAATAAAATGGGTAAGGAGACCCCTTAACCCCCTTAGATGGAGAAATAACACTCCTTGTGTGAAACGAGGGTGAATAAGTAGTTGGATTAAGCACCTAAGGGTGTGAACATGATCGGGATCACTTTGATTTAGCCATCTTTAACTAAGCCAACAGTGTTGTCCAAGAGAGGGAATCTCCATGACAAGGAAGCATAGTTTTAGAGGAGGCTCCACTTGCATGAGCTAGGTGGCAAGTGTGAATGGGACCCATGGTGAGAGGAGTTCATTTTATTTATAAGGAGGAGATGGTAGCCCATTTTCATTATGCATTAGCTTATCATTTTCGTTGGGTCTGCTAAGACTTGCATACCCAGGCTGTTTAGCAGGGTTGTAGTGTTCTTGAGCACAAGTTTGTTCCCAGTCGGGAATCCCTACCTCATCCTAAAGGAAGGAGAGGATTTGAGATAAATTTCCTCATTCTGGAATTTGTCCAAGCTTACCTCTTCAGCTACAACATTATTCTGTTGGGTAGAAAACATTGAGTTGCTGGGGGCAGCAACAAAGGAACTCATAGAGTCATTCTTTGGCTTGTTCTTCGGTGGAGATCTTGTATATACTTTGGAGGAGTAGTAGAGGAGTCTCCCAGGAATTATTTCAGATATTTGGCACCAATCCAATAATTCACCATCTCTCACAGAACACTCTAGGGCAGAAACTATGTTATTTTGTGTAGGCAATGTTGGGAGAGTTCATTGAGCTCATCAGGAGGATTGTTCTTGAGTAGAGGGATCAACCTTCTACTAAGGAGCATCATTGGAGGAGGGAAGTCTATATTTTAGTTCTGATATAGCCTCATCATATATATTCAGTGTTGCAGTGACATATTAACCCCAGCAGTTAATTGTCACATTGTATTTTGTCCGGCATTTCTAGCAATCCCTCCTGGATTGGCTAGAAATCTTGTATTGGAGCCCATATTTCCATTCTTGGGAATTTATTTGTATCCTTCAGCCTCATTATCATTTTGTATGTATTCAGAAGCTTCTACTCTCATAGATACTGCACAGTCACTGCTTTCCAACACTTTGTGCAGTTGCAGCAACTCATGTATTTCATCGCTTGATCATTGGAGATTGGTTCTCATAGCTTGAGTGGCTTTTCCCTCATGATTTTCTTGTATATTATTGCTAATATAATGAGATAATGTTGGCTGTATAACATTTCCCTCCTATGGTATATTCATAATTGCAGAGTTTATGATTGTGTTCATGTATTACTGTAGGCTCTCTCTTTGAGCATTCTTTAAGGGATCTAGTTTGGGGATATCTGAATAACCCAACTAGCGTCATTTCTTTGGGCTCAACTTGTGGAAGAGAAGTTTTTAGTGAGTTAAAAAGGGGATCCTAACCCCCTTTCAGCTTATATTTACACTGCCTTCCTTATACAGCGTCTTTGAGTACCATATGGCAGAAATTCCCGAAAAAGGAACATTATAGAACGCGTTTGGGCGGGCACCCTCAACTGAAATGACCCGAAACGAATGGGTTTGGGCGGGCACCCTCAAACGAAACAACACGGCGTGCCTGACCAAACAAAAGCACAACGGAGAAAACAGAAAACGGGTCGCACGAACGTGCACAAGGCACCCATGCAGTCACAAGTTAGAAAATTTGATACGGTTGCCCTCAAACGAAATGACCCGACCCGAACACATTTAGGCAGGTGCCCTCACACGGCGTGCGCGACTGAATGAAGGCACAAGGGATAAAACGGCAATCAGGCCGCACAAACATGCAAAAGGCACTCGTGCGGTCACAACTTAGAAAATTTGATACGACCGCCCTCAAACGAAACGACCCGACCTAACCCGAACGCATTTGGGCGGGCGCCCTCACACAGTGCGCTCGACTGAACGAAGGCACAATGGAGAAAACAACAAACAGGCCGCACGAACATGCACAAGGCACCATGGGAGGAACTATTTTTTAAACTCCTCGGTCAATCTCTCCTTGTGTAATTTCTAGAGTGATAGATACATGTGAATGGATGGTCATTTAATTAAACCCATGCATCCTTGTGATAAGCGTGAAAGGCCACAACCTCAAGCTCATATAATCTCCTCTAAATTATAAACACAAAATGCAAAGAATTAGCAGGACAATTGGGAATAAAACCATGAAATCATGTGTTTACATTATGGCTAAATGTTATCATGTCATTCTAACAACACAAGATATAGGGAAGATTCTTAAACCTCATATAAAAGAAAAGTGTAGTCTAATGAAGCCAAAATTTCATCCATAAAACAATAGAAATTCTAGCATGATTTTGCGAAAATATGGTGGAAGTTATTGAAAATCTAGGCTATAGTTGTCAATCTTCAAGATTTTGAGTGCCCCAAGGGTCCTTGATGGTGTTGAATCCATTTTCGTCATCAAAAGAAAAATTTAAACACTACCATAGTGGGATTTTTTGAAGAATTTATTGTCATATTCTAGTAATAAAATGGTCATCCAGACAAAATTATGGCCTCGTTGGACAATTCCTAAAGGAAATGCACTTTTAATGTTTTCTAACAATTTTAGCAATTTGGCGTTGTAATAATCTGACAACAATGATGACATTTACGATAATGCAAATAAAGATGAATGAGCTTCTCTTGGTTTCAACACTACAAGGAAAATACCCTCTAGCGGAGGTTATAAAGGAGGTTTTTAGTGTTATAAACTTGGCCAAAATTGTCAAAAAAACATTTGCTACAACATCCATTTATGGTTACGGAGGTTTTGGCAGAGCTTTTAATGGAAATTCAACACAACTAAAAAAAATGGGCGGCCGAAGGTTATTACGGATGTTTTTTCATCGGTGCGCTACTATGCCTTTAATGCACCGGTGCGTACATTCCAACGGTGCCCCAGGGCTGTGTCAGTCCAACGCACTGGGACATTTAGGTGTAAAACCGCACCGGGTGTAGTGTTGGTCATAAAATGCATGGGGCCATTCTAATTGATCTTGGGATTTGTGCAGTGCCCATAGGTCGTATCAACACACCAGTGCGCCGTATCACAAAAAGGCACTGAGATTTATAATTGGTATTGGTATTTGTGCGGTGCCCATAGATCGTAAAAATGCACCGGTGCTTATAGATACGTAAATGCCCCGGTGCGTAGTATCACACAAATGCACTGATATTGATAACTGGTATCAGTATTTGTGCGATGCCCATAGATCATATAATGGCACCAGTGTGTATAGACACATAAATGCATTGGTGTACAGTTACTGACACACACCGGTTTTCATGTTGTATTTTTTAGAAACATCGACCTGTGACAGTCCAATTATTGTGATTTTTTAAAATTCATTATTCATCAAAAGCCGACACATCTTATAACAATATTCATATTAATTACATTTTTATTAATGCATTTGAATGTGATGTTTGGATTAATTTTTTATATCATATCATAATTATTGTGGTTTTTTAAAATTCATTATTCATCAAAAGTTGACACATATATATCTTATAACAATATTCATATGAATTAAATTTTTATTAGTGCATTTGAGAATGAAAATGGAGAACGCAATAGCGACAATGAAGAAAACAATAGAATAAATTAAAACATATATATATATATATATATATATATATATATATATATATATATATATGTTTATATATATATATATATATAAGAATAACTTATCCTTACAAATGGGACCTTTATTGGTATCCCTTTGTCTTTCAATTGGGACAATTTCATGTCCATTACAATATTGTAAAAATATTCGATTTCACGTATATATATATTTCTAAAAAATAAAATGTTCTGTTTTGATATCCAAACATAGTGATCATCATTCTTCAAGAACTGATAACACGTTGTATGTTTCTTGTACTTCCATGACTTGGGTTATTTCCAGGAATGTTTTTCTCATGGCGTTGATTGTTTTCTTGTTCTTCACCTTCCATCTACAAACATAAAAATAAGCTAAAATGAGTGTATATACATTGGTGAGAATAATGAAAATTGCAATAGTAAATAATATAGATCAATGTAAATCGAAAAGAAAAATGACGTACCATAGCAACAATTGACTCATAAATTATACACATTCTTTCAAAACCATGTACCGTGCCATCTTTCAAAATTTCATCTGTTGGCGCAGTTCCATACTTTGTTTCTTGCAAGTTTTATACCCCATAACAAATCATATATTTAATATAAAATATGTTTTTGTTCTATTAATTATAGACGGACCTAAGTAAAAAAATATCGATAGCTGCTTACAAATTTCACAATTAAATTCTGATATGCCAACATATACTCACAACCCATATTTAACCCAATTTCACTCAATTCGTCCGATGGTTCTTCTTTGTATGTTAGCACCTATTTGGAGACATTCAATGATGATTTTTGTAAAACAACTTAAAAAATACAAAAATGAAATCTATTTAGGTTGTTATAAGGAAGTAACAATTACTCACAAACTTAGAGATCAACCATTTTCTTCCTTGTCGTCCTGTTTTATGTGCTGAATGGGTTCCATTTTCTTTTCTTTTCTGCAAGAAAATTCTTGAAAATTAATATTTAATGCTAAATTGTTTATTTATTGTACTTAATGATCGAAAAATTCAATGATTACATATTACATTTGAAGCACGTTGTTTTTGTTGGAAAGAATGTCTATACATTCGTTCCACTAGATCCCTCAAACTTTTGTAAAATTTTTTCCCTTTTCGTTAACTTCCAGCACCACTCCACATGAGCTAAGGAGCAATTGATTTTCATTTGCATGTTCTATTTTTTTCTTTTCTTAGAACAACATTCCTTTTCTAAGTTGTTGGTCCCTGTACAACATTAAATAGATGTGAATTAGTAGACTGTTTGACACATGTTATCTAATAATTTTTGATGCAGGGGCATTAGACACTAGCCAGCAATGTAGGAGTTTTGTCCACATGTTGTGGCTAGTAGGGTTTGAAAACATTTGAATTGTAAAGCTAGGTGTCAATACCTTAGCTGACTGTATTATTTAGATCAGTTAGAGTTAGTGGAAGTCGAATAGTTCAGTTTGTTTATCTGTCATGTTTCAGTTAGTTGAATTATTTTAATTAGGCTTTTGGTTTCTAAACCGGTCCTCTCAGAGGAACTGAAGAGTCGTATGTTTATGTATATAAATGTAATCCCTCAGATGTATTAAGGGAGCAGAGAGAAGGGAAAAGAAGGATATTTTTTCAAAAAAATCTGTGTGTTAACAATTGTTTCCAGTTAAATGGTTTCAATGCTCATTGGCCACCGAATTGTCTCGAATTATTATTAATGAAGAAATTGTTTGATTAAGAAACGATTGTACACTGGTTCGGTGTGAAATCGTTGAGAATGGTGATTGTATAATTTTGCATTTTCTATCTATTGTTCCCGTGAATTGGTTGGACAAACCCTGCGAGTTAAATTCCACCGTAGTCCTCTGTCTGTATCTTTATTATGGAATTCCCCTCTGTGTAACCGTAATGAATTCAATCGAAACGAACCCGAGCCATAGACCGGAGTTAAGGCATATGAAGGGCATCCCAACCCCGACTCAACCTTTGGTTGATCAACGGTAGCAAAAGCACGAGTTGATTCCCAAAGGCAGATTTCCCATATCGCACCGCTTTCGCGGAGAAGGCGGTATTTTCCGAATTGAAGCGATTCCATAGAGCCTTCGACACGTGGCACCGGACGGGAGTACAAAACCACCTTTCCGTATTCTCATCACACGTTAACGTTTGTACTAGGAGGTGGAGCGATATCGTCGAGTGCCGTCGATCTAGCGCAGAGTCATCGGACGGTGGTCGTCTGACGGAGATGCACAAGGTTTAAACAAGGTACGGTGAGTGCGTTGATTGGGCGATTGAACGTAGATGCAGGGCCCAGAGCCAAGGTTTATTTAAAATTTATTTGTTCAAAAAGGCGTGTGTGTTAATATAAAATCTCAAGGGTTATAACCTTAGCCCCAAGGCTTGGAGACAATTATATAAGTGGGGTATATATGTGAAAAGTC
Organism: Pinus albicaulis; assembly: GCA_034641835.2. Lineage (NCBI taxonomy): Eukaryota > Viridiplantae > Streptophyta > Pinopsida > Pinales > Pinaceae > Pinus > Pinus albicaulis. The sequence continues at coordinate 298,364,577 of CM076575.1, forward strand.
GTGAATATATTTTTATTTATCAATTTCTCTGAAATTGAAAAATAAACCCAAGGAGAGGAAAGAAGACCATGTGGGGAAATAAACAGAGGAATTCAGAAAAGGAAATGCTGACAGAGCCATGCTACAGGACTTGACCAGCTCTCCGTGGAGCTGAATTTCAGTTTTGTTGCGTCATTTTTGGTATCAGAGCCATTGTTTTAAGGTTGTTTTTGCAGAAGAGTTGACATGGCGATCCAAGTTGGTAGAGGTGCTGGCAGAAGGAGGCTCGTTGCCAATGCAGAGGTGTTGGGGATGTTGTAGAGGGTCGAGGCCAGAATGGATGCCATGGAGCGAAGATAGCCCAGAGATCCGGAAGACATCAGTGAACCTGAAAGAGAAGAAGTTGAAGAAAATGCTGAAATTCCTCCTGACATGAGGCTCCTTAGAACTGTTCTAGGGTCTGCAGTTAAGCCCAGAATTGAAGTGTCGAGTTATGCAGGGGGACTGAATCCAGAGGAGCTGGTGGATTGGATAAATGAAATGAATAAATGCTTCGATTATGAAGAAATAAGTGAGGATAAGAAGGTCAAGTTTGCAGTAACAAATCTGAAAGGACATGCTGCACTTTGGTGGGATGGAGTGTAGGCAGAAAGGAGGAGAGTTGGCAAGCAACCTATCAAGAGCTGGACCAGAATGATGGTGAAATTGAAAGGTAAATTCTTGCCTAGTGATTACCAGCTGACATTGTATAAGCAAATGCAGAACCTGAGATAGAGGTTGTTGACAGTAATAGAATACACAGAGGAATTCTACAGAGTGAGCATAAGGGATGGGCAATTCCAAGACACACCAGAGAAGACTGCCAAATATGCGAATGGTCTCAAGCTGGAGATCCAAGATGAGATTGATCTCCTGTCTCCTAAGACAGTGGAAGAGGCCTATCAGATGGCCTTGAAAGCAGAAGAGAAACTCCTGAGGAAATATTCTGCCAAGAAGAGAGGTACTTTCCGTGGGGAGGGAAGTCAGGGTGGTAGAGGAAAGCCTACTACACCTAGGGACGGAGCTAACAGTATCTCACTTAAAAATGCATCTGCAGAGGATGATGCAAGGGGAAGAAGGGGTTCTTACAGAGGAAAAGGAAGAGGAGGCAGAGACAGAGGCAGGGGTAGAGAATTGAGGTGTTATAGATGTCAGCAAGTGGGACACAAGCACTATGAATGTCCAGAGAATGTGGGTGCTGGTCCAAGGAATGTTGTTGTTGCCCAGGCTGGAGGAGAAGCAGAAATTGAAGAAGAAATTCTTCCAGAGAGGGGAGAATCCTTGGTGGTAAATAAGGTCCTGTTGAAGCAAGCTAAAGAGGTCACTGAGCCTGCACAAAGGAAGACTTTGTTTAGGAGCGTATGCAAAGTACAAGGGAAATGCTGCCAGCTAGTCATTGATAGTGGCAGCACAAACAATCTGGTTTCCACTGAGGTAATAGAAAAGTTGAAGTTGAAGACAAGGGAGCATCCAACTCCCTACAGGGTGTCCTGGCTGCATAAAGGGCACCAGCTGGTTGCAAAATAATAATGTGAGATAGAGCTGCAAATGGGAAAATACAAAGATAAGGTCCTGTGTGATGTAATTCCCATGGATGTGTGTCATATACTGCTGGGTAGACCTTGGCAGTTTTACAGAGCAGCAGTGCATGATGGCAAGAAGAACACTTACAAGTTCTTCAAGGATGGGGTACATCATACATTGATACCCATGGAATAAGGAGAGCCATCCAACAGAGTGATTGATCCAAAGACCTTGTTGCTGAGCGGGAAGGAATACCTGCAACAGATAGAAGAAGAAGAGGTAAGCTTTGCTTTATTTTGAAAACCTAAGGTAGTTCTTACTTCTACAAAGATTTCTAATTTGCCAGTAGAAATCCAAGAGATGTTAGACAATTACTGTGACATTGTTGTGGATGAATTACCTGATGAGCTGCCACCTGTGAGAAAGATCAGCCATCAGATAGATTTTATCCCTGGTTCAAATATGCCGAATAAGGTAGCCTACAGAATGACTCCCAAGGAAAATGAGGAAATCAGGAGACAAGTACAGGAATTGTTGGACAAGGGGCTGATTAGAGAAAGTTTGAGTTCATGTGTTGTACCAGCAGTATTGAGCCCAAAGAAAGATGGAGGCTGGAGGATGTGTACTGATTCCAGAGCGATTAATAGGATCACAATCAGGTACATATTCCCTTTGCCCAGAATTGAGGATTTGATGGACTGTCTGAGTGGTGCTAATTATTTCTCAAAGATAGATTTAAAAAGTGGATACCATCATATTAGAATAAGAGAGGTTGATGAGTGGAAAACTGCCTTTAAAACAAATGAAGGACTGTATGAATGGATGGTAATGCCTTTTGGGTTGTCAAATGCACCTAGCATGTTTATGAGACTTATGAATGAAGTATTGAAATAATTCATTGGTAAATTTGTGATAGTATATTTGGATGATATATTAGTTTTCAGCAGAACTAAAGAAGAACATCTAAGGCATCTTAATCATGTCTTGAAGAAGCTGCACCAAGAGAAACTGTTGATAAATTTGAAGAAATGCTCATTCATGAAGGAAGAGTTGGTGTATTTGGGTTTTTTTTTTTCTGCAGAAGGATTGAAGATGGACCCAGAAAAGGTTAAGGCAATTGTGGAGTGGCCTTCACCCAAGAATGTTTTTGAGGTAAGAAGTTTCCATGGACTTGCTAGTTTTTACAGAAAGTTTATAAGAAACTTCAGTAAGTTCAATGCACCCATAATTGAGACAATAAGGAAGAGAAAACAGCCATTTAAGTGGACTGCTGAAGAAAAAAGAAATTTTAAAGTGTTGAAGCAAAAGATAATGGAGAAGCCTGTTTTGATCCTGCCTGATTTTACTAAACCATTTCAAGTAAAATGTGATGCCAGTGGAGAGGCCATTGGAGCTTTGTTGAGTCAGGATGATAGGCCTGTGGCATATTTCAGTGAAAAGCTGAATAACACCAGAAGAAAGTATTCCTCTTATGAGAAGGAATTCTATGCAATTGTTCAGGCACTGAAGAAGTGGAGACATTACTTGATGTCCAGAGAATTTGTGTTATATTATGACAATCATGCTTTGCAGTATATTGTACAGCAGCCCAAGTTGAAACATAAGCATGCTAAATGGGTTGAGTATCTCCAAAGTTTTAATTTTGTTTTGAAACATATAAGTGGCCAAGCCAATAAAGTAGCTGATGCTTTGAGTAGGAGACATGAACAAGTGAAATAGAAACTACAAGGCAGCAGCATCAAATACAAAAGCAGAGCAGACTTGAGTAGAAAAGAAGTTCATTTTGAAGTAGGATATCAGGTTTTGGCACACTTGAGAAAGGAGAGATTCCCAAAGAAGTAGTACAACAAATTGAAGTTCAAAAAGATTGGGCCATGCAAGATACTTAGAAAGTTTTTTGCAAATGCTTATGAGATTGAATTACCTCCTGATGTTGGAATATCTCCCATTTTTAATGTTGCAGATTTGTACAAGTATGAAGATGATGGTGCAGAAGAAAGATCAGCAGACAAGGAACAGATTGAGTGGAGGGAACAGCTACCTCCAGCACACCCACTGCAACCAGAGAATATATTGGATAAAATACCATTCAGAAGGACCAGAGGACAAGAGTAATTTCAGTACTTGATCAAATGGAAGGACAAGCCAGAGGAAGATGCCACTTGGATGACTGAAGGAATGTTGTGGAAGACAGGAAGATCAATGGAAGAGCTCATGGATAGGAGCCCATGAAGAAGATTGCCCTTGGGAGTCTGATGTGGGGGCATTAGACACTAGCCAGCAATGTAGGAGCTTTGTCCACATGTTGTGGCTAGTAGGGTTTGAAAAAATTTGAATTGTAACAGCTAGGTGTCAATACCTTAGCTGACTGTATTATTAGATGAGTTAGAGTTATTGGAAGTCGAATAGTTCAGTTTGTTTATTTGTCATGTTTCAGTTAGTTGAATTATTTTAATTATACTTTTGGTTTCTAAACCGGTCCTCTAAGAGGAATCGAAGAGTTGTATGTTTATGTATATAAATGTAATCCCTCAGATGTATTAAGGGAGCAGAGAGAAGGGAAAAGAAGGAGATTTCTGCAAAAAACTCAGTGCGTTAACAATTGTTTCCATTTAAATGGTTTCGTTGCTCATTGGCCATCGAATTGTCTCGAATTCTTATTAATGAAGAAATTGTTTGATTGAGAAACGATTGTACACTGGTTCAGTGTGAAATCTTTGAGAATGGTGATTGTATAATTCCACATTTTCTATATATTTTCCCTTGAATTGGTTGGATAAACCCTATGAGTTAAATTCCACTGTAGTCCTCTGTCTGTATCTTTATTATGGAATTCCCCTCTGTGTAATCGTAACTAATTCAATTGAAACAAACCTAAGCCATAGACCGGAGTTAATGCATATGAAGGGCATCCCAACCCCGACTCAACCTTTGGTTGATCACTGTAGAAAAACCACGAGTTGATTCCCAAAGGCGGATTTCCCATATCGCACCGCTTTCGCGGAGAAGGCGATATTTTCTGAATTGAAGCGATTCCATAGAGCCTTCGACACTTGGCACCGGACGGGAGTACAAAACCGCCTTTCCGTATTCTCATCGCACGTTAACGTTCGTACCAGGAGGTGGAGCGATATCGTCGAGTGTCGTCGATCTGGCGCAGAGTCATCGAACGGTGGTCGTCTGACGAAGATGCGCGAGGTTTAAACAAGGTACGGTGAGTGCGTTGATTGGGCGATTGAACGTAGACGGGGGGCCCAGAGCCAAGGTTTATTTAAAAGTTATTTATTCAAAAAGGCGTGTGTGTTAATATGAAATCTCAAGGGTTATAACCTTAGCCCCAAGGCTGGGAGACAATTATATAAGTCGGGTATATAAGTGAAAAGTCGTGAATATATGTTTATTTATCAATTTCTCTGAAATTGAAAAATAAACCCAAGGAGAGGAAAGAAGACCACGTGGGAAAACAAACAGAGGAATTCAGAAAAGGAAATGCTGACAGAGCCACGCTACAGGGGTTGACCAGCTCTCCGTGGAGCTGAATTTCAGTTTTGTTACGTCATTTTTAAGTATATTATTAATGATAATTAAAAAATGAAAATCATATTGGATCGATAGTATTTTTTCATTCACTTGATTCATCCTTTTGCAATTTTTCCATTAATTTTTTACGCTCTTCTGGTCTTAGATCAGAAATAATCATATCGAGCTTCGTCATTTTGTGGCTCTGCATGATACACAGTAAACAATACATATTAGTTAAACTTACATATAGTTCAAAAATAATATTTTTTGTAAAGAATTTACAAAGAACTTGTCTTTTTTGCTTTTCTTGATGTGTTAACAGTATTTTTGTTACTTGATCTCTTGTGAGACGCTTTTTTATCAATCTGAAAGCTGTACCATATCATTCATTATTATATTTATAAATAAATTCTCAACTTTTCAGGTAGAAAATAAATCTCAAGGTACCGGTGTGCCTTTCACGAGGTCCGCACTGCCACCGGTGCATGGGGATATTAACAACGCACCGAAAAATAGTATAATACACCATATGGTGAGTTGGGTATTGTAGAAGCATTGCAAAAAACAGTGTAATAGACCTAACGGTGCGTGGGGTATTATAAACGCACTGCAAAAATGATGTAATACATCGTACGGTGCTTTCCTAGTTAAATGGAGCACCAGTGCCCTATTTCAGATTTGGCGAACGGATTTAGAAAAAATGTTTTCATTTTTTTTACTACAGTACTTTCGCGGTGCGTTGTATAATATAGAGCACCGGTGCAGTATAGTACGCAGGGCGCACCGATAAAGAAAAATCCATTTTTTCAAAAATTCTCGCAATGGCCGAATGGATTGGGATTCGACAATGCAAGTCGTCCTGTGGGTTGGACGTCAATCGAAAATGAAAAACCCTAATTCTGAAATCACAGAAACAAGGAGAATAAAGGGAAAAAACAAAAAAATGAAGGGTTTAGGGTAAAAATGGATAAACTGTAGAAAAAAAGTAAAAAAGATAATCAAATTTAATCACGAGATGGTTTCAAATTCTATGATATAGGGTTTGAATCACGAGAGGTTTGGTTTCTGATTTTCTGAATACTTTTGTTCGAACGTATTTCACTGCTCCACAGTGTCCTCCTGCTCTCTTGTTCTAGGTTGTCTCTTGCAAATATCTAGCTGAAAATTTTAACAAAAATAGTGAAATAATGAAAAGTGTTTAGTATTTAAAGAATTATTTTATGAAATTAGATTTTCAAAAATATTTTGCTGCCCATTTTTCAAATTGCCGCTTTTTTTTCACTTAAATAAAATAGAGTTTCATTTTTTTTTTATTTGTGTTTATTCGTTACCGGTGCAGAAGAGTTGTGACGCACCGGTGCGTGTTAGGATGATAAGCACACCGGACTGTATAAATTTCTTTTTCTTTTGTATTTAAGATCATAATAAAATAATGATAATTATAAAGTACATGAATTTATTTTCATTATTTTCTAAACTTTATTATGTTACAAAAATTCGTATTATTCTAGATTTGTTATTTTACAATTATTTGAAAATTTACAAATTTAAATATTTAAATAAAATCATTTCACATTAATAGAATTAAAATTTTACAAATATTTTACATACAATTACAATTAAAAGTACAATAATTACAATTAGAATTAAAATTACAATTACAATTTTACATTAATTTCACATACATGAATTACGATTACAATTACATTTACAATTTTAATTTTAGATAGAATTACATTTACAGTTTTACATAGAATTACATTTACAATTACAATTACAATTTTACAAATATTTTACATACAATTCAATTAAAATTACAATTACAAATACAATTACAATTTTAATTTTACATAGAATTACATTTACAATTTTACATAGAATTACATTTACACTTACAATTACAATTTTACAAATATTTTACATACAATTCAATTAAAATTACAATTACAAATACAATTACAATTTTAGAATTTTATATACAATTACATTTACAATTTTACATAGAATTACATTTACAATTACAATTACAATTTTATAAATATTTTACATACAATTCAATTAAAATTACAATTACAAATACAAATACAATTTTAGAATTTTACATACAATTACATTTACAATTACAATTTTACAATTTTTCATATATATAATTACAATCATTTCAGAATAAATTAAATATTACAATTACAATTAAAATTTTACATTAATAAATATCTTACATACAATTACAGTTTAAATTACAATGAGTACAAATACAAATACAATTTTACAATTTTACATACAATTAAAATTAAAATTAAAATTACAATCACGACAAAATATTTAATAAATATCATGGTCATTTAATATTAAATTAATTAATAAACATCATCACGACCATGATAACCATCGTACAAACATCATATTCGACTAATAAACACATTCAAACATCAAATTAACATTATATATTAAGATCATCACAACACAGACATCAAATATACATCTCAATATGTCAAATAACTCATGCTATCACATATACACATCTATCTACAATTTAAACATTAAATGAACATATCTAACATGACCTAACAATATGCGCCACATCATGATGATCACCAACATGAAAATTAAGTACAACTGCAACATGAACATAAAATACATGGACCATATATATATAACTGAATAATGTTAAAACTATACAATTGTAATATAAATGTCATGGATCAAGTGCTGGTGGTAGTATAACAACATCAATAGCAGTACTACAAGTGGATGCCTGCTCAATAAAGCTGGGTGTAGCCTCGACAGTTGATGGTCAAGCCTACTCATGATCATGATCACTAGTACTGATGGATGCGTCCGCTGGTGGTAGTACAACATTGATATGAGCATTAGTAGTGGAGGCCTACTCAGTGAATAGTGCAGCCTCGGCGGTCGAGGGTCCAGCCTACAAATGATCATCATGACTAGTACTAATGGATGTAACTGCAGGTTGTTGACTGGACGTGGCCGATGGTCTAGCCTCATTTCCATGATGACTATCAGATGCTGCCATTGGAGCATCATGCTCATCCGGCACACCATGAGGTGAATGATCATGATATGCATGTGATTCGTTTCTCGCGGACTCATGTCCATCATGTGTCGTGGCTCGACTACGCCTATAGCTATAGATAGTCCTCCTGAGTCGTGTAATTGCTGTCGTAGCTCCTACGACATGTCACATCAGGCCATACATGTCACGCGACATGCCTCTCCACATCTGTAATAGCCTGTCGTCGGCTTTTATGTCTCTGTAATGAGCAGGCTTGATGCCTGCATCAACAATCAATGCATAGAGTTGGTTGGACAATTCCATCCTATATCTAGTCTCAAGTCGGCCACGCCTAACAAAAGGCGGCACCGGTGCACCATGATGACAGGAGAATGTCTCTCTGCTGCACCAACCTCATCCTCATCATGATCATGCTCGAAATTAGCCATATTCTGATCGTCATCATCAGGATACACACCTGGATCATGTGGTGGACCTGGCATCTCCTAGCCATCAAAAGAGCCAATGTCTGCAAAATATATACAAGTACACAAAAATAATTAGACAATTTCATTACACAATTTAATAAAAACAAGTTAATTAAGAACATGTTAGAATAAATATAAATAAAAAACTAATATTACCTCTATCATCTAGGGGCTCATCAGCTGTGAAGAGGATGTTGGTACACCCTCGCCAATCTAAGCCACCATAAGGACATGGGACCAAAATGAAGGGATGCTGCCCGTCAACATTGGCTAATAAGTCTAGTGAATCATGTGATATCCTGGCTGGAAACAAAGTGTCTCCCCTCTTGGGCATCATCTACCCCACATGTGCATCTGGGCCTGAAACATCGGCCTACGAGGCTATCAAACATATTAGCCACCTATGAAATTTTTTATACAAAAAGGTGGCTAAATCATTTTTGGAGCCTTCAAGGAACAAATTTTATTGCAAAAAAGTGTTATCTCTTGAAGACTCTTGAAGGCCTCATGCCTCTGTCCAAAATCTTCCCTACTGTGCCCATTTTACACTCTGGAATTCTGCTAATTTCATGAGAAGAAACTATTGCAAAATCACCTTTTTCCCTTTCCTCATTTGAAAGACTAACCTCCATTTTTCTCCCCTTTTCCTCCATAAAACTCCTCTATTTTCATGATTCCCCTTCTTCCCATTCATGAAAATAATCTTTTACCTAGTTTAAAACTCGTTTTGAACCATATCGAAACCCTAAAAATCCTTTTAAACATCTTGAAAATGTCCTAAAAAAAACAAAGTATTTCGATTGTGGGTTTAAGCCCCTTTGGGCTAAATCCAAACCATTTCCCCTCCATGTGCCCCAGCGCTAGAACCAAGTGCTAAGGTCCTGAGCGATTATCGCGTCGGAGCAACTCAAGGAGCACATTTGTTTGTGCGTTAAACAAAAAAACCGATGCCGATTAGCCCTGTATATTATAGCCCCCGATCATATTGCTTTTCATATAGACCAAGGCCCCGTAGTCGGGCGCCTATCCACTCCGTATATAAAACCATCCTGACACATGAAACCTTTGTTTATATTATTTTTTGTGTTTTTTGCAGGGTTTGAAAAGGTTTCCTCCGGTGCAAAGCTTAATTCGCTCCCCACCGTCGATCTGAACTGTAGATCGACGACCCTCAAATCAATCACCCTGGTGGTCCCCACGGTCACTTACTGTTCGAAAAACCGAAGTAGTTTGATCGCACCGCCTTTGAAAGGAAAGCAGTATTCCCCATTTGGACGCGATCAATGCCACAGGACGACATGTGGCCTTGAGCGGTTTAGAGATATTGCACTCCCCGGGCGTTAAATATCGACTATGAGCTCAGCGCGATATTGGCGTGCACCGTCCGATCTAAGGCCAGCTCATCGGACGGTGATCATACTCAAAAGAAGCTTGGGGGATAAACTAAGGTACGACACATTTCTCAAAAAATATCCGCCGTCAATCTGATCTACAGATCGACGGCCCACAATCAGTCGCCCTGGTCCCCACGGCCATGACAACAGTCAGCGGTCCCACAGAACCGGTGGACCCAATGCCTAGTCAGCATCCACGCAGCAGCAACGGATTGGAGCGGGTCTCATTTGATTGCTCGCATAATCGTGAAAGCCGGACCCGGGGAGCTTTATGAAGCGAATTTCATAAAAATTTCGGGTCACACTTTTGCTGACATCAGCAGGCCCCAAAACGGACCCGGGGAACTTTATAGGGCATATTTCATAAAATTTCGGGTCACAAACACCCTGACGTCAGCAAGCCCCTTTTGTGACCCGAAATGGTTATGCAGCTTGGTTTATCAGGATTTTGAAGTCCGGATATATTATTTGGTAAAAAAGGATGATTTATATGGTTTTTTCCATTATTCTAAAAAGGGCCGAAGGCTGGGGTTTAATTCTCATGCCTTTGATTCATTCAAAAGGAAGCCATCCCTGGGTTCAAATTTTCGTGCCTCATCAATACTTCAAAGGCATTGATGCCTCATGAGCCCTGCGCAGCACTGCACACCAACAAAACACAGTAAATGAATAAAAAATCGAAGAGTATCAGTGTCGAAGACAGAACGCACCAGAATGGAAGACTGAAGACATATCTGTGGGGATTACGGCTAAGATTGATTATAAAAAGCCTAATCCTCCTAATTAAGACACAGTTAAAAGAAAATCATAAATTTTTATCAGACAGAAAGGCCTCCACCGCCACATCTGAGGAAAATCGGTTCCTCCCAGCTACCACAGTGCCACTTGTGCCTCAAAGCAGTCAAACAAAGGCCAAAGTTATTGATCAAGATCAGATATTTGCCTCAGCGAAGCCAGAGAGTTAATTCTTCATATAGAATTAATGACAAAATATCAGCAGAGTTACTTTAAAATAATAGAGAGCCTCAAAAGTCAATAATAGATCCCACCGAGCTTAATCTTAAATGAAAAACATTACTACAGTCAGAAACATCGGTAAACTTCTTCATCAAGCCCCTCAAAGGCCGAGAAGTTATTAAGACTGTATTAATTATCTTGGGAGATATTTTATCAGATCTCACCTCCTCATTCCTTCTATAAATACTTTTGTAGAAGATGAGAAAATGTTGGTTGAGTTGGTTGCTGAATTTTGAAATGTAATTGAGCTTGAGACTTCTACCTGTAAATAGTGTTCACTGGCTCTTGGAGCTTTGCTTGTGACAGATAAGTTAGTCTGGGAAGTGTAGATGATTGTTAAGTTAGAGCATTGGACTTAAAGCTGTAACTGGTTTGGAGCATCAATACAAGTTGATTTATGGGATCCTGGTCTATGTCGACGGTGATGTTTTTTCTCATTGTAACTTGTTATTTTGTTTTCTGTTTTCACTGTGTTCATCTTCTCTTATAAAGAACAACATGCATAGAGTTAGGACCTATTGTATACCAGTACCCTTCTCTGACTGAAAGCTTTATCTAAATGTTTTCTTCCAACCTGTGTTATTTTGGAATGATTTAATTCATTTCAAGCACTAGTTGTTATTCTTAAATGTTATTTTCAGTATATGTTAAGTAGAGATGAACTAAGGAAGATATGGTGTGCCCTGGTCCTAGTTTTATCCCAAAAGACTGTCTAAAAGTTTCCCTTAGAATGTGTTAAAATCTGGCTAGTTTGAAAGTACTTACCAAATATTAGGCCATTCTTAGTTATCTTTGTGTTTGTCTTGAAAGTTACCAAGTTGAGCAAAGCTAGGAGAGGATTTGTGGTGAGCCCAGCCTGCTAGTTTCTTCTCCAGCAGTTGCCTTCAAGTTTCCCTCTGTTTTTATTATGTTTTCTATTTGAAAGCGGATCAAAGGCTGGCTAGTTTCGAAGTACTTACCAGATCCTGGATTTCTTTTATGTATTTCTTAAGTTTTTGTCAAAGGCTGGCTAGTTTCAAAGTACTTACTAGATCCTAGGCTACTCTTTGTTCTTCATCTATTTAATTCCCCTTATTTTTGTCTCATTTCATTCCATAAATAAAACTTCAAAGAGATCCTTAGACATAGATGACTTGCCCCATGGACCACTCTTGCCCCTTGGTGTTTCAATTAAACCCTATTATGACTCCATAGCAAATGGAATAAAACCTTCAATTATCTATCTTTTTGGCCAAAGCTTGTTCTTTTTGCTTGCAACTTCTCACCTTTGAAAATATTTGCACTTATAACTTTCCACTTCAAACAATAATCATGCTCAACCATCCAAAAAAAAAAAAAACCCTCGGCCTTCATAACTAGCCTAAAATCATTACACAAAAATCCAAAGACAAATCCATATTTGCACTTATTGGAGAGATCCCTCTCCGGATTCAAGAGGGCTAGATCCTAGAATCCCAAAGTGGTTGAAATGATGTTCTCCCTGCAGTTGGAATTTTTCCAATCTTGCTAATTACAGGTTCCTAACAGAACAAAAATAGGTATCATCTCTGAAAACCTCCCAAAAAATAAACAAAAAAGCTCTGAAGAAAAAGGGAAGTTGACCCTCCCTTGTGCATGAGCACAACATCTATCTAAGGTCGTACAAAATTTCCACAAAAAAATGGCAAACCACCTGACAAGTCGTGGCTGTTGTACTAAAGAATCAACATAATATAAAGGCGAGCAAATAATGTGTTGCCCATCATTGGTGTTGTGAGAAATGGTCAAAATGATAAGGGAGGGGCACTGCACATCCTGTCTACCAAAAGCACCTATACGTAACTGACTGCCAGGTACCTGAAACTCTAAAGGAGACAGTACATGTGCTTCAATGTATCTCTGGAAGTAAACTAACTGACTCCCTGCTACAAAACCAACTAGCACATCTGGGAATGAGGGAAAATCCACCCCTCTCCTCGATAGTCCTGTAATAAAATAAATATCCTCCTCAGTGGGTGTGTACCACTAGTCAGGACCAACCTGGAAAACCTATCGGTGGGCATTCCACCTACGGATAAGATATCTCAAAAGCACACTGTGTGCCTTTAGGGAAGTAGCCTCCTCATAGAACTTGAGGAGGCCTACCTTCCTAAGGATATCCTGGGTATCTGCAGTAATAGGGCGAGGGTATACATCTCTCCCTCTCTCTCGGGCCTCCCATTGGCGAATCATGTCATACTGTTCAGCTTGTTGTTGTTGTTGTTCCTCCTCTTCTCTCTGAATGATTGCCATATTAAATAAATTTTTTTATTAAAATAGACATGTATTTAGGAATATACATATACATATATATATATATATATATATATATATATATATATATATATATATATATATATATATATATATATATATATTTGAAAAACAAACAAACAGACAAGTCGGTGCACCATAAAAACAGTCACACACCGGTCGCGGTGCATCTTAAGAATATAGAGCACTGGTACTGATGCCCCTAATGAAATACAACGCACCGGCCTCGGTGCAGTTGTATATTTTTCAAGCACTGTTAACTTCATCAAAGTTCAGAATAGCGGTGCGCTAACTGAAATATATTCCCTGGTGCGTATAGTCGTGTCAGTGCACCGACTTCATGAAAATTACATAGCTGATGGTGCAGTCTTTTACCCGGCTGCACCATTGACCCTCTCGGAATCTAGAATGCGGTGCGCTGACATACATCGGGGTGGATAATTTCGTCAACGCACCGCACTGTGATTCCTGTGGTCAATGGTGCGCCTGGATAAATGAGCGAACCGCCTTTTATTTTATTTTTATTTTTTTTTTAATTATTCAGGGGGCCTTTCGGTACCGCCCCGGAAACGGTGCAGATACCATTAGCACCGGTGGCGGTGCGGCCTATAAATTTTACAGGCAGCACCGCTATCCAGGGCGAGCCACACAGATCTGGCGCACCGCGCGACAATTTTTTTTTATAATGGTTATTTTTAAGGTTATTTCAATTTCTAATCCACTAAAAGGCTTAATAATGGAAAAACTAGAAAAATACTTGTACATTTCATCGTCCAGGAGGCATATTGGCTGTAAAATTTGCAAAAGGAAATTTTCCCACCGTTTTTCAAAATGCACGCTGGAGATTGGTGACCAATGCAGAGCAGCAGTGTGTGCAATGGGTGCAATGAGAGCATCGATGTCAGGGCGGCTCAGACAAGGGGAAATGGTAGCAGTGCTTGAGAGCTTTGGAGCACTGAGTAAAGTGAAAAATGAAGTTTTTTGGCCATAATTTTTTTTTATTTAACCCTGTTCCGGTGCGCAAGGTTTTATAGGCACACCGATACGCTTACCTAGAACCTCCCCGAGATGTGTCAAATTTGGCACGTTGTTTATAACGCACCAGGGCGGTTCCCTAACATCGCACCAGAATGTTTCAGTTTCGGCGTGAAATTTTTATGAGGCACCGGGGCAGCAAATCTGTAAAAAACTGGTGCGGAATAGTCGTAAAGCACTGATTTTTTGGCCTTAAAATTTTTTTATGTAACGTTATTCCGGTGCGTGTGGTTTATCGTTTCACCAGTGCTCTTGGGTAAGAATGCGCTGGCGCATTTCTGTTTTGGCGCGGTGTTTTATGATTCACCGGCATGGAAGAGTGGTGAAGCACCAGTGCGTTACAATAATAGGAGGCCCCGGATGTGTGTGTACGTCACGCAAGCTGTCCCGTGTGCCAATGTCTCATGCACACCAGTACGTTCTATGGTAGGGTGCGCACCGGTAATTGAGAGCTCAGAAGCACTGGAAAACTGAAAAATCTGGGTTATTTTGCCATAATTTTCTAATATAACCCTTTATCGGTGCCTGTTGTTTATAGGCGCACCGGTGCTCTTTGATAAGAACGCACCAATGCGTTTCTATTTTGGCGCAGTGTTTTATGATGCACCAGAGTGAAAGAGTGGTGAAGCACCAGTGTGTTACAGTAATAGGAGGCCTCGGATGTGTATGTATGTCGCGCAAAATTTTCGGTGTGACAATGTCTCGTGCGCACTGGTGCGTTCTATGGTAGGGTGCGCACCGGTAATTGAGAGCTCAGAAGCACTAGAAAACTGAAAAATCCGGGTTATTTTGTTGTAATTCTTTTTTTTAATATAACCCTTTACTGGTGTGCATTGTTTATAGGCACACCAGTTCTATTTCTTACCAGTCGGTTTGTGTTTTGGCGCAATGTATTATAGTGGACCAGTGCAGTTTCTTTCTACCACACCAGGTGGTTTCGGTTTTGGCACTATGTTTTATAATGCATCGGCGGGGAATATTTGTGACGCACCAGTGCTATAGAATAATAAGACACACCGAGCGGGTGTGTACGGAGTGCACAGTGTCAAGTGTGCCAATTTTTTGGTTCGCACTGGTGCTTTCGTGGTTTGAGTGCACCGGGGTGACGTGTAATGATAAGCGCACCGAGTGGAAACCATTTTCAAAACCATCCGCCTGCCAACCTCCTCTAGTAAGCTCCGCTAGAAATGGATGTATGGGGTATTTTTCTTTGGGGTTCCTCAAAAACATCTTCTAGAGGGTCTTTTCCTTGTAGTGCAAGAATAATTTATTCTCTAATGAATAGGGCCAACCACATGAAGGTGGAAGCTCATATGGCCCCTCCCATCCCCCTCACATTGCTCTCAGTTTCCCAATACCCAATCTATGAAATAGAATACGAACAAACCAAAAATAAATTAAGTTCGTAAACAAAATTTTCATGTGTTTGTATAAATACATAATTTTATTTTAGCGTATACAATAGTATGGCCATTATTTATTGGTTTGAAATAATAAACAACATGCAATAAACCCACATAATCAGTAAATTATTTAAAGACAATAATTTCTACATATTAAAATATAAATTTATAACATACCAGCTCATACTTGAGCAAAACATCTGTATCAATATTCTTCTTCTGTATCTTCTTGATCTTCATCCAACTGATCGACATCTATACCAACCTCTGATCCATAAACGGTGTTGAAATGATTGACCATGTCATCATCATCATCATGAATTATGTCATTTTCAATAATATCCTCATCGAAATCATCATCAATAATTGTTGCCTCGTCTCCTACGCCTGGTTCATCTTCTATATCTTCTTCGTCTGCCAATGCATCTTCCTGCTCATCTGCCACTGCATCATCTTCTTCTTGATCAATATCATCTTCTTCCTCTACAGTATACTCTACTGGCCTTCCTCTTGGGTCATATCTAATAGCAAATGACCCTCCTTTCTCACCTGGAACCTCTGAGTAAAAGACCATCCTTTCTCACCTGGAACATAGCGATCTTTTCCTGCTTCAAAATGCGATGTTTTAACCATTCGAAATCAATTTTCATGTTGAATAAGAGTTCTATCATCATCACGTACATTCATTCGTAGCCTATACCATTTGACGTTGAACAAAACTAATTTGAAGGAATTAAATTCACACTCAACTGTATAATCTAAAAACCCATAATATCTATTTTCATATTCTCGAGGATGTCTGTCACTCCTGGAGGAAACACTAGTGACCTGGAATACTATAGTTATCCCACTATCAGAAGTTTTCCTGCTATCATCCAACCGTTTAATGCAAAATTTACGACCATTGCACCACATAGACTTGTGGTGTTTCAACTGAAATATGCCAAACATGAAAAAGATGCATTCTCAATTAATAATTAATCATATAATTTACATAGCTTCAAAATTATCTGAAAAATCAAACTTGTTGTCACATTATAAATATAATATAAAATAATTAATGAATAAAATAGGTGAATTAATTTCTTACCTTTCTATCTTTCAAACCATATGCTAAATCAATTTTTGTGTCCGTAACGTTTCCATCTCCACTACGATACGCTTCTCTAACCAATTCACACAGTAATTGCCATGATAACCTATTGTCTTTACGTGCTTTACATCTTTCAATCCATTCACTCATCCACTCAAGATTGTTTTCAATGTATAAAAGTAGTGCCTCATAATCTTGAGCACCTGAATAAAAAAACAATAACTCACCAATATTAAATATAGCTTATAACCATGGTAAATTATATTAATTAATAAACGATGAAAGAATAAGCCTTAAATGAATATGATCATATACATGATGTAAAAAAATGAAACATTATATGTATTATACATAATAAATCTTTTACCTCTCACTTTATTCATTCTACCTTTTCCCAACAGGTGCTCCACTTCAAATTTTTTGATGGAGTTCACATCCCAAATGCAATCCACTGCATGCATAGCTAGCGCAGCTAATATAGAAAGATAATGACTAATATACACCATGGATTCATATACCACATATCCCTCCACCATAGAACCCTCAGGTCGTGCTCTTTGTCTAACCAAATCCTTCAAGGATTTCAGGTGCCTCTCCATCATCCACATTGACCTTGTGTGTACTGGTCCACACATTTCAATCTCCTCAACTTGGTGTAACAAGTAGTGTTCTTGTGCATTGAAAAATTTTGGAGGTAGATACTTTTTCATTTCACACATTAGCCGAGGAATTTCTCTCTTCCAATACTTTATTTCATCCTGATGGTTTTCTTTCAATGACAACCATCTGCTAATCATTACACAAGGTTATTTCAATGAAACATAATATATATTTCATTACAATTAAATTAACACATCATGTCATTAAGTACAAAAATAAATTGTAGCAAGATTTGCATATAAATCAAAGCTACTTGCCTCATGTATTTACTAAGACCATATATAACTTGTTTCACATTGTTGTCGAAGTCATTTGAGAGAGATACAAGTAGAACATACTATAACAATAAAAAATGAATCGTTATTGGTTTCCAAATTAAACAGAAAATAGGAAATTTTAAAAGATTTATTCAAGCAATAACATACAAAAATGTATACCAAAAAAATTACCTTAACAAAGGTATGCCAATCATGTTTTTTCACCCCACTGAAGTCACCTTTCTTCGTTAAGATATTATTTATGTTTGAAGCAAAACCTGTTGGAAATTTAATTCTTCTAATGACCTCTTTTACATCATTGCTTTGTTGTTCTGTTAATAACCATGAAATATTACTATAATTTCGACCTCCATTTTTATTTGATCTGTCGATCACACTTTTCATTGCATGATTCGATTTCTCAATGTCAGCACAAATTTTGTCAATTTTATCTCTATCATGTGCACCATCTATGATTTTCCATAAATTTTTTGTCACATTCTTCCCGATATACATTGTATCAAACAAATGAGTTATTTTTAGGTCCTCGTAGTAGGGAAACCTCGTGAATTAATAAGGATAACATTTCATTCCAGGTGGAAGTACAAAATTAGTACCTACACCGTGACGACGACCTTGATATCAAAGAATAAAATAAATTAGAACAATAATTATCAAATACAATAAAATAAATTCATTATTTAAAACAAAAATTTCAAACATTACATAAATAATTAATATATATATATAGCCAAATTACGTATCAGCTGCTTGACGATTATTAATTCTGTTATATTCCAACTTCCACAACCGAGGTGTCATTCTTCGTGGTTTTAATCCAGTTTCTTCTTTATCATTGAAAATATGTTTTTCAGTAGTATGATGCTTATGGTTCGTAGAGAGGAAGTGCCTAAACTCATCAAACACCATATTTCCTACGTCTGGCGAATAACGATACTTCATCTTAGGGCCACAAACTGGACATGCAAATCTACCCTTTGTTTGAAGACCTGCAATAGATGGATCAATAACAATTATACTATGAGATCCTTTTTAAAACATGCAATATGGTATATATAATTTAGATAATTATATATTATATTAAAGTGCAACGAAATATTACATACCACAAAAATTTGTTAGTCCTGGGGCATCATGAATTTCCCATACAAGCATTCCACGACATTGAAAACTCTTCTGCTTGATTGGTTTAGTTATGTCATACATAGTGATGCCATGCCATAACTTTATTAGCTCATCGATAAGAGGATCAATATATACATTCATATCTTTGACCTGGTACTTACCTAATTGTTCAAAATTACGGTACATAATTACTACCATGATATATGTATATATAAGTAAGTAAATAAATAAAATATATTATGCAAACAATGAGAGAAATGAAAATGTCACATTCAAAAAAATAATGTATCAAAAACTTGGAATAATCATAGTCAGCATTATGTGCTCCCTCTTTATTGACATCCAAGGAGGAATGTTATTGTTGATAACGAAAATAGGCCACACTGAGTAAGTATATCTAAGCTCTCTGAATGTATTAACACCATTAGCTGCTAGTGAAAGCCTGACATTACGAGGTTCATTTTTAAAATCTACATATTTTTCCTCAGTTTCCCTAAATGCAGAACCATTTGCAAGCATTTGAATAACACCATCTCCACTTCTATTCTTTGAATGGTAATACATAAAATGTGCTATGCTCTTACACCTGAATAGTCACTGCAAATGTGGAATTATGGGAATATGACGAAGAACCTTTTGAGGTACCTTTTTTGTTAATTGATTTGTTCGATATCTACTGGTACCACATTTCGGACATTCTATTTTCGACGCATGTTCTCCGTAATATATAATATCATCTTTAGGACATGAATCTATAGTGTTATATTCCATTCCAAATTCTTTCATAATAGCACGTAGATCTCGATATGTTCGAGGTAAAGTATTTGGCGATGGTAACTGATCAAGTGATCATGTCCTAAGTTGAAAAAATGCTCAAAATTGGAACTGCTTAGAATTGGTTGAAACTAGAACGACTGGATAGGCCTCGTCAATATGATCTTGGCACCTCAAACGACATTAAAATCTGACACTGTGTGTGAAAGTTATGGAGGTTTGAAGTTTTCAATGACCTTTAAAAGTCCAGTTTGACCAGGGTTGACTTTATTTTAAAAATATTAAAAAAATAATATTCCACAGAATATTCTGGGGATATTCCATATAATATTCCAAGAATATTCCTTGGAATATTCCCTGAAATATTCCATGGAATATTCCATCTGCAACGAATCAGGCTTTGACAGTTGGCATTCAGTGAATGGTTGGCAGTTTGACTTTGTATTGGACGGACCAATCAGAAACTGCCACGTGATAAGCCCGAAGGCCGCCACATGGCCCCATGGATAGAGGAATTTTGGTTGTGTAAAACTTTCGGCACCCTATAGGTTTCGAACGCGGGTCTCCGCGCTGACAGCCGGGCGGCCCAACTAGGTGGGCTACATTTGTTTCTTAACATTGCTAGTTGAGAAGTGGTATTTGTTTTGTATCAAGAGTTTGGGTGGCAGAAAAAGGGGGCCCGCCCCTAAGGGCCAACCCCCTATACACAAGACCATGGGCTAGAACCCTAGCCTTAAGACATCTGATGGTTATAGTTTATACGTTGTGGTCAAGTGTTCCCATGTGATGCGACAGACATTTATTTAAATAGTTTATGCCACGGTTTTTAAAACCGTTTGTTTGGCGGTTAGTCTGGCAGGTTGGTCAGTGGTCCATGTGACCCCGCCCACCAAACATTTAATGTTACAACAAATAGTTCCGCCAATTCCAGTGGCGTCCCCTATTTTTTCGGAATTATGCCAAATTTGGAGCGCTTAACTCCAGTTAATCCATTTTTGGTGGAGTTTTTTAGGCCAAACTGGACAAATGTTGTTTTGGTCATAACTTCTCCATTAATGAACCTTTTTTGATGAAATTTTAGTCAATTGTGACTATTATCAGCATTATGGAGCCATTGGAACAAGTTTCAGAGCCAACAGAGGTTTCTTTCATCCATTTTTACTTCAAAGAAGCTTGGAGAGCCATCAGGGCCTTGAGGGAAATGGAGCTGCATTGGGCTACACTTCATTGTTTTAGGTGAAATAAAAGTCAATATTAGCTTATTTATTCTTTTTGAATTCATTTTCACAGCTGGTTTGGTTTTTTTAGGCCTTTTTCTCACTGTATTACCAGTTTGAGCATCATAATATATCAAGGACATGCCCATTGGGAGTCTTGGACCCGACAGATGTAGCCCAGTAGGGGTGAACTGCCTCATCATGTTGCTGTGTGTTTATGGTGAAGTTATTCTATTTTTTTATTTAGATTTAAGTTGTTAAATAGTAAATTAAAACAACACTCCCTCACACCTAAACTCATAAACAGTTACCAAAAACACTTTGTTTCACTTGCAAGACCATTCAAACACTTTGCACACTTAATTTAATGGAAATGAATACTTTTAACAGCAAAACAAATAATTTCATTTTCAGATCAGTTGGTATTAGATCTTAGGATTAGAGCCTTAGAAGCTATAGTTTTTACTCAGCATTTGTTTTGTGCGAAGATAAAGTTATTTTTTTGCAATTTTTGATGCTTACTAGGCTTAAACTCAAGAGAGGTGAAGGAAACTTGGTTAGTGCACAAACTAATCCAAAACCAAGAAGGGTCAGAGAACCACCTACAAGAGCCATAGAAGCAGCTTCAAGCATGTCTTCAAGAGAAGGAGAAGCTCCTGAAGAGATGGATCCCAAAGAAGAAGAACGGGTATTCCAGAAAGCTTTCTTGGATACAACTGAGATGATGAGGATTCTCTACCAAGAAAGGAATGATAGGCTTGTTGGAGAAGGGCCTAAAAACCAGAAAGAATGAGAGGGTTCTGTTAGAATCCTATACCAATAGGTGTCATTTTTCATGATTGTCTTGATTGAACTATGGAATATGTTCAAACCTTTTTTTTGAGCAAAGGTGTTCCATATTCTTGAAAAACCAAAAAATCAAAAAATTTAAAAAATGTAAAGAGGGTATACCCTAAAAGAAAAATCAAAGGGTAAAAAAAATAAATTGGTCAAGAAAATGAAAGAAATGAACCCCAAGCAAAAAATAGACCAAGGAAAGTGTGCAAATCCAAATGCCACTACTATTTCATTTTTGTAATAAAGCAATTGTGTGCAGCTTGTCAAACTTTTGCCACAATTTATGAAGAGTCAAACTGTTTAAACTTGACTAATTCATGTTTCAATTTCATGTTGTAGAATAGAGAATAAATATCTGACCAAACAGTTTAATCTTGGCAGATAAGTAGATAGGTAGAGTTAATAAAAGGTGCTCAACAGTTTAATTTGGAAACACATAAAATATGCGGAAAACAAAAGCACACAAAACACATAAAACCAGAGAGACACAGATATACGTGGTTCACCCAGTTTGGGCTACGTCCACCCCGAACAACCAGTCCTTCCTTTCTATTATCCAGCAAAATCAAGAGACAAAACCTATAGCAGATTCGTTGTAATATCCTCTGTTCTCTCTCACAGTCTCCCTATCTATTTCCCACTCAGAGAATACACACATACAATACGCAGCTGCAATACAATACCCTCATAAAAGTGAGGGGTTGCGTTCTAGGGAAAAAAACCATAAACTAAACATAACTTCTACCACCGTATCATCCGCCTCTAATGAACGACCTAGATTAATTAGAAATTACCATATTTTTTACATTAACTCTTTACGCAATGCTTCGTGGGTACATCCCCCGAAACCCCTCACCGTGGGTGGGTCCATAAATTTGCAGCTACCCCCCCTGGATCCCCCACGACATCGATTAATTATGGGCGGCGTTTCCGCCCCTTTGAAGGTATAGGGGTCCAATGCTGTGATACAAAGTAAACAAGATAATCAGGCTCCACACCCAACAATATCCCACTTGGAGACTAATTGTAGCAACTCCATCGCTGCTTCATTTGTTGGACAATGACTCCTCTTTGGACCTGGCTATTTCTCATCTTCATCATAATCCTTGAAGACCAATTGAAACTGAGCACATTCTTAGTTTCTCCCTGGTTACGACTTTTGTTAGCATATCCGCAGGATTCTGGCTAGTGTGTATCTTTTCCAGCTTCAACTCTCCATCTTCCAATACTGACCGTATGAAATGGTACTTGAGATGTATGTGTTTAGTCCTGGAATAAAATGTTGAGTTCTTTGCAAGATGAATAGCACTTTGGCTATCACTATATAGCGTGCCAATATCATGCTTCTTACCCAATTCATCCATAAACTTTTGTAACCAAATCATTTCTTTACTAGCCTCTGTAGCAGCAACATACTCTGCTTCTGTTGTTGAAAGTGCAACAAAAATTTGGATTTTTGAAACCCAACTGATAGTTGTTCCACCTACAGTAAATACATATCCTGTAGTGCTCCTCCTGTTATCTCTGTCACCTGCCATATCTGCATCAACATATCCCTGTAGAGAAATGTTTGAACCACCAAAGCATAATGCTTGATTTGTGGTACCTCTCAAATATCTAAGAATCCATTTTATTGCCATCCAATGTTCTTTTCCTGGATTGTTCATGTACCTGCTTACAACTCCCACTGCATGTGCAATATCAGGCCTTGTGCAGACCATTGCATACATTAAGCTTCCAACTGCTGATGCATATGGAACTTTAGACATATAATCCATGTCTTCTTGGGTCTTTGGGCACATCTCCTTACTAAGTTTGAAATGGCTAGCAAAAGGTGTACTAACTGGTTTTGCATTCTGCATATAAAATCTTTTCAACACCTTTTCTATGTACTCATTCTGAGACAGTGTTAATTTGCGATTTTTCCTATCTCTAGTTATCCTCATACCAAGGATTTGTTTTTCAGCTCCCAAATCCTTCATTGCAAATGAATTTGCCAATTTTCTTTTGAGCACATTTATTTCCTGCATGTTAGACCCTGCAACAAGCATGTCATCTACATACAATAACAGTATAATATAGCTGCCATCATTTTTCCTTTTCAGATAAACACAATGATCAGAGTGACATCTAGTATAACCTTGTTCGGACATAAACTTGTCAAATTTTAGATACCACTGCCTTGGAGCCTGTTTTAAGCCATACAAGCTCTTCTTTAACCTGCACACCAATTTTTCTTTCCCTTTTACCTCATATCCTTCAGGTTGCTGCATGTATATCTCTTCCTCCAAATCTCCATGGAGAAATGTTGTCTTTACATCTAACCGTTCAAGATGTAAATCTTCTGCTGCTACAAGACTTAAGATAGTTCTGATTGAATTCATCTTAACAACAGGAGAAAATATTTCATCAAAATCAATACCTTTCTTTTGTGCAAACCCCTTCACCACAAGTCTAGCTTTGTACCTCTGTTTCCCTCCATCTTCTTCCTTCAGCCTGTAAACCCATTTATTCTGCAATGAATGGTAATTTCGAGCCGCATGTGTTTAGTCCTAGAATGAAATGCTGAGTTCTTTGCAAGATGAATGGCCCTTTGGCTATCACTGTATAGTGTTCCCATATCATGCTTCTTACCCAATTCATCCATAAACCTTTGTAACCAAATAATTTCTTTACTAGCCTCTGTAGCAGCAACATACTCTACTTCTATTGTTGAAAGTGCAACAACACTTTGGATTTTTGAAACCCAACTGACAGTTGTTCCACCTACAGTAAATACATATCCTGTAGTGCTCCTCCTGTTATCTCTGTCACCTGCCATATCTGCATCAACATATCCCCGTAGAGCAATGTTTGAACCACCAAAGCATAATGCTTGATTTGTGGTACCTCTCAAATATCTGAGAATCCATTTTACTGCCATCCAATGTTCTTTTCCTGGATTATTCATGTACCTGCTTACAACTCCCACTGCATGTGCAATATCAGGCCTTGTGCAGACCATTGCATACATTAAGCTTCCAATTGCTGATGCATATGGAACTTTAGACATATAATCCATGTCTTCTTGGGTCTTTGGGCACATCTCCTTACTAAGTTTTAAATGGCTAGCAAAAGGTGTACTAACTGGTTTTTCATTCTACATATTAAATCTTTTCAACACCTTTTCTATGTACTCATTTTGAGACAGTGTTAATTTGCGATTTTTCCTGTCTCTAGTTATCCTCATACCAAGGATTTGTTTTGCAGCTCCCAAATCCTTCATTGCAAATGAATTTGCAAATTTTCTTTTGAGCACATTTATTTCCTGCATGTTAGACCCTGCAACAAGCATGTCATTTACACACAATAACAATATAATATTGTTGCCATCATTTTGCCTTTTTAGATAAACACAATGATCAGAGTGACATCTAGTATAACCTTGTTCAGACATAAACTTGTCAAATTTTAGATACCACTGCCTTGGAGCCTGTTTTAAGCCATACAAGCTCTTCTTTAACCTTCACACTAATTTTTCTTTCCCTTTGACCTCATATCCTTCTGGTTGCTGCATATAGATCTCTTCCTCCAAATCTCCATGGAGAAATGTTGTCTTTACATCTAACTGTTCAAGATGTAAATCTTCCGCTGCTACAAGACTTAAAATAGTTCTGATTGAAGTCATCTTAACAACAAGAGAAAATATTTCATCAAAATAAATACCTTTCTTTTGTGCAAACCCCTTCACCACAAGTCTAGCTTTGTACCTTTGTTTTCCTCCATCTTCTTCCTTCACCCTGTAAACCAATTTATTCTTCTTCCTTCTTCTTCCATGGCTAGCTCCCACTTCTTCCTGCTTTCAACATGCATTTGTTCTTCATAACATTCAGGTTCACCAGAATCAGTCAACAATAAATAATATAATGAAGGAGAGTATCGTTCAGGGGGTCTACTTATCCTAGTAGATCTTCTAACACCACTTTCAGGTGTTTGAAGTGCTTGTTGCTGTTGTGGTGGTTGTTGCTGCTGTGGTTGTTGATTATTATTATTTTCAGGCACCTTTACTTTTTCAGTTATCTCATCAAGAACCGTGTATTCTTTGCTTTCTTTTTCCTGTTTCTTTTCCTGCAACTGATTCTTATACAAGACCTTTTCATTGAATATTACATCTCTGCTCCTAATGATTTTGTGATTTTCATAATCATATAAGCGATAACCAAAATCATTAGCACCATATCCAATAAAGGTACATTTTTTTGATTTTGCCTCAAGCTTTGTTCTATTTTCTTTATTAATATGGACAAAGGCCTCACAACCAAAAGGCTTTAAAAAAGAGTAGTTTACCTTTTTACCTGTCCATGCTTCCTCTGGAATTCCACCATCCAAGGAACTTGAAGGCCCTCTGTTTATTAGATAAACAACAGTATCTACAGCATTTTCCCAAAATTGTAAAGGCAATCCTGCGTGCAATCTCATGCACCTTGCACGCTCCATGATTGTTCTGTTCATCCTTTCTGACACACCATTTTCTTGTGGTGTTCTTGGAACTGTCTTCTCTCTACGAATTCCATGCTCTGAACAGTACCTATCAAACTCTTTGCTGCAATATTGACTTCCATTGTCTGATCGGAGACACTTCAACTTCTTTCCTGTCTCAATCTCAACCAAATCTTTCCATTTCTTGAAAGTATCAAATACATCAAATTTATTCTGAATACAATAAATCCATGTTTTTCTAGTTGCATCATCAATAAAAGTAACATAATAATGAGAGCCACCGAGAGATGATACCTGAGCAGGTCCCCATACATCTGTATGCACAAGCTCCAATTTTTTTCTCTTCTTTTCTTTCCCAACTCTGAGAAATCTGACTCTCTTCTGTTTTCCATAAATGCAATTCTCACAGAAATCCAAATCAACATTCTTCAAACTTGGCAACAAATTTCTTGAGTGGAGAATCTTCATTCCCTTCTCACTCATGTGTCCGAGCCTATGATGCCATAATGCTGCATCTGCTCCTTTGGAAGTTAAAGCATTAACAGAGTTAGAAATACCATTGCATAAATGCAATGTACCAACCTTTTCGCCTTTTGCTATTACCAGGGCTCCTTTGGTGACCTTCCAAGTTTTATCTGTGAAAGTTGTCACACAACCTTCACCTCCTAACTGCCCTGTTGAAATCAGATTTTTCTTCAGATCTGGAACATGCCTTACCTCCTTTAGTAGCCATTGGTTTCCATTCTGTTGTTTTACAAGAACTTTACCTATTCCAACAATTTTACAGGGTTTATCATCACCCAAACGAACTTGTCCAAAATCTCCTTGAACATAGTCATGAAAATATTTCTTATCAGGTGTGGCATGGAATGAAGCCCCCGAATCTACAACCCAAGAATCAGTAACATTTTCGAAAGAAAGAATCAAAGCATCTTGTAACACATCACCTGTCACATTTGCTTCATGATTGTTTTCTTGCTGTGTGTCTCCTTCTTTTCCCTTCCGAGATCTACAGTCTTTCTTTAGGTGTCCTTTCTTTCCGCAATTCCAGCACACTATCCCCGATCTGGACTTGGATCTGCCTTTCCTTGATTTACTGCAATATCCCAAGCTCTTTCCTCTTTCCATTCTTCTTCCCCTAGACTCTGCACTCAAAGCATTACCCGATGTTTCACCGGAGCTTTTCCGTCGCATTTCCTCGCTAAGGATAGCACCCACAACATCATCAAACTTTAAAGTACTAGATCCAGAGACAAAGTTACTAATGGCCATTACTAAACCATTCCAACTCTCTGGCAATGAGCACAAGAATAACAGAGCTCTAACTTCATCATCAAAGTTTACCCCTACAGAACTTAACTGACTGGTAACTGTATTAAAATCATTTAAATGGTCCGCAACAGATCCACCTTTCGACATCTTCATAGTAAATAAACATTTCATAAGAAATATCTTGTTTGAGGCCGAGGGTTTTTCATATAGTTTCGCCAATGCCTTAATCAAACCCTTTGTTGTTGTTGCCTTCAAAATATTGAAGGCTATCGACGCCGCGAGGCACAACCGTACTGTTCCGAGTGCCTTTCTATCAAGAATATCCCATTTTGCGTCTGTCATAGTCGTCGGCTTCTTTGTTTTTTCACTCAGTGGTAGGTACAGATCTTTAGCGTATAATCCTCGAAAAACATTCAGGTAGCAAGTAAGCACAATATTTAAAATATTAAATGTTAAAGACTTATGTAAACTAATACAAAGTCTATTGTGTGCAAAGATTAAGTCATTTGTTTGCAAGTTTTCATGCTTACTAGGCTAAAACTCGAGATAGGTGAAGGAAACTTGGTTAGTGAAAAAATTAATCCACAACCAAGAAGGGTCAGAGAACCACCTCCAAGAGCCCTTGAAGCAGCTACAAGCACGTCTTCAAAAGAAGGAGAAGCTCTTGAAGAGATGGATCCCAAGGAAGAAGAAAGGGTATTCTGGAAAGCTTTCTTGAATATGACTGAAATGGTAAGGATCCTGTATCAAGAAAGAAATGATAGGATTACTAGAGAAGGGTCTAAAAACCAGAAATAAGGAGATGGTTCCTTAGGAGGAAAGAAGAGAAATGATCAGTCTAAGAAAGGACATGGAGGAAATGGTGATCCACCATCTCCATCTTCATCCACTTCCTCTACATCATCTTCCTCGACTTCGGTAAATCAGTCTCATAAGTTGAAAACCACTTGTAAAAATCATTTTTTAAAGATTGATTTAAAATTTGAATTTCCTATGTTTAACGGTGAAGTCAATGCAGAGAAACTAGACAATTGGATCTGACAATTCGAACTTTATTTAAGGATTCAAAACCTTTATGATGACGACACCAAGATACAACTAGCCTTGCTGAGAATGGATGGAGCGGCATTGGTATGGTGGGAAGCCAAGACCAAGGATGAAATCAACAAAAATGGTAAGATTGTTTTATCATGGACTGAATTTATTACTGCAATCAAGAATAAATTTAGGAGAAGAGCAGTCTTATTAGGGGCAGACTTACAAAGTCAAGATACTTTGCTAAAATATATAGGTGGTTTGCACAATTACCTTAAACATACTATCCTTATGTTCAATCCTACTAGTCTAGAAAAAGTTTGTGCACAAGCTATGCATTTAGAGGCTAGAGGGAAAAACACTTTTGATGAGGGTAGGAACAAGCCTTTCAAAGGGAAGAAAAAAGATAAAACCTTTAAGGGAAAAGGTAAAAATAATGCATCTATCAAACAAGAGGGTGAAAAATTCATTTGTAAAAATTTTTCAAGAAAGGGCCATGAAGAGAAAAACTGTTGGAAATTACATCCTAAAAAAAGAAATCAGTTTAAGAAAAACAAGGGAAAGAAGAAAATTGCAGCTACTACAACTACACCTCAAGATTTAGGTGATGATTCAGGGGATGAAACCAAAATTGCAACCATGGGTTTGAAAAGTATGAAGGGAATGGAAACTGAAACTAAAGCAAGCACTAGTACTCCAAACTGTCATGTACAAGCTCCTAATGAGGAAGAAAGAATTGAATTGTTCCATGTGAGGGTAGTCTCAAAACATACTAAAATTGACACACTGTTTGACAGTGGGTCACAAGAAAATCTCATATCAGAAGACTTGGTAAAATAGCTAAAACTTGAGACCAATCCACATATAAAGCCTTATCCACTTGGGTGGATATTCAAGGATGCAAATTTACAAGTCTCAAGAAAGTGCATATTGCGATTCGCAATAACTGCACACTTTATTGACACAGTTGAACTTGATGTGGTGTCGCTTGACATATCAGGAATTGTTTTGGGAAGTCCTTACTTATTTGACAGGAAAGCGATCTTCCATTTCCATGAAAATAAATATCATCTCTTTAAGGATGGCAAGGAGTTCATTGTCAGAGCACATCACAAGAAGGCAAATACAGAGATGGTAAATGCGGGACAGGTAAAAAGGCTAGAAAATTCTAGTAAGAGTTTTGTACTTCTAATGGTTAAGCCCAAGGTTGATATGAATCATGAGTCATTTTAAAATTGTGATTCCAAGCTTAAATCAGATTTATATGATCTATTTGATGCACATCATGAGATGTTTCAGGAACCGACAGGTTTACCTCCTAAAAGGGAGATTCAGCATGAAATCCATTTACATCAATATTGTCCTCTTCCTAACATCGACATGTACTGCTTGTCTATCATGGAGAAAGCTGAAAACAAGAGGCAAATTAAAGACTTGTTGGACAAAGGATTCATAAGACCAAGCACTTCGCCATGTGGGTCACTGATAGTGTTGATTCCAAAGAAATATGGAACTTGGCGCATGTGTGTGGACTTTAGAGCTTTGAACAAAATAACGGTAAAGAATCATTACCCACTTTCAAGGATATATGATTTGTTGGATCAGCTCAAAGATGCTAAATATTTCATTAAGTTAGAATTACGTAGTGGTTATCATCAATTTAGAATTGTAGAAAGTGACATTTGGAACACATCATTTAAAACCAAACAGGGACTCTTTGAGTTGCTTGTTATGTCGTTTGGTTTATGCAATGCACCTGCGAATTTCATGCGGGTAATGGATGATGCCTTAAGTCCTTTTCTTGATGATTTCATTATTTTCTACTTAGATGACATATTAATTTTTAGCAAGACTAGAGAAGAGCATGTCATGCATGTTAAGAAAGTATTTGATATTTTGAAGAAAAATAACTTATTTCTTAAAATGTCAAAGTTTCAATTTGGAAAGACTTCCTTGGTTTATTTGGGACACATAGTAGAAGGACGCAATTTGACAATTGATCCTTCCAAAGTAGAAGCCATTGTGAATTGGCCTACTCCCAATCCATTACATAGGTAATAATTTTTTTGGGTGCAGCTCAGTATTGGAGGAAGTTTATTTCTAACTTCTCTGCCATAGCAACTCTTATGCATGCAGTGACTAGTGTGAATTGTGCTTTCCAATGGGGAGGCAAGCAATATAAAGCTTTTGATTCTTTAAAAGAGAAGAGAAGTTCAGCTCCAGTCCTTTCATTACCGGACTTGAGACAACCATTTGAGATTCAGACAAATGCTAGTGATTACGCCATGGGTGCAGTTCTCTTACATCATGGTAAGCCTATTGCATTTCATTCTGAGACATTTAATGGTGCTATTGTGAATTATCCTACATATGATAAAGAGTTGTATGCATTGGTACAAAGTGTAAAAAAATGGAAACACTATTTGATGGGAAAAGAAATAATTTTTCATACCGACCATCAGCCTTTACAGTAGTTGCAATTGCAAAGTAAATTGCAGCAGTCACGACATTTCAGATGGATGGGTTTTCTACAACAATTTCACTTGTTAATAAGGTAAAAGAAAGGTATTCCCAATAAGGTTGCTGATATGATTTCAAGTCCTATTATTAGTGCTAGTACTTTGCTTAAGAATGATTCTATTGTACATGAGAGCTACATAGAACAGTATGCATCAGATGTTGATTTTAAGGATGTGTATGCTAACTTGAGTGAAGGGAATCATGTTGAGGAGAATGATTATAATTTTCATAATAATTTGTTGTTTCATATGAGCAAGTTATGTATACCACAAGGGGAGAGACTAAGCATCATGAGAGATGCTCATTCTTCTCTCATATCTAGACATTTCTGGGTAAGAAAAACGGTGACATATTTACAAAGGTATTGTTATTGGCCTCGCATGATAGATAGTGTTTCTCGTTTCATTAGAGGTTGTTAATTATGTGCTACAAGAAAACCTAGCAATAGGAAGCTTGGTTTATATACACCATTTCCAGTACCTTCTAGACCATGGGAAAGTGTTTCTATGGATTTTGTTGGAGGGCTATCGTTATCTAGAAAGCAGCATGATTATCTTTATGTAGTAGTTGATCGTTTCAATAAGATTTGTATTCTTATGCCATGTAAGAAATCTATAACTACTAAAAACAATGTTGATTTATATTTTCAACATGTATGGGTTTATTATGGCTTGCCTACTTCTATTGTTAGTGACAGGTATTCCAGCTTTGTGGGAAATTTTTGGTCCAATTTATGGAAGATGATGGACACCAAATTGAAGAAGAGTACTGCTTTCCATCCACAAACAGATGGCCAAACAGAGGTAGTGAACATAACCATTGTACATCTTTTGAGAGGTTATTGCAGCAACCATCCCAAGCTTTGGGATGAGCATTTTCATTACATTCAGCATGCTTACAACCGGGCGAAGCACTCTTCTACAAATACTTAACCTTTTGAAGCTTGTTTTGGGTATTTGCCTAAGTCACCTTTAGATTTCATTCTTGAGAAGGATGTGGCCATTGATGGTCATAGTGACATTGACAAAGCTCACATGTTCATTGAAATAATTCAGCTCATACATCAACAAGTTCAAGAATAGCTTGAAAAAAGTCAAGGAAAGTACAAGGAGAGGCATGACAGGCACAAAATTGATCATAAGTTTCAAAAAGGGGATAAAGTATGGCTGAATATTAGTAAGGAAAGAATGCAAGGAGAACATAAACAATTGAAGCCTATTCATTATGGTCCATTAAAGATCCTTAAAAAAGTCAGAAATAATTATTTTCAATTAGATTTTCCTTCATACATCCAAATGTATTCT
The DNA here is from genome assembly GCA_034641835.2 of Pinus albicaulis. Lineage (NCBI taxonomy): Eukaryota > Viridiplantae > Streptophyta > Pinopsida > Pinales > Pinaceae > Pinus > Pinus albicaulis. Next base: position 298,396,877 of record CM076575.1, read on the forward strand.
GTTGTGAAGGTGGAAAATTTACATTTGTATGAACCTCCTTTAATTTTTTATTATGAAAGTAAGATTCAACTACCATGCATAGAAGATTTCTGGCTAGAATTTTTGGATGAATTGAAAGAGGATGCTATTCTTGACAGAAGGACACGCACTTCAAGGAGGGGAAATGTTGATTATGTTTGGGTTAGTCTTAAAGGCAGCAAACCGTGTAAGGAAAAGTGGATTGAGGTGGAAAAGGTGTGAGTCCTGTACCCTCATCTTCTTAATAGGTAATTGAAGGCTTTTGGGGTCCAAAAGATTCCCAATGGGGAGGTGTGATCAGGTGATCATGTCCTAAGTGAAGAAAATTCTCAAAATTTGAACTGCTCAGAATTGGTTGAAACCAGAATGACTGGATAGGCCTCGCTGATATGATCCTGGCACCATGAATGACAGTCAAATCCAACACTATATGTGAAATTTATTCAAGTTTGAAATTCACAATTTCCTTCAAAAGTCCAGTTTAACCAGGGTTGACTTTGATTAAAAAATATTAAGAAAAGAATATTCCACAGAATATTCCAAGAATATTCCATGGAATATTCCCTTAGCAGCATATCACAGCTTGACACTTGGTAGCTTCAGATGGGAGGATTTGATTGATAGTTTGTTTTTTACCAATCAGCATCTACCACGTGGCAGGCCTAGAGGCCACCATGTGGCCCCAAGACTGAAATAATTGCAGTGGTAAAATTTTTGGCACTTAACAAGATTCGACCCCAGGTCAGGTGGCCACCAGCCCACAGGCCCGATCGGCTCGCCCGCGCTATGGTTCTTAATTACCATAAGTCACATCACGTATTTAAACTTTATCAAAAGTATGGTTGGGGCAGAAAGGGGGCCAACCCCTAAGGGCCAGCCCCCTATACACAGGACCACATGTCCAAAACCTTGGGCTACAAGACCACCAATGGTTAAGTTAAATACAGATATGTTCACATGAGCTGCGGCGGAAGATATGTGATAACGTTAATGCCACGGTTATGAAACCGTTGGTTCAAACTATTAGTCCAGTGGGTTCGGACGGTCCATGTGACCACCGATCCATAAACGTTTAATGCCACCCAAGCCGTGAACTAAAACTGGAGTGGAGCCCCCATTTTCGGCGGAAAGTGCTATTTTAGTGGAGCTAACTATAGTAACTCCAAAGTTAGTGGAGTTTTTTTGGGGTATTCTTAGCATTCTGGAGCCATTAGAATAGGTTGTAGAGCTACCAGAGGTGTCTTTCAGCCATTTTTACTTCAGATAATCTTGGGGAGCCATTAGGGCCTTCAGAGAAATGGAGCTACATTGGACCACACTTCACTATTTTAGGTGAAATCAAAGTTATTATTAACTTCTTTCTGTCTTCTGAATTCATTTTCACGGTTGGTTTGGTCTGTTTAGGCCTTTTTCTCACTGTATTACCAATTTGAGCATAATAATATATCAAGGACATGCCCATTGGGAGCCTTGGACACCACAGATGTAGCCCAGGAGGGGTGAACTGCCTCATCATGTTGTTGTGTTTTTATGGTGAAGTTTTTCTACTATGTTATTCAAATTAAAGTTGTTAAATAGTAAATTAAAACAACACTCCCTCACACCAAATTTCATAAACAATTAACAAAAACACTTTGTTTCACTTGCAAGACTATCCAAACGCTTTGTACACTTAATTTAATGGAAATGAATACTTTGAATAGAAAAACAAATACTTTCATTTTCAGATCAATATAACTCCAGAAGAAGCTTGGAAGTCACTTTCATGTTTTTGGAAATGATGCTTGGGCCCATATTCCATATGAGAAACATAAAGCCTTAGAACCTAAGAGTCAAAAATGATTTTTTGTTGGATAGTCTTAAGATGTCAAAGGATATAGACTTCTTCAACCAAAATCCAAAAATATTATCATTATAACATATGTAAAATTTGATGCAAATATATCGACCTGCGAGCCTAGTTTGGCAAGTGTGCACCTTTAGCCTGTGAGCCTGATTCGGCATATGCGCCACCTCTCTCTCTCTCTCTTCTATTTTTAATACAATTCCTTCTAGTTCAAATGATGACAGCGAGGATGAAAATCCTCCTACACCTCTTGAAATTGTTACTTATACTCCATCGCTTCCAAGATGGGTCCACTCTACTCGGGATACAGCAGGTTCTCTTGCAGGTGACCTTGCCGATCGGCGACGTACACATTCTCAGTTCAAAAGAGCCTCTTCCTTATTGGCTCAAGTTCCAGAAAAAAATTGATCCATAAACCTTTGAAGAAGCCTCTGGTCATCCAGATTTGGATGAAGCTATGAATGAAGAGTATCGTTCCTTATCGGCAAACAATACTTGGGTTCGTGTTCCTCTTCCAAAAGGAAGAAAACTTGTCAGATGAAAATGGGTTTACAAAACCAAGTTTGGACCAGATGGAAAAGTGGATAGACATAAAGCTCATCTTGTTGCTGAAGGATTTTCACAAGTTGAAGGCATTGACTATACTGAAACCTTCGCCCCTGTTGCCAAAATGAATTATATCCACCTTGTTCTTTCCCTTGTTTCCTCCTTTAAATGGGAAGTCCATCATATGGATGTTAAATCCACCTTCTTACATGGAGATTTTCATGAAGAAATCTACATGGAACAGCCCCCTGGCTTTATCCAAAAAGACTCCAGCCTTGTTTGTCGCCTTAGGAAGTCTCTCTATGGTCTCAAACAAGCACCTCGGGCTTGGTATGCCAAAATGGATAGATTTCTCTTAGATAATGGCTTTTCTAGGTGTCATTCTATATGCCCATGCCTGTGAAAGTGGGTAAGTCCTTCACCATCCTTGTTCTTTATGTTGATGATCTTATCCTTACTAGTAGTGATCCCAACCATATAAACCATGTGAATTCTAGCCTCAAAAAGAAGTTTGAAATGACAGACTTAGGACACTTGCATTAATTCCTTTGTCTTCAAGTCTTGCAATCCAAAGAAGGTATTACCCTCTCTCAGTCCAAGTATGCATGTGACCTTCTATGCCACTTTCATATGGAAGACTGTAAGCCAGCCCCTTCTCCCTTTCAGTCCGTAGTCAAGCTTTCAGTCACTTGTACTACCCCTAAATTTGATGTTACCTTATACCGTCAACTTGTTGGTAAACTTTTGTATCTAACCCATACCTGTCCCGACCTTTCCTTTGCCATTTGTCTTGGCACTCCATTTATGCACCAACCTCATGAAAGTCACTAGAAAGAAACTATAAGAATACTTCAATATATTCGAGGTACAATTTAGTTTGGGATTCATTACGGTGTAGGAGCATCTCCATTGTTGATTGGTTTCACTGATTCTGATTGGGCTGGTGACCCTAATGATTGAAGGTCTACTTCATGATATGTATTCACTCTTGGTTCAGGACCTATTACTTGGTCTTGTAAGAAACAAAGTGCCATATCTCTTTCTTCGGCCGAAGCAGAGTATCGTGGTGCAGTTGAAGCCAATAAGGAAGCCATGTGGCTTCATCACATCCTATCTGAATTTGGTCTTCGTCAGCAGCATCCAACTACAATTTAGTGTGATAATCAGAGTGCCATTCAACTATGTAAAGATCCAGTTCAACATCAATGTATTAAACACATTGAAATCCACATAAAATTCATTAGAAATCTCATTCATGATCATGTTCTTGAAGTGTAGTATTGTCCAACCAATGATCAAGTAACCAATATCTTTACGAAGGCTCTCACAGAAGAGAAGTTTACCAAACTTCGATCCATGCTTGGAGTTTAGGAAAGTTGTCATTAAGGGGGGATAGGCTCTAATGCATCCTTCCTTCTCCTATTGTGTCACTTTTGTAAATCCTTCAATCCTATCCCAATTTGTTCTTAAGGGGGCATGTTAGGATATTTTGACACATAGGAAATAGGCTCATTTTGTGTCACCTTTGTAAATCCTTCAATCCTATCCCAAGTTGTTCTTAAGGGGGGATGTTAGGATATTCCAACACATAGGAAATAGTTAAGAATAACTTAGTCTAGTGTAGAGTTAGGTAAATTGTGTTTCTTTAACATGTACATTTGTAACTTATAATCCGACGGTCACGATTTGTAGTGATCTGACAATTATCTCTCACCTCGGTATTAACGACACTTGATCCATGGCTTGACACTCGATTAGTCCATGATCTCTATTTAAAGAGCATGGAGGGTCATTTTTCCGAGTAACTATTTATGAGAGAAACATATGTGCTTTTATTTTTATATTAATAAATTGCCTAAAGCGACCACATTGGCTTATGGCTTAGGCGGTGAATTTGAAATCCTCTTTGAGGGTTTAACCACGTGATTATACGAGGTGTACTAATTTGTGATGTTTGTGAGCGGTGACCTTTGGTTCTTGATCTAAGGAACTTACCCTATAATTCTACATTTATGCCATGTGCCATTTGTTTAGTTTTCCCATTGTTCGAATTAGTCATCTCATGTTTTAATTTGAATTTCGTAATTAGCTTCATACATTAAAGTTCTTACCCATGAGTAATAATATTTCCACGTCATGGCTTTTTGATTGGTTTCATTCCATACTTACCCACCAGTGACATGTCCTTGGCTACTATATATTCAATGTCATTTTAATGTCAACTCCTACCTTATTTATTATTACAGTTACGATGGCCTGAGGTGTCATCGTTATGGTAAGTGTGCAAGACGTGTATTACATGCCTCAGTAAATGTTTCAGTACCTCCCATGTGACATTTTACATTCGTATTAAATTTGTAGATATTTAATTTTCATCGAGATTTGGTTTAATGATATGAAGGTAAACGTTAACTAAATCCTCGAAATCCCACCCCATCAGTTCCCGCTTCTTCTCAATCTTGTGATGTGTGGATGGCGGGATTGAATCTTTGATTAGGGTTCTTTACTTTCACAGAAATTGCTTTACCACTTCACTTGTCGTTTGAGACTGTCCAATGTATTTTTCTTCAAGCTCCTCCGCATGAAGGTTGAATGGAAGGACGCTCTGCCACCATTCCATCACGTCTTAGCACTGGTACGATTTTTTTAGGTAAATCATGCTTCCCTTATGTTGCAGAATTCGGTTACAGTAGAAATTGTTTCCCTTTCAGTTAATTGTTTATGTACCTCTCTTCTATGGCTTATATTATTATAAATAGATAGTGAGTATGAATGTCTGCATTTTTCGTTTACCTTTGTATTGGATATATGGCTAGAGATTTCGTAATTTATTGTTTATGCTCTTGGAAATTTTGCATTGGAATATGTTTTAGTTTTATCTATGAACCCTCCAAAGGTCCCTCCCATGGAATATGGATGCGGCCTTTCTGTGGTTCTCATTTTTCTCTTCAGCTTCGTATGAATTGGGGTTTCCCCAAATTTACATACGTTATAATTCTTATTGCATGTAATTAATAAAATTTCTGAACCCATATGACATAGTGTCGAGTTCAGTCTCGATGTCCACTTCTAGTGGCAGATTGTTTTCATTTATTTACACAAATTTTTCTCATTAAAATTATCATATCGTTGATAAAATGATTTTCGTTTGCCTCATGTTTTGACAGTGGTTAATATATTTTTCCGCATTTGTATTTGGTGATGAGAAATCCAACACAGATTTCCCTAGTTCCTTTCTGAACTGTGAGGACCTTTTCTTTCAACCATTTCGATCTCCAGGATGTCGTTACACTTCGTCCCTCAGTTTGAAGGGTTTCATTTTTCCCATGCGTTTTCCATGGGTGCACTACTATGCTAAATTTTCGTTCACAATGTTTTTCTTTAAGCGACATCGCTTTAGTTATTTTATATTATTCACTTAAATACGCTATCTAAGCGTTACTTGTTTTATTGTGAATACATATGGGATTTTCGTGAATGCAAAGCTTGATAAGGTAACTCGTTTTCCTTAGGTAGTTCAATTTGACATTTAATTTATCTGTCCCTGATAATGTTAATTAAATTCTAACTGATTTTCTTGTCATGCACATGTGCGTCTAATTTATAGGTATTCCTCTCACTATTGACGTACTTGCTTCACTCAGCAACTCTTCTCCTTCTTGACAGTGAACCTTTAATTGTGAACATGTTGGTATTGTTGTTTTCTGGAGGTCTCTTCTGCACTAATCTTCACTTTAGTTTTATCGCAGATGTACCTTGTTATTTTACAGAGACCATAGTATCAAATATGTTGTTTTATTTACTTTCAAATTTTGACTGTAATATATATGGATATATTTCTGCGTATAGACCCAAGACTGGACGATTCAAACTTTTCTATAATTTCTCACTATCCAAAAATATTGTAACTGTATTTTTCTATTAAGAGTTTACTCTACTATTGTAGTTGAAGAAGTTAACCTTCAAATGAAATAGTATACAACATGCATGTATATTTTTAATATGGATATATGTATATCTCCTTTCTATGTTTGAATAGCTGAAATATTTATACTTCCTCTACTAAATTTGATAAAATTGTTTTATCTTTGTTGTAGGTAGTCATGATAATGTAACATCATTTAATTTTGTTTAAGAATTTCCTGGGTATAATATAACCCTGTATGCATCTCTAATATCACATTATTTTCTTTTATTACTATTATTGTACTCTAGTACAGAAATTAGTAATGTTTTTATGTCTCTTCTTATATACATGTCTTATGTCCTAAATTTTTCTCATAGTTAATTTAATTTACTCTATCAATAATCCTGTTGGATGTTCATATGAAGAGTACATAATTCTAAGGTTTTTCTTGAAATCACTTTTAGAAGTTATGCCATTTCTATTGCATTCAACTCTGAATAATTTGTAAATGGTTAGGACAGAAATGGATTTGAATTGATATATCAATACAGTAGGCTATAATACTACCAAAAGAATTTTTTTATTTCAAACAACACTCAAAGTTTTGTTTCAGTATACTAAATTCTTATACATACTTTTATGCAATAATATATGTGCCCCTTATCTCATTGTGTATAATGTTATGACTGAGATCTAAACTTAATTTATGTTTACTGATATTTTATTTTTGAGATTCTAGTCAAATAATACTAACAATTTAACCACCTGGATGCGGGTGTTTCAGTCTGCATTGATGAGCCCGACTGGGCGTGGTAGCGCGTGGCATGCCCACTTGGCTACCTGTAGGCAACATTTATGCCCCGTTTACGTTCATCTAATGTGTGCCTCTTCCGACGTCGTCACCCTACGCGGCATTAATGCCGGTGGGGATGCCAAGACGACCAGCCTCTTAACTTACCTCTGCTCGGCTCATCGTCCCCATTCTGCAATTTGGTGTTTGGGCTCCTGGTATGGTCTCATTGTTGTTCACAGGTATTCATGCCGATGCTCTTCCGACCAGTGGCTTCCCGGTGCTCTTAGGACGCCGAATTGTCGAGAAGACACACCTCTGTGGGTCAAAGATGCCATTTGGGTTGCTGTTTTGACTTACTTCCCGGCTTAAATTTCTCTCACAGTCCATTTTGTTCCCTTCTTTCACTTTCTCTGCCTAGTCTCTTGGCTCCTGCCCTGCCTCTGCTGTCTTCTGTTTTCCCATTTCCTTCTCCTCGCCACCGTGCCACCATGCCCAGGCTTCGGCATAGATTGTGATGTCGTCGCAGTGGTTATAGGGGTCGTGACACCAGCGAACACCGCTCTCTCTCCATCAATTCTCCGTCGTCCTCCTCGGAAAGCCCCGGTAGCCGCTCCCCCCCTGTGCGTAATCGTCGTGGAAGAGGCCGTGGAAGCCGCTCCACCTCTTCCCCTCTGCGAGGTTCTGATGTCTCCTGGACGCCTATGGCCCCCTGTCCAGCCGTCTCAGCCACTCTTCATAGCCCCTCCACGGCAGTCTTCCATTACCGTTGCGATTCCAATCGCCCCCTGGTCATCGCTACTGTCACGGTGTCCTTCAAAGAAATCCCTGGAGTCCCTCCAGACCCCCCTCCGATGACGCTCCCAGTCAATCTGCAAGCACCTCTGTCTTCCTCGCTTGCCCCTCAGGCTATGGGAAAAATTTCCTCCCACAAGGCTGGGGACAGCAGTTCGAATGTTCATCAAGAAGTTGGATTGCAGGTTGCAAGGCGTGAGACTGGCGCAGATGCACTTCAAAGCTGTCCGAGCCACAACGATGAGGGTGTTGGATGGTGCAGAATTGAAGAAGAATCGCCCTCAAGCGACTATGGTCTCTAACGTCTTCGTTCTGGTCCATGTAATTTTGCTTAGTCTCTATGAATTTTTGTTGTTTATATTCACTTCAGGTTTTGATGTGTCCGTGCTAAGTGCCTCTGTCGAGGCAGTTTTAGAACTTCTGTCGGGTCGGTTCTTATATAATTTTTGCATGTCAAAGCTGGTTTCCTCAGTCGAGGAGCACTCAAACGTTTTTTGGGCTGGTTTCCCCTCGAGGGCGGTTCACTTCCTGTTATTTTGCTGACTGATTTCCTCTGAAGGCCATGTACTTGTTGTATATTATGTTTCACTAATAGATTGAAATTTACCTAGAAAAAAAAATACTAACAATTTAACTATTTAAATAGAATAGAAAAATACTCTGTTAGAATCCTAACCCCAGATTTAAATCTATCACCAGGTTTAGAAACTCTAGGAGTTGGATCTAACCAAACTTGTCCATACAACCATACAAATTCCAGTGTTACTACTATAACATAATTTGTTAAATGTATGGGCCTTTTATAGATCATTGTACTAAATGATAATTAAAATATGTAAAATCTAAAAGTTTAACTCCAGAAATTTTACATATATCTCTTAACAATTTTCTAATCAGATTTCAGTCAACACATATGCGAAACCCATATCAAACAATAAAATTCTAGTTAGGTGTACATACCAACTGCTCTAGCTAGTTTCCACCCAACCGTAGAGTTCTCTCTCCATAACTCACCTTCGAGCCAAGACCTTAGCTCCCAGTGATAGACAACCCTTTGTCTATCCTGGAGTAGCTTATTTAAGCTTTGCTTTCCCTAGCCTATTCCAATTACTGCATACAGTAATTTCAGGATGCTTTCTTCATGTTTTTCTTAGGCTTTCCCTCTGTTTCTTCCATAGAGGTACTTTAAACTTGCATTTTCCACTTTTCCATCTTTTTCCACCTCTTCCAAATATTTTCCTCTTTACTGGGGAATATTAGATGTTTATCTCCTTTTTTTTTTTTTTTTTAACTTATTTTATTCCTTCCAAGGATTGTCTAGAAGGTGTGGGAAAGTCTCATAACCTTATCCACATCCTCATGGATTTAGGTTTCAGATCTCAATTCTCAATCTAGTCATTGCACGCATAATTTTTCATTTTATTTATTAATAAAATAAATCCACATAATAGTTCTCCATCGGGGTCCACTTGCCCATTTGGACTTGTCCAATTGTCAGATTAAAAGCATAAAAACTTGGGGTGTTACATAACTTTTCCACTTCTGTTCTAACTGAGTCCGCCATGCATGAGTCACCAACCATCCTAGGAATTATGTAACTCCTCTTGCCCAGTAATTTTCCAAATCCGTTCACTAAAATAAAGTGATCCAAGAGAATAAGTTGATATTTGTTTTTGGATTATTATTAAGGGCTAATAATAATCGACGTGCATCTATTTTTAGATTGAAGATCTATAAATAGACTTCGCCCAATATTCTAAAAATAGAATTTCATCTATTTTTGACATTTGACCAACCATCTACAAATAGCATCCTGCAACTTATTGAATATTCTCACCATGTCTAAAAATAGACATACACCTAAAAATAGTCTGTGGGCCCCACTTAGTGGAGGTTCTTAATTTTCACTAAGCTCAACATCTTGTTCAATCTCAAAATAATAATGCTCAACTATTTATATTAATATTTTTACAAATAATATCTAAAACAAAATTACTCCTCTCAACTCTAAAACCATATATATATATATATATATATATATATATATATATATATATATATATATATATATATATATATATATATATTCCATTTTATGTAGTTTCACAATTGGCTTTGTAATTTTCTTGAACATTTTTGAATTACTCACATCAAAATATTTATGATTGATGTTTCGCTCATTTTCATTTCTATCTTAAGGATAATCCACACTTACTGAATCAACCATGTACATTTTAAATTTTAATAAAATAATATTTTATTACTTATTTTACAATAATTTTATTCCATTACAATTTTCAAAGACGATTATTCATATATAAATAAAACATTTTATTTTCAAATTTAATAATGTTAAATTGAAGTTTATAATAATATGTTTTAAATAAAAAATATATTATTTTTATTATTATTACTTAAATTTGTTTTCAAATAGAATTTAAAATGGTTTTTTTAATATTTAATATATACTTTTTAAATATTGATGTAATATATTTTAAATTTAAGTTAAAAATTATTATATATTTTTTAATTTTATTGTATATAATTTTGATTAAGTTTTAATAACTAAATGTAGGAATTTATAGGGTAAGTTCCGTAAATCAAAAACCAAAATTCACCAGCTCACAAAGCAGTTAGCGATTAGAAATCAGTACATTAGTATTATCACGTGGTTAAAACCCTCGAAGAAAACAATCCACGTCCAGCCAACACGACAACTTGAAATCGGTACATTAGTATTATCCGTGGTTCAAACCCTCGAAGAAGGAAACAATCCACGTCCAGGCCAACCAACGACCATTGAAATTCATTAATATAAAATGAAAAGTTTCATATGTTTGTCTCATAAACGGTTCTGGGACAAATGACCCTCCATGCTCTTTAAATAGAGATCATGGACAATTGGGTGCTAGAAGCGGATCAAGTGTCGTTAATAATGAGGAGGAGTGAAGAGATCACTACAAATTGTGACGAGTCGGATTATAAGTTACAAAAGTACATAGTAAAGAAACACACTTTATATAACTCTACACTAGACTAAGTTATTCTTAACTATTTCCTATGTGTCAGAATATCCTAACATTATCTATGTTTTGTGAAAACTTGTAGTTATAATTTTTTTTTAATCTTTGATAAGACATTTTAAGTAATGTTATAAAAAAATTTCATGGATTTAACATTGTGTTAGTGTATTAGAAAGTTTTTTGCATATTAACATACCACTAGGTTGATTCATCATTACATCGACATATCATAATGCTCAGGGTTTGGGGAATGAAAAACATGAAATCACCCATATGAAGAGGCTCAACTATAGTAGGAAGCCAACAAAATTGGACCCATACGGGGGAGCTACATCACTAGGATTTTCCACGTAGTTGTACAAAAGGGTGAAATTTTAGAGACTTTGTGTTAGGAACTTAAAATGAGATGAAATTTATATCGTAAGAAAGTTCTCAATTATCCAAACATGATAGTGGTATTAGAAATGTGATTTAAGGTTATGAGAGAAATAATACTTTGAGCCCATCTTTGTAATAAACCTTAAAGGAGAAGTCTAATTACACTCCACAACCCTAATATTGCATTAGGTGTTTGAGTGTGTTACAATAATTACGCATCATTATAGATGTCATTGAAACCTTTAACATGTGCTACCTTGGTATTCTTTTCCATCCAATGTTTCTATGTGGAATCTTATATTAAACCTTCTAAAATGGAATGGAGAGAATAGTTTGCTACTTCTCTTCATGTTAGGAATGTAGTTTAAATACTAATTTGTTGCGATTATTTCTCTTTATCATATTAACCTATTTTCTCTTGAGATAACTATAAATTTGAAGCTGTCTCGCTTTTTAACACGTAGCTTAATAATTGTATATGGAAAATAAGTTGTAGTGTCAAATTTCCCTTTTTGTTCTTGACTTAAGGTTTGGCTTATCAAATTACAAATTAGTAATAATGTTTAACTATTTATATTAGTATTTTTACTAATAATATTTTAAAAAAATTACTCCTCTCAAAATATATATATATATATATATATATATATATATATATATATTCCATTTTATGTATTTTCACAATTGAGGCTTTTTGCAAGGAGTAATTTTGTTTTGTTTGTTTTGACATTTCTAGATTACTCACATCAAAATTTTTATGGTTGATGTTTCTCTATTTTCATTTCTGTTTTAAAAATAAGCCACACTTACTGAATCAACCATGTACATTTTAAATTTTAATAAAATAATATTTTATTATTATTAAAATAATAATAATAATATATTATTATTATTATTATTATTTAAATTTGTTTTCAAATAAAATTTAAAATGGTATTTTAATATTTAATATATAATTTTTAAATATTGATTTAAATATATTTGAAATTTAAGTTTAAAATTATTATATATTTTTTAATTTTATTGTATGTAATTTTGATTAAGTTTTAAGAATTAAATGCGTTTTATAAATATAATATTTTTTTTTAATATATATATATGTGAGAATATTTTAATTTATTTTATTGTGTTATATATATATATATATATATTAAAAAACTATTTTAACGTTTTGAAGTTTTTTTTTGTTTTACATAAACAAAAAGCACTATATAGAAAGTTTCTCTTAGTTTGGAGATGTAAAATTAAGAATGAAATGTGTTTTTATAAATATAATAATTTTTTTTAATATATATATATGTGTGTGTGTGTGTGTGAATATTTTAATTTATTTTTATTGTTTTATAATTTTATTAAATTGATATATTTTTATGTTTTTAAGATAATAATATTATTAAAAAACTATTTTAATGTTTTGAAGTTTTTTTTTTTTGTTTTACTTAAACAAAAAGCACTATATAGAAAGCTCCTCTTAGCTTGGAGATTTAAAATATCTACTAACAAGGTCAACCACGTGAAGGTGAGAGCTTATATGACCCCAAAAACAATCCATCATTGGCATGGGACTAACCACTGACGCGCACCCACACAATCCATTGTCAATGAGGCACAATCACTCACATGCATCCACACAACAAACATAGGGTGCACACAAACATTACACATTGACTCACAAGGTGACATGTTCACACATAACAATTACTATGACTTTAGAATTATTATATCTTTTGCATGTGATTAAGATTGAGTATAAATATTATGATGTTGATAATAACATTTATTTTATAATTAAGTTAATTTATAAAATATTAAAATTAGTAAGTATTTATTCTCTTTATTATATTTAAAAAAATGATTATCATTAACAAAATTTTATATTAATTTCTTTTCCATATTATTAAATTATAGTATTATGAAAAGAAAGATTATTATTAAAATTATTATCAAAATTATTTTAATTTTTTAAAATAAAATGTAATTAAATTTATTTATTGAATCTACTTTAGTATTAAATAATTAATTAATATGTGTTATCACACATTAATGCTATATAAATATTATAAATATTATGTGTATTTTAATATTATTTAATTTTTTATGTTACTTTAATATGTTTAATATTTTAATTTGAAAATGATAAATTAATATTATAATATATAAAATTTGTTAGAAAAAAAATAAAATAAAAAATGAATTAAAAAATAAAAATAAAAATAAATAAATAAAGAAAGAAAGAAAATAAGAAAATAAAATAACAAAAAATTTGATTAAAAAATAAAATAAAAAATAAAAATTAAAGTAAAAAACCCAAAATAATAATAATAATAACATTTCATAAATATTTAAATCAATATATTAATAAGTTAATATCCTAATATTTATACATAGAAGTAAAGCTAGTATATTTATAATCATACACATACCGAGAATACAATTAAATGACACATACAAAATTATCAAAGAATCTATTCATAGACACATAATACTTTCATGCACATACAAAGAATACAATTAAACAAGAAGTGCATACAAATGTAGCAAAGAATAGGTGCATACACACATAAAGAATACATTCATACACATACAAAGAATACAAGTAAGCAAGACACATAGAAATGTAACATGGAATAGATTCATACACACCTAAAGAATGCATTAATACACATACAAATGTAGTAAAGAATAGGTGCATACACACAAAGAATGCATTCATACATATACAAGACACATACAATGTAACAAAGAATAGATTCATACAAACCCAAAGAATACATTCATACACATACAAAGAATACAAGTAAATGAGACACATACAAATGTTGCAAAGAATAAGTACATACACACATAAATAATACATTCACACACATACAAAGAATACAAGAAAACAAGACACATACAAATGTAACAAAGAATAGATTCATATACACCTAAAGAATACATTCACACACATACAAAGAATACAAGTAAATAAGACACATACAAATGTAACAAAGAATAAGTACATACACACATAAATAATACATTCATACACATACAAAGAATACAAGAAAACAAGACACATAAAAATGTTGCAAAAAATAAGTGCATACACACATAAAGAATACATTCATACACATACAAAGAATACAAGAAAACAAGACACATACAAATGTAACAAAGAATAGATTCATACACACCTAAAGAATACATTCATACACATACAAAGAATACAAGTAAACAAGACACATACAAATCTACCAAATAATAGGTGCATACACATATAAAGAATACATTCATATACATCCAAAGAATATAAGTAAACAAGACACTTACAAATGTAGCAAAAAATAGATTCATACGCGTATAAAGAATACATTCATACACATACAAAGAATACAAGAAAACAAGACACATACAAATGTAACAAAGAATAGATTCATACACACCTAAAGAATACATTCATACACATACAAAGAATACAAGTAAACAAGACACATACAAATGTACCAAATAATAGGTGCATACACATATAAAGAATACATTCATATACATACAAAGAATATAAGTAAACAAGACACTTACAAATGTAGCCCAACTAGCAATTGCACCTAATGTTGCACACATTCTCAAAATAATACATTAATATACATACAAAACAAAGAATCCAAAACATACATTATAATCCAAATACATTAAATATATATATTAAAAATATTCAATAACTTTCGGAACCAAGACAAGCATTTTAAGAATTGAATATACTTTCAAGAAATATAACTTTTATGGAATTTCATAAACGTTTATTAATTTTAATTATTTTTCTAATAAAATGGGTGCAAACAATTTCTGAGGGTCATTGTGATTCAGTGAAATCAAAATTTTGTATCTCCCAAAATACATTGTAAAAAAAATTGAAAAATTATGGGGCATTACATTGGTCCGTCATCTCTAATGGGTAGCTTTTATATTTTTAGTTTATAACTTATATGTTAAGAAATTTGTTGTGTAGCGAAACATATCCAAAATATGCAGTTTTTCGTATTGGACCAGTTCAAAAAATTCTAGTAATTATGATATGCATCCATTGGCTTTGTAAATATGATGAAACCAAAGTAGACTCTATCTAGATTGTTGTAACACATTTTGTTTTCTCAAAAACACAAATTTTCAATGAATACAACATTGCGTCATAACATGAATTCTTATGAATCCTTTGATTGTTAAGAAACACACACTCAAAGAAACGCTAAGTTGACATATCAAATCTGCATAAAAAAATTTCAAAAAATAAGTAATAGAAAGCTAACAAAATTTCTCACAACTTTTTTTTTTTATCGCAAAATGAAATTCTACACAGAAAAATTGTTATAGTTTGCAGAAAGTTGAAGAACCGAAAAAAATGAAATTTTTTTCTCAAAAAATGGCAAAAAGGTAACCCAAATTTCACATTTTCAAAGAACTTTAACATACATTATAATCCAAATACATTCAATATATATATTAAAAATATTCAATAATATATTTATCATATAAAAATAATAAAACCAATCCACAAATATTTAGATACAAATAAATAATAAAAACATTTAAATAATTACGAACACTCTAAATAATATATTCATATTTAATACAAATTTATAGAAATATTAATGTAAATATTGAATTATATATCATAAAAAAAAAAGATATTTTCAAACACTCGAAATAATATATTCATATTTAATTTAAATTTATAGAAATACCAATGTAAATATTAAATTATATATATATATAAATAAAGCAAGAAAAAAATATAATATACATATCCTAATACCATACTTATAATAAAAATCTATAATTAAATCAAAAAAATCAAAATTAAAACAAAAACTTTAAAAAATATATATAGAAATTAAAAATATATATATAAATATAGGTTACAATTGTTATATAATTTATGTGAATAAGAGTGATTTTTGCTTTTGTGTGTATGTGGAGAAGATGTTTAAAATCTTGAAAAAATGTTAAATAATTTATGTGAATAAGACTATTTTTGCCTTTACAATTGTTATATTATTTATATGAATAAGAGTGTTTTTTCTTTTGTGTATGTGTGGAGAGATGTTTAAAATTTTGAAAAAATGTTAAATAATTTATGTGAATAAGAATAATTTTCCCATTTGTGTGTATTTTGGGCATATTTTTAAAACATGTTTATAATTTTTTATTAAAATAAAAGAATATATTTGAGTTTCTGCATATTGGAATGACTATAAACTAAAGATCATGAAAAGCATGAGCACAAGGAACTTTGAAAGCTTATTCGGGAAGCATGTGCCAATAGGTTCATAGAATTTTTGAGATATGTACCTTATATCAAAGATGAAAGATAAAAATCTAATGCTTCCTTAGTGGACTTCCTAGTCCCATCATAACCACATAAAATTTGATGAATCTAAGGAATTGGAGGATACCATCCAAAAGTTAAAATATTTTTATGATTAATCCAAGTATAAGACTAAATTTTGAACATAATGGAAAAAAAAGGTAATAACTAGTTTCAGAAAGAAGGGATCAAGATCCTCACATTACAAGAAGACTAGGAAAAGTGTCAAGTTTTGTGCAACTTCCAAGAATGAACTCTAAAAGAAATATCTTGCTCCAAGTGGGAATAAATAGATTAAACAAACAAAGGAAGATGCCAAGGATCTAAGGAAAATTTTGTTGAGGTGTTGGGAGTGTGGGAAAGAGCATATATTAAGATATTGTCCGCACTAGTATCAAGAGAACAAAATGTTATACAATGTTCAAGAGGAAATCAACATCCATGACGTGGTCTAGATTATACCCTAGATTTATATAGATATGGAAAAGAAGCATGTAGTCCACCAAGCCTTTTTTGTGGAAATGGAAGGTATACTTTCTAACTCCTCCATTTCAATTTTAATTGACCCTTATTCTATCCCTAGTTATGTTACTCCACAAGTTGTGGAAGGCTATGTTTTACGTAGCAAGCAATAGGATAAGTCATGACCAGTTCATTTAGCCATATGAATCAAGAATAAAGTGTATGATTATATTGAATCATGCTAGCTTGAGATGAGTAACATGCTTACCCAAGCCACTTTAAATATAATTCACTTAGGGTCATATAACCTACTAATGATCATGGATTGGTTTGTAGTGCATAGGGAAAAAATGGACTATTATAAAAAAACACATGATTGCTTTGAAAATGAAGGAGAATAAAGGTCTTTACAAGGAGTGTGGAAGCCTATATAAATAAGGTATATTTCATCTCTATTGTTAAAGAAATACAGCAAAAAGGGATACCCCCTCCATGCGATACAAGCAACCAATTTTTTTTTTTGTCTGAATAATGATAATTCTATTTATAAAACATATTGGTACAAAATTGTCTCAGCTTCAGCTGTGGAAGCCTGAGAGCTGGGCTTGATAGCCATGATAAACAAAACTCTGGACTGCCCTGAGTGGGAAACCATTCCTTTAGAAATAAGTCTTGCCACCCTTGCAAGGTAAAATGGTAGATTGTCCATACAGTTTAACAAAAATAAACATACTAAAATTGCATTCAGCTCTTTCAGTAGAAGAAATTTTAACTCAAAAACAAAAAATCTCCCAAGATGATTAAGCAGCAGTACCGATCAGGGCCGAGGGTTGCGAATTTTACTGGTCATGAGCTGAAGAAGGAGGTTCCTCCACAATCCTGCACTAGAACTCGTCGCCTCTGCCATCATTTTCTTTAGTGGACATGCTAGCCTTGTTGACAACATCCACCTACATATTTTCCTTGCTCTGGTCAGCACTCCCCATCTCCATCAGCACATAGAAGTTCATCGCTTCATCCTTAGCTAGAGTGGGATGAGGGCAAGGGGCAGGGGAGGGGATTGGGTTAACCGTTTCCTCTCTAAGGGTAACTGTAACAAAAGCAGTGATGACGGGCTTGTCAACGGAGCATTCGAAATGGAATTCCGCTCTTTGGGAGGATTGAAAAAAGGGCAGATGAGCCAACACTTGGGAAATAGGGGAGACGACGGGGAGAGGATCAGGATGCAGGGGAGTCTTGATGTGAGGAGGCAGGAAGGCCTGGCCAAAGTGCACAAGCCCTGCTTGATGGGCTTTGCCTCTATGGCTGCGAGTTTCTGGATAGTGAACCAAGGAGATGTTCTTAGAGGAGGAGTCAGAGCTGGTAGAAGGCTGAGAGCGGGTTGCAAGACCCTTGCTAATACAACATTGGCACCTCATTCTATGACGTAGCCATGGCATGGTGACAGAGGCAGGAAGGAAAAGCTGCAAGAGAGGAGGGCAAGCAGGATGCAGAGGCGACAAGAAAGACCTGACCGACTGAGCATAGAACTGAGAATTTGAGCAGCAGAAAACACTTTGGGAAAAATGGTGACCTGACAGTGTCTCAAGGCAGCAGAGAAGCATGTAGCGACACCTAGTTTGAGTGCGAGCAATCGGCTTAGCACAGGTAGGCAGGCAAGAAAAACACAGTGGGGGAGGAGAGCTGCAAGTGGTGCAATAACAGGTCAAACGACAATGGGAAAATGCCATATTTGTATGTTACACTTAAAAAATGTGAATTTTTAGGTCGCAATTTCAGTAATTGGGCAATGCTATCTCAAAAGGAGCAGTACTTGATCCTGAAAAGATCAAGGCCATACTAGAGTGGCATCCTCCCAAGAATGTAATAAGAGTAAGATATTTTATTGGGATAGAAGGATACTATAGGATATTCATTCAAGGATTTCAAATATTGGGCACCTGATTACAACATTCCAATGGTAGGTTGTGGGATTTCATTGATATTATAGTGTGTGGTGAGTTTCGAACAATTGGAGAACCTTCTCACACATTCCCCTATTCCAAATATTGGTGACCAAAATAAATATTTATGAATCATTATCGATATTTGCAAGTAGATACAACATGAAGTTCTCATGCATGATGGACATGTGATTAGTTATGAGTCTAAGAAATTAAATAAGCATGAGAAAATTTATGTCAAACATGATTTGGAGTTCTAGCTATAGTGAAAACTTTAAAGACACCACCTTATTTGAAGGAAATTCATCTTAATGACATATAATAGTATGATGGGATATATGTTTGACCAAGCACAATTCAATTACAAGAAATCAAGGTGGATGGAAATTACTAGCAAGTTTTATTTAGAGATCAAAGACACAAAAGTGAAGAGAATCGAGTGGTCGATGTACACAGTAGAAGTATGCAAGTGATATACATGGAAGACATGATTAAATATGAGATATAAATTAATGAAATAATGAAAGGGATCACACAGGAAGATGATAATTTTCACCATGTAATTAAATTCTCATAGCAAGAGGCCAAGTGTCAAATCAGAGAAAATTATTAGGTACCTATATATGAAATATTACAATATAAATGTAGGTGATACAAACTTAGTGCGTCTAACTTGGACGAGTTCCAAACAAGACGGTATGCAAGTTACCTAGGATATCAAAAGATGATAAAAGCCACCAAAAAACATGTTGTTGAACAAGGATGAAGAAAGAGATCATTGAAAATATTAGTAAGAATGCCAACAAGTTAAATTGGAATGCAAATATTTAATAGGATGGTTGAATCCAATACAAATTATAAAATGGAAGTGGGAAGTGATATTAAACGACTTCATCAGTGCATTACCAAGAACCACCAAGCGACATTTTGATCATGGTTGTAGTGGATAATATAAGCAGGACAACTCACTTGTAAAGTCTTCCTATAAGGAAATTTATATTTCACATATTTTTATGAAAAATATTTTCATATTGTATGACACACCCAAGAAGAACATATATAATGGGTATGCAAAGTTTACCTCAAATTTTAGAAGTTTTATTTACAATATTTGAAACCCTATCAACATTCAACACAATATAACACACTCAGGCATATAGAAAAAAAAAACGAGTAAATAGAATATTAGAAAACATACTCAATATGTATGTTATGCATCAACCTAAGAGCTGTGAACATTTTATTCCTTTGGTGGATTTTTCTTATAATATTGGTTATCAAGAATTGTTAAATATGATCCCTTTCGAATCTCAATATGGTAGGACGTGTATTATCCCAATCAACTAGGGTAATATAGTAGATAGAGTCATACATAGGCTATATATGTTAAATAAAATGGAATAGGAAGTTTCTAGAATAAGGAAAATATTGAAGGTCACACAAGAAAAAAATAAGAGTTATGTAGACCAAAAAAAAACACATAAGGAATTTTGAATAGGAGATCATGTGTATCTCCAAATTAGCGAAAACAAAATTTATTTAAGGGTGGGATTTTGTGCCAAGTTAACACTAAGATACTACAAACCATTTCAGATCTTGAAGAGAGTGATTCCAGTAGCATACAAACTCATCATTCTTCCCACAATGAAGGAACATGATGTGTTTTATATATCTTTACTTAAAATATATATACATGATGTTAACCATATTATTGATTGGACTTTGATACAGATAGAATCTAAGGGTGAATTATATCCAAAACCATAATGGATACTTAACAAATAGGATAACCATACTCCATGTAAGTGAAGGTGCAATGGAATCACTTTGGACCACGTGAAGCAAAATGGAAACTAGAGGTTGCCATATAAGGCATACCCATTTTGGTTTTATGTATAAGTTTGGTTCTACGGATAATAGAACACTGGGGATGTTTTTTTATTTAAGTGGGATTCGAATGTAACATCCTTTTTTCTAATTCCAAATTTTTGTAATGTAAATGAAAGATGAAAATGTTGGAGAGCCAACATGGATGGCTTGCTCAACTATCTGATGCAAATATTTTGCGAATATAATTATAAATTTATAAAGTTGGAGATGAGGAAAAGAATAGATTGATTATAAATCTTATACGAGGGATTGTGACGTTTCCTAAATTTATTAAAATTAATGTCCACGATGGTATGTAGGGTCTTGTTATGAGGCAGGCTGTTACGACACTCATCACAGGTTCAATTCCCTTCCTTGATTAGGGTGATGCACTTGGAAATCTTGATGAAGATGTATTCCTACCAAAATTACGAAAAAAAAATTAATGTTCACCACCCAAGATGTTCTAGATGAACTACCAACTAATAAGAAGTTATGCGAGGAATGAGGAGAGGAGGTAATGAACTACCCACACATGAGCTATGCACCTTACAAAAAATTCTTTGTTGACTCTTCAGCTCGAGAAGGGGACCCTAAACCTCTCATAAATGAAATAGTGCTCATTAGGATAAGGAAGTTAGTTTTGTGATTCTAAGTTATTGAGTTTGTAGTATTATAGTGACTAGAGACATTAGACAAACAAAAGAGGCTTGAATTGTTGTAAATACAAAATGATTGTAAGTCATAGAATTGTGAACATGATATTGGAAGTTGGACCACAAAGTCCAATCTTTAAATGTGTTAGATGAGGATATCAAAGATATATGTCTCTGCTTCAATCCAGTAAGCTAAAAAGAACTAAACAATTTGGTTATGTTTATGTATGTGAAGCACTATATAAAGGAAAATATTAGGGATTATATAAAGTGGAAAAGGATTTCCTTACATGTTTTGAAGGCCCTTAGTTTCCATATTTGTTTTCTAATCAACCCAAAAAAAAAATCTTGCATGGTGACATCCTTGTTTCCTAGCTAATGAAGGAATTTTTCCTTCATACTCTATACATTGAATTAAAATCTTTGTTGCTATTCACCAAGTGAAGCATATATTAGACATTGGATATGGTTTGGGGAGTGGATACTTGTAAGAAATATGTAGTGTAGCTTCTCTTACAATTTGGTGGAGAGTGGTCATCCCTTATTCAGTTTCCAACAATTTTAAGAGGAATAGATCAGTATATTCCTTTCATACAAATTAATTGGAAATTTTTCTCAACACTTCATATTTAAATATTATTTAGGATTCACCATGCATGTGTACAATGGTAGTTTGATATTTTTATGGTTTTAATGAATATTCAAAATGCATGATCAATGTGTTGAGAAGTTAACATAATTGACCTAAATGTTCAAATACATTCCTTTATGAATATGAATGTTGTGGGAAATCGAATCCTCTCATCTATGTTAAATGAGATAATTATGTGTTTTCAGTTCATAAATTCATAGGTTATCCTTGGATTTTCTTTATTGTGCTACTTTTACATGCCTACTTGTAATCATTTATGACTTTTTGTGATGTATGGTGTGTTTCCAAAGGGGAAGAGTTGATAGGTTGGTGGTCCTAGTTATTATTAATATTTTGGTTAAATCATTGTTCCCTATGATTTGGACTAAAAAATGTTAGGATGCCCTGGATAGGCCAAACGATCCTTCAATTTTATGTGAAGTTTATAAGGTTTTGTTAATGATAAAACCTAGAAGAAAGAGTAGAATCCCTAATGAGGAAGGACAGATTCAAAAGGAAATAAAATATAATGTTTAGTTTAGAAGAGTTCACCAAAGAAATATTAAGCTAAAGGAAATCCTAAGGAAGAACTTAAGTGGCTAAGGGATCTCAGGTTTAAGCCTTGGTTTTGGCCAAAAAGGAAATTTTGTGGTTTGACCCTTGTAACTCAAGTTATTAAGAGAACTTTGGGACTAAACCCTTTAGAATGAAACTCTTTGGAAAATTTAGAATGGTATTCCGCATTGTTATGGTGGAGTATTTTAAATTTGGGGTTTGGCTAGCCCCATCCTTAACCCTAGTTTATGAGAGAGGGGGGAAAGAGATGGTTATAAAGAGAAAGTCAAAATATTAACATATCAAGCCCTCGAGGAATGATAGTGAATGGTCGCTTTAATTGCTTTCACAATTCAAGCTCCACATAAATTGTCAACCCGAGGAAGTCTTTTTATTTCAAAGATAATCACGCACTGGATATGCTCAATTTCAAAAGAAGAAACAATGTTGTAGTAAAAAGCCACACAATTATTAATCTCACAAATCTACTGGTTCACACTCTGTTTAATCAAAGCTGAAGTCAATTAAGTTATAGCAGGAATGATTTCTATGTTGTAATTAAAGTCCAAACAAAGGAAAACCAATCTGCAAAGAAAGAAATCAATCAACCATAGCAGGAACAGGACCCTATTCCTTAGTTAGGAACTTCAGCACCTGATGCCTGACACTTAATCACACTGTATGAAAGGTAACTTCAAGAGACAAGACCCTATTCCTATGAACAGGAACCTTCAGCACTTGTTCTCTTGTTTCTAATCACACTGCAGGAAAAGGAAAGCAATGAATGAGAGCAGGACCCTATTCCTTTATGCAGGAATCTTCAGCCCCTGCCTCCCAACATCATACATTCATACAATCAATAGAAATGGATTTCTCAACTTCCAAGAGTGAATGCATTCAATACATGCAGCGCTAAAGAAACAGAGTATTACTAAACTGTGTAACTAGTGTCCAACAACAGAATTAAAGTGAAGTGCAAACAACATAAAGAATTAAACAAATTACAGGAATCAAAGGGTGAATCTTGTGAGGAAGGCGGGCCCTTTCCCTCTCACAAGATTCCCCGGGGGAAAGAATTAAAGTAGAGCGCTCAAAGGAAGAATTTATTCATCTGTCAAAATAATTGATACATTACAAATGGAGACTAGCTCCAGTTCTCACACAATGTCCTCCTGTAGCTTTACAACAATGAACTCTCCACTAATGATGATGTCTCCTCTTTTTAAAGAGGAGACATCTTTTACAATTTACATGAGAGCGAATCTACGTTATCTCAAATCTGTTCTCTTTCCCAAAACAGGACTATTCTGTTCTTCCAAGAAAAGAGACTGTTACAACAGAGACAACAAGAATGCTATCTTCAGGATAATCCAGGTAACCGTGTCTTCATGCTGTTTCTGCTGTTCCACAAAAAGTTCTTCCAGAATCGCAAATTACGCATGACGGAATTTGCGTGCTTGACGGCTGTTTCAGCAACTGAGTCAGTTGTTTCAGCAACGGCCGCTTGTTCCTAGCAACGCATATAACTATCTGCGATCTTTGGACTTGTGTTAGCAACGATACACTTCAATTAATGATAAAATATAAGAGTATTATGGAATTAAATGTAAAACAGATTAAACATATAATAAAGAAAAGGATTGTATATACCTTGGGATAAAGTAGATGAGAAATCATAATGGAATCCTTTCTAATCATGGTTTAAAAAGTAAAATGGTGTCAAAGTATATAGCAAAAATGATACATAGTGGAGTCCTAACATCCCCCCCAGCTAAAAATGTTGCATGTCCTCAGGCAACCCCTAGTCTAAATCAGAGTCTGAGTACTGGGACTGAGCATGCAAATTACTCAAGCAATAGCTGGAGAAGGTGGCATCTGTAGGAGCTCTGAATCCACTGTTGTTCTGCAAGTTTTGCCATGCCAAGGCTTCATCTCTGTCAGTCAACTGGTAATGACACTGATATTTATCTGAAGGCAGCCATAAAATTGGAAAATGGAAATGATACCCAATCCAGTTTATTCCACAACGTTGAATGCAACCAATGTAATTAGAAACCCTGGATAATGCAGCTTGAAGATTGTGAGGGTTAAAAGGGTGATGATCCTGTCTTTTTTTACATGACTGCTGCCAAAACATAACATTGGCCTTCAATGCAGCAATACCCTTTACTCTAATCTGCTGTTGACACTTAGAAAGTGTTGAAGCCTGTAACTGCTGTATATACCTCTGCATTCCTGGCTTCTGTAAGAATTTATGATATTGTGCTATGAACATGGTTGGGCTTAAAGGCTCTGGTCTGATCCATAGGAGTCTATTCTCCTCATTATGACTGCTTGCAGTGAACGCAGTTTGCCAAGTGAGCTGGTTATACAAAAATGAAACAAATGCCCTTATTTGTATATCTCCTGCAATTGGAATAAGATTAACTCTTCTATTGTCGGGAATGGCCTCATTATGAAGGTAGAGTTCGCACAGCAAATGATGGTCACTCTCGGGGGCCTCATTAAAAGTCTCAACAAATTTCTCTGAAGTAAGTAACTCATACGGTCTGCCATCTTTTATTGCTTTTAATTGAAAATAAACTAATCGTTCAGAAAGAAAGAGAGAGTAGTTTACAGAGGGTTTGCGCGTAGCCATCAACTTCTGGACTAATGAAAACATCAAGGCCATCTTTTCCTTAGATTCCTTGACTTCCTTTTTGGAGTCCTTGAGCTGTTGCATCATTTGATCCCAACTATCCCAGTTGGCATATACATGGTTCTGCCATTGTAACTTATGCTGGCGTAATATTATATCTTGTTCTTCAGCATATTGCTTCTTCCATTTGTTCATCTGTTCCAATTGATTCCATGGCAAGGTCCGTGTCCTGGCATCAGAAGTACTGGGTTGGGACGTTGTTTGAATGGCTACACTGACTAACTTAGGCCGAGATATCTGTAGTGGTGCTTCTGTCTGAGTGGCTGCATTAACTGGCAAAGGAGGAGATATCTGTGGTGGTGCTTCTGTCTGAATGGCTGCATTAACTAGCAAAGGAGGAGATATCTGTGGTGGTGCTTCTGTCTGAATGGCTGCATTAACTAGCAAAGGGCGAGGTATCTGAGGTTTGATTTCTTTTTCTTCCTTTATAGAGAGCCCTACTGGTTCTTGTGGAGCAGTAGGGCATCCCTATTTTATTCCAGCTGATGTAGATGCCTCAGATAATTGAATTTTAACTAGTTTGTAGCCTGCCTCCTGGTAAATGTTGCCACACTCATGGCACATGTATTCCTTGCATGGCTCCTTATTTTGCGTTGAGGCTGTGTGTGCTAACATATAAAGATTCAGTTCTTTATCAAAAGCCTCTCGTGCCAAGGTTAATTCATTCTTGTAGGCCTCCAATTCAGACTTCAAGAATTCATTCTCCTGCAGTAAAGATGTCATAGTATGTAAACCTTGTGCGCTGGTTGACTCTGTTGGGGTAGTCTGTTGATGCACAGTCGTAGCTGGTTCTTGTGGGACAGCTACTGCTGATCTCCCACTATCATCATGCTTGGTGTATCTTTGTACCACAGTGGCTGGTTCTTGTGTTTCAGCCACTGGGTAAGTGACTGGTTCTTGTGTGATAGACACTTCTTGAGCCATAAACAATGTCGTATTATCCCGGGGCACTGGTTCTTGTGTGGCAGTGCCGCCGGACGAGACGGGTTGGGAGGTTTGAAATGGGGATGAAGATTGGAGTTTTAACAGAATAGTGGCAGGGTCAGGGGAAATGGAGGTGAGTCCTGTCTCAACAGTCATCTTCATTTTTCTTTTTGGTAGGAAGGCAGCAAAGTCACTGCCTTTCCTTTTCTTTGAGGGGGAGGGTTCTTCTCTGGGGGAAGGGCTTTCAGAAGAAGTGAGGATTTGAAATCTAGCCCTTGTCCGTCGTCTGGAGACTGAGACTGTTGGGGTTATTTTCTTTTTAAAGGTGGGTGGGGAAGGGGGTGTTAGAGAGTCGTCACTAGGGACAGAAATAGTGGGGACAGTTGACTCTGCTAAGTGGGGCGAGCTCGGGGTTGGGTCAACTGGGGAATATGGAATATCGTCCTGCTGTCCTTCATAAGGAATTTCAGGAGTATCATGAGAACTTTCGGGTTGTTGGGACGTTTGAGCCTGCTGAGGAATTTCAGGCAGCTGGGGAACAAGGAGTGGGACATGTAGAGGGGGATTTTGCTGAGCAAAACCCCTCTGTATCAACAACTAGCATAAACGGTGGTGGGTGAGGGATAACATTGGGAATTTAGACCGTCTACAATAATAAGACATGTTTCTAATACAACCAAGCAGATAATAGGGGATATTAATCAGTCGTCCATTTCTCAAATGATTCATCAAGACAAAATCGTGATTGTACACTACCTGGTAACGCCCTTCACACGTTAAGTAGTGTTTGATGAATTCTTCCACCGATGGCCATGGTTGAGGAAGTGAGTGCATACTAACCCCGCGGCCTTTGAGTTCCACTGGCTCATCTGGACGAAGGAAATCTTGCTGCGCATTGAGAATAACCTGCTTTCTGCTGAACCAGCGAGTACCAATAGCTGGCAATCCTGATACCTGAACTATGTCCTCCTCTGTTACTGAAATGCGAACCCCTTGGACCACTGAAAAATCGCCTTGAAGGTTTTGTGCAAACTCTAAGACTTGTTTCTGGTCAAATTCACCCAATCTTTCAAAATATACTGTCCATCCCGCTTGTTGGAAAATCTGATAGGCTTCGGGAAACAATTGAAGAAGATTTATGGAGCCGGGCTCATGTCTAATGGCCGACCCTCCCATGGCTGTAGCTTTGAGTTATACGCAGAGACACAGAACACAGTAAACACAGACCCTGATCGCGCTAGTTGTTGCAACAGAGGCTGCAAGGTCCGAATGACGGCGGAAATGGATATGACAAGGGACAGAGGCTTGGTTAATGCGAAATGATTGTTCAATTTTTGAAATTCCCCCCCCTACGTATGGTGTAATGATGATTGGGCGTGTGAAGATCTGTAATCATTATGAATGAAATCCTCTCTTTAATATAATTTAACTGAATTACATTAAAACCTCATACCTTACATTTTTTTACCTTTAGTCTAATAATTCGAAGTGTCGATTGCTTCAAAAATGGCTTAATGTACATGGAAGAATCTGTAGATTTCTTTGAAATTTAGAACAGGAGTGTAACTGGATCTTTCTCTGTGCTGAATAATTTTTCACCCAAAGGATCTGAAGTATAATCGTGGAGAACCAAAAAGCTTATATGACAGTGAAAAGAAATGATGTTTTAATGATAACAGGTTGCTGAAACTGGTGTTTCAGCAACGGAAAAATGAACGATACGTTGCTGAAACAGGTGTTTCAACAACGGGAAAAATCAGAGAAATGGGATAAATGACTTGGGTCTGTAAACAGTAGGGAAAATATTTGATGGGGAATAATTTCAGCAGTAAGGGATGGGAAATACTGACTGAAGGAAGATATTTCAGGGATGGTAGGGGTGGGAAAAATGGAGAAATGGGAATAATGTAGGAATAGGTATGAAGGGATATTGCTAGGAAATGGGGTAAAATGATGGGAACAAGCTTCTGTGATTGAAGCTTCAGATCTTCTTATGATGAATCTGTCCTCCTTAATGAGCTTTTCCAGAATCTGCAAAATTCAATTGTAATATGCCAATCCTTGACAGGGATTATTAGTGCTAAATCTAATCTAATACTAAAAATATAGTGCAGAAAATTAAATGTCGTGAGGAGTAGAAGACTCCCCTAGAAAAAGATAATGAATATCAGTCATGCAAGCAGTCTTGAAATCCTCTTTAGAAACAGGGCGCTGATATAGACGGAGCCTATGACCATTGACTAGTAGAGGTGTTTTAGAATCATCAATTGTTAAAAGTCTTACCGTTCCATTTGGGAAAACAACATCTACCTCATATGGTCCAAGCCAACGTGTACGTAGCTTACCCTAAAAATTTTCAAACCGAGAGTCATACAACAAGGCCCAATTACCTTTTTGGAACTGCTTGTGTTTGATCATTTTGTCATGCCACTTCATCCTTTGTTGTTGTATCATGGTTGTTTGATGGATGGCATCTAATCTCTTTTCATCCAACTCCAGAAGCTGCTGCAACCTAGCTATCTGCACATCAGTCAAATCAAGATTAACAGCTAAAGCAGTTCTTAAATTTTTAATCTCGAATTCCACAGGGAAAACAACATTTTTACCATAAACCAATTCATAGGGAGAAAAACCTGTAGTGTTTCTCCAAGTAGTTCTGTAAGCCCATAATGCCTCAGGGAGCCTTTGGGACCAATCCTTCCGGTTGTCCTTCACTGTTTTAGTTAGAATGGCTTCTAAAACTTTATTTGTGCTTTCCACCTGCCCATTAGCCTGGGGGTGGTATGGTGTAGTCATTCTATGTTGAATATGATATTTGTGAAGGGTAGATTTAAAACCATGAGAATTAAATGGAGGTCCTCCATCAGTAACTAGCTCTCTAGGAATTCCAAATCTAGTAAAGATTTCTTCAAATAAGAAAGCTAGGATAGCCTCTTCATTGGCTCTAATAAGTGCTTTGGCCTCCACCCATTTAGTCATATAGTCTGTACAGACTAATATATAAGTTCTTTGATTGGATGGAGGGTTAATGGGTCCTATGAAATCCAAGGCCCATCTTTCAAATGGTTCAGAAACTACCTGGGGGTTTAATGGAATTTGGTCTCTATGATTGGGTTGACCCATTCTCTGGCAGCTGTCACAAGCCCTTACATACTTCTTTGCATCCTTGAATAATGAGGGCCAATAGTAACCCATCCTCAAAATTTTGTGTGCTGTTCTCTTATCAGCAAAATGCCCTCCACAAGGGCCATCATGACAAGCTTTCAATATGTCATACACTTCATCTTCTCTAATGCATCTTCGGATCTCCTGATCAAGCCTAGTGTAGAAAAGACACCCGCTTATCCAGCTATACCTGGCACTTTGTTGAACAATTCTTCTCTTTTCTCTGTATGACAGGTGTGATGGTAATTTTCCTGCAACCAAATAATTAGCAATATCCGCATACCATGGAGAGTGAGCAGAAACTGCAAACAAATACTCATCAGGAAAAGAATCATCTACTGGAATATCATTGTCAGTTTTTAACCGTGAAAGGAAATCAGCCACCACATTTTCTTTACCCGGCCGATCTACAATTGTGATATCAAATTCTTGCAATAATAATAGCCATCTAGTAACTCTAGCATTTGTGACAGATTTGTTCATTAAATACTTAATAGCTGACTGATCAGTGTGCACAAAAGTAGAATAACCAGTGATATAGTGTCGGAATTTATTAATGGCATAGATTACTGCAAGAAACTCTTTCTCGGTAACTGTATAATTAAGCTCAGCAGGGGTCATATTCTTACTAATAAAGTAGATAGCATAAGGAAGATGATTTTCCTCTTGTCCCAAGACAACTCCAATTGCAGTGTCTGAAGCATCAGAAGATATATGAAAAGGGAGATTCCAATCAGGCCCCCTCAAAATAGGAGCAGTAGACAACTGATGCTTGAGTTCTTTAAAAGCTTTCTGACAAGAATTAGTCCATTTAAATTCAGCATTTTTCATAAGCAACACAAATAATGGAGAAGTTATCTTAGAGAAATCTTTAATAAATCTTCTGTAGTATCCTACATGTCCTAGAAAACTTCTCACATCAGTTTGAGTTTTAGGAACAGAAAGATTCTGAATGACCAATATTTTAGATGGATCTACCTGTATACCTTGAGATGAAATAAAATGTCCAAGCACTATTCCTTCACTCATCATCATATGGCATTTTTCAGTACTTAGGGAAAGGTGAGCTTGTATACATCTTTTAAGTACTTTCTCAAGGTTTTGTAATGCATCTTCAAAAGACACACCATAAGGAGTAAAATCATCCATAAATATTTCCATAGAATCATTCAGCATATCAGAAAAAATTCCTATATCAGCTCTTTGAAAAGTTTTTGGTGCATTACATAGCCCGAATGGAAGAACTCTATAGGCAAAAGTTCCCCAGGGGCTGGTGAAAGTGGTCTTGTCTTGGTCTTGGGGTGCAATTCTTATCTGATTATACCCACTAAATCCATCTAGAAAAGAAAATAATTTCTTCCCTGCCAGACTATCCAACACCTGATCAATGAAGGGTAAAGGAAAGTGATCTTTTTGAGTAGCTTTGTTTAAGGCTCTGTAGTCAACACATACTCTCCATTTCCCGTTTTTCTTAGGGACAATTACTAATGGGGAAACCCATTCACTGTCAGATATAGGATATATAAATCCTGCATTAAGCAATTTTTGAAGCTCTTCCTTAACAATTTCTCGTAAATTAGGATTCATTCGTCTTTGGGGTTGACAAACAGGTCGGCATCCCTCTTTAATGTAAATTCGATGAGTACATAATTCAGAAGAAATACCTTTCATATCCGTATAATCCCATGCAAATGCCTCCTTATATTGATGCAATAACTTCATTAATTACTGTGTTTCAGCATCTGTTAGATCAGGATTTATGTTTAATGTCTTGCCGGGTTCAATTTCAACTGTTATGCTTTTAGATGAGATAGTGGTTAAAGTCTGAGATGAGTCTTCAGATTCAATCTTTTCTTGTGTATCAGTTTCAAAAATTGCAGTTAATTGATTGTGTGTTTCAACAATGACAGAAGAAGGTTCACAAATAAAATTATTAATTATCTCATCCTCTGTATTGTCTTTAAGAGTTAAAGCTTGTCCAATAGTTAAAATAGGCTGAACAGCATTATCATCATAATCCATCCATATAGAATCTTCATTATTAATTATTGGTGTAGCATGAGGATAAAGAGTAAGTTGTTTTGTTTCATAACCATTAGAAATTGTCATTGAACCAGATCTGCAACTGATAAAAGCATCAGCTGTGGCCAGCCATGGCCTTCCTAGAATTAAGGGATGTCCCCCCAGCTTTGTTTTAGTCCGCAATACAACAAAATCAGCTGGGTATTTCCAGGATTCAACTGAAATAAGTAGATCCTCAACAACTCCTTCAGGTTTAATTGTAGAACGATCAGCCAACTCTAAAATGGTGGGTGTATCTCTGATTGTGTTATTCAGCTGTAACAATTGTGAAGTTTCAAGAGTCATTATGTTAATTGCAGCACCTAAATCTACCAAAACTTGGGGAATCATTGTTTTACCAATCTGAACTGTCACCGTAGGATGGCCGGGATCACCATATTTCACAGGAGGGGATTTTCCGGACATTAATGCAGACAAGTCACCCATCACATGTACTGTAAGGGGGTCTTTAGTTTTCCTACCAGGTTTCTTAACACAAATATCCCTTATTGTTCTGGCATAAATTGGCACATCTCTTAATTCTTGTAAAAGTGGAATTTTAACATACAAATTTTGCAATTCCCCTAAAAGATTAAAAGCAGGTGTTTCAGGCGTTCTAGTTAAAACCAAATGCTCGGGGAATGGTGGTTCTGTTGTTTCAACATTTTTGTTAGAAGGTGGTTGTGCTTTCTTATGTTTCTCAGTTTCCTCTTTATCAGAATCAGAAGAAGTTATGTCATCAATAATAGGCTCTACTATTTTTCCAGATCTCAAATGAATATCGTTACATTGCATAGTAGGAAATATAGACTGATTTTGAATATCAATAACTTGCACAACTTTATTATTGGGGTTAGGATTTGGTTGCACAGGTAGCTGGGGTCTCATTTGGTTATTTGGCGGAGCATTTGATGGCAGAGGGAGTGGTTGTTGGAATTGAGGCAATTGATTTGGATACGGGAGTGGTTGACTTCTCCAATTTGAATTCCAAGGGTTAAAAGAAGATGGCTGCTGTGAGGGCCAAGGAGTCCACATTGAAGGATCAACAAAGGGTGGGTTTGATTGCTGCATGGGTGGGAAATTCATTTGATTGAAGGGTGGGTATTGCATTTGATTGAAGGGAGGGTAATTTGTTTGACCAAAAGCAGAATAATTGTTCCAACGATTAAATGGCATACTAGAGTTCATACCTTGTCCTTTTGGTTGCCATTGTCTTCTTTGAGTTAGCAAGTAAACTGCTTCAGCTTCTTCTTCTGTTGGCTGCAATGCTGCCTTTATTCCTGGTAGAGATGGACATTGTTTTGTCTCATGATCTTTCTCACAAAGGGTACAAATTGGTATTTTATCCATTGGGCATTCCCTTAGTGGATGTTTGTCTCTGCGCTTCGGGCAAAAGACAGCCAGAGTTGCTTCTGCTTCAGCCTGCTTCTTCTTAACCTGCAAAGTGTCAATTTGTGAAGCAAAAGAACTTAACATCTCAGTTTTAAATTCTTCAAGTAAATTACCTATTTCATCTCTTGTTGCTCCTCCACTGGCTGATTTCTGCACTCTTGAATAGGTGGAATCTCTTGTTCTGTTTCTTGCAGCTCCCCTAGAACACCTCTTAGCAAGTTCACAAATCTCATCATATGATTCCTTAGATATATCTCCTTTGGCAAGCATGTTTAACATATCTAAACAATCATCCCTTAAACCTTTAAGTAATATTGTTTTGCGAATTTCCTTACTTATATTCGGATGATCAGATCTCTGTATGTTGTACTGCAGCCTTTCTATATAGTCCTCCGGACTCTCATCCGTCTTTTGTGCCATATTGAATAGTTCATCCTTCTTTTCTCTTGTCCGGCAGTAGTCTTGATATTTAAGCAGAAATTTCTGTTTCATCTGCTCCCATGTTGTGATCACCTGACTTCCAAGGCTCATGAACCATCTTAAAGCATTCCCTTTTAAGGTGGCTGGAAACAGTTTCAACTTTTGAGCATTAGTAACATAATCATAACTTCTCCATAATATATCAAATTCAAAAAGAAATTCATCCGGATCTTCAGAGGATAAACCATGAAAGTTAGGTAAAGCAGACAATGGAATATTTTTCATAGGAGTTATCCCTGCAGGAAGATCACTAATAGGAAATCCCAAGGTAGAGAGGGAATTTTCATTCCTTCCTTCTCCTTCAGGATCTACACGTCCTCCACCAAAGAAACCATCATTGTTTCCTTCCATTGTTGGCTCTCCTACTGCACTTGCTCGATCGTCAAGATCTTCTATTGGCTCTTCAATGTTTTCCACTGGTCGTCCAACGCTCTCTACGATTTCCTCAATGTGCTCTGCTGATTTACTAACACTTTCTTCTGACTCTCCAGCACTGATTGCTGGTTCTTCTATATTTTCAGGACCCACAACTTCCTCTGTTTTGTAACCTGATTGAGGGGAGTGCTGAATTTTTGATCTCCGAGAACTTAATCTCTGTGATGATTCAGCCTTTGATACAATCTCGTCAATGAAAGTTTTTCTTCCTCCCCTTCCTTTGCCTTTGCCACTTGTGGGGTTAGTTTTCTTCTGGTTTCCGCATCCTCTCATACAATCTGCACATTTAAAAAGAAAAGATTAATGCTTTTGAAATCTATAATTACCTTCCCCGGCAACGGCGCCAAAATGTTGGTCGCTTTAATTGCTTTCACAATTCAAGCTCCACATAAATTGTCAAGCCGAGGAAGTCTTTTTATTTCAAAGATAATCACGCACTGGATATGCTCAATTTCAAAAGCAGAAACAATGTTGTAGTAAAAAGCCACACAATTATTAATCTCACAAATCTACTGGTTCACACTCTGTTTAATCAAAGCTGAAGTCAATTAAGTTATAGCAGAAATGATTTCTATGTTGTAATTAAAGTCCAAACAAAGGAAAACCAATCTGCAAAGAAAGAAATCAATCAACCATAGCAGGAACAGGACCCTATTCCTTAGTTAGGAACTTCAGCACCTGATGCCTGACACTTAATCACACTGTATGAAAGGTAACTTCAAGAGACAAGACCCTATTCCTATGAACAGGAACCTTCATCACTTGTTCTCTTGTTTCTAATCACACTGCAGGAAAAGGAAAGCAATGAATGAGAGCAGGACCCTATTCCTTTATGCAGGAATCTTCAGCCCTACCTCCCAGCATCATACATTCATACAATCAATAGAAATGGATTTCTCAACTTCCAAGAGTGAATGCATTCAATACATGCAACGCTAAAGAAACAGAGTATTACTAAACTGTGTAACTAGTGTCCAACAACAGAATTAAAGTGAAGTGCAAACAACATAAAGAATTAAACAAATTACAGGAACAAAAGGGTGAATCTTGTGAGGAAGGCGGGCCCTTTCCCTCTCACAAGATTCCCCGGGGGAAAAGAATTAAATTAGAGCGCTCAAAAGAAGAATTTATTCATCTGTCAAAATAATTGATACATTACAAATGGAGACTAGCTCCAGTTTTCACACAATGTTCTCCTGTAGCTTTACAACCATGAACCTCCCCCTAATGATGATGTCTCCTCTTTTTAAAGAGGAGACATATTTTACAATTTACATGAGAGCGAATCTACGTTATCTCAAATCTGTTCTCTTTCCCAAAACAGGACTATTCTGTTCTTCCAAGAAAAGATAATGTTACAACAGAGACAACAAGAATGCTATCTTCAGGATAATCCAAGTAACCGTGTCTTCATGCTGTTGCTGCTGTTCCACAAAAAGTTCTTCCAGAATCGCAAATTACGCATGACGGAATTTGCGTGCTTGACGGCTGTTTCAGCAACTGAGTCAGCTGTTTCAGCAACGGCCGCTTGTTCCTAGCAACGCATATAACTATCTGCAATCTTTGGACTTGTGTTAGCAACGATACACTTCAATTAATGATAAAATATAAGAGTATTATGGAATTAAATGTAAAACAGATTAAACATATAATAAAGAAGAGGATTGTATATACCTTGGGATAAAGTAGATGAGAAATGATAATGAAATCCTTTCTAATCATGGTTTAAAAAGTAAAATGGTGTCAAAGTATATAGCAAAAATGATACATAGTGGAGTCCTAACAATAGTGAATATTTATGAAAATTCCTTTTTTGGCATGGCCCCAAGAAACAATTGTTAGTTGGAAGAATTTGATCTATTAACAGGAGGCATGAAGAGATGGCACTAAAAATTTAGAACCTAGAAACATGAGACTAACCAAAATATCAAGTACTAGGATAACTCAGGGGTGATGTCACAATTTAATTACATGGTGATGCCATGTGTATGACATGTGTCACTTAGAGTTGGTCTTTTTTGCATGCCAAGTTTGCAAATATGAGTGACATGTGGCAAACATCAAGAGTTCCACATGGAAGAATACATGTCATATTATCCAATTTTTTAGGTGATGATTAGTCATCCATGATTGATGTGCCAGTCCAAGCTATCATATAAACATATCAACATAGAAAAATTTCGGGAAGATTGCATCTTGGAAATCATTGTTACCTTGATAAACTGATATACATGTCAAACATGCCACATGTCAAAAATTTGAGAGTTGTTTAGTTGAGTTGATCTCACGCCTATTTTTTCAATCGAGTTCTGTTTAGTTGAGTTATAATTTTTTTTTTAATCTTTGATAAGCCATTTTAGAGTAATGTTATAAACAAATTTGATGGATTTAACAGTGTATTAATGTAGTAGAATGTTTTGTGCATATTAACATACCACTAGGTTGATTCATGAATACATCGATATATCATAATGCCCAGGGTTTGGAGAATGAAAAACATGTGAAATCACCAATATGGAAATGCTCAAGTATAGCAGGAAGCCAACAAACTTGGACCTATACGAGGGAGCTACATGGCTAGGATTTTCCACGTGGTTGTAAAAAAGGGTGAAATTTTAGAGACTGTGTTAGGAACTTAAATTGAGATTAAATTTATATCGTGGGAAATTTCTCGATTAGCTAAAGATGATAGTGGTATTAGAAATTTGATTTAAGGTTATGAGGGTAATAAGACTTTCAGCCGATATTTGTAATAAACCTTGAAGGAGAAGTCTAATTACACTCCACAACTCTAATATGACATTAGCTGTTTGAGTGTGTTACAAGAATATTCTGCATTGTTATAGATGTCATCGAAACCTTTAACATGTGCCACATTGGTATTCTTTTCCATCCAATGTTTCTATGTGGAATCTTATCTTAAACCTTTTAAAATGGATGGAGAATAGTTTGCTACTTCGCTTGATGTACGATATGTAGTTTAAACACTAATTTGTTGTGATTATTTCTCTTTATCATATAAACCCATTTTCTCTTGAAATAACTATAAATTTGGAAACAGGTTCACTTTTTAACACGTAGTTTCATAATCATATATGGAAAAATAAGTTGTAGTGCAAAATTTCCCTTTTTGTTCTATGCCTAAAGGTTTGGCTTATCAAATTACACATCAATAATAATGGTTATTTATATTAATCATTTTATAAGTAATATCTAAAAAATACTCCTCTGAACTCTATATATTCCATTTTATGTAGTTTCACAATTGAGACTTTTTGCAAGGAGCAATTTTGTTTTGACATTTCTGAATTACTCACATCAAAATATTTATGGTTGATGTTTCACTCATTTTCATTTCTGTCCTAAGGATAAACCACACTTACTGAATCACCCATATACATTTTAAATTTTAACAAAATAATATTTTATTACTTATTTTCATATAATTTTATTCCATTATAATTTTATAAGACGATTATTCATATATAAATAAAACATTTTATTTTCAAATGTTTTAATGTTAAAGTTAAGTTTTATAATAATATGTTTTAAATAAAATAATATATAGTTATTATTATTATTTAAATTTGTTTTCAAATAGATTTAAAATAGTTTTTTTAATATTTAATATATACTTTTTAAATATTCATTCAAGTATATTTGAAATTTAAGTTAAAAATTATTATATATATTTTAATTTTGTTGTATGTTATTTCGATTATGTTTTAATAATTAAATGTGTTTTAATAAATATAATTATATTTTATTAATATTTTTTTTTAATATAATTTACAATAATAATGAGTGGTATATATTTATATTTTTTATCAAGTATATACTTTATAAATTTATTAAAATTATATTAATGTATTTCATAATTGTAAAATGTGATAAAATATATAAGTAGGAAATTAATATAATTAATTTAGATTTCATTTTAACATCTGATATACTAAATACTAAGAAAAATCAAATCTCTTGAAATAGAAACCTCTTTAGAGTGAAAAGAGATTTTATTTATTATTTATTTACTTTATAGATTTAGACATTATGTTACATCATCTCTACCATACTTGCTTGATTATATATATAGCCAACCTAGATTTCATCTTAACACTGATCTACCAAGGTCTAGATGGATCAAATCCCTTGAGATGGAAATCTCTTTTAGAGATCCAAATCCCTTGAAATGGAAATCTCTTTTAGAGTGAAAAGTGATTTGATCTCTTTGGATGCTTTGTATTTCTATAGTTAAGATGGATTTAGGAGATGAATCAAATCTCTTGAAATAGAACCCTCTTTTAGAGTGAAAAAAGATTCGATTTATTATTTTTTTATTTGATTTATTTAGACATTATGTTACATCATCTCTACCATATCTATATATATATAACCAACCTGGATTTTATCTTAACACTCATCTACCAAGTTCTAGATGGATCAAATCCCTTGAGATAGAAATCTCTTTTAGAGTGAAAAGTGATTTGATATCTTCGGATGCTTTCGAATGCTTTGTAGTTCTAGAGTTAAGAAGGATTTATTAGAATTAGCAGAGCTTGGAAGCCCTTTCAGCTTTCAGATTGAAGAGCCTTGACTGGACATCGTAAATTTGTTTTTCAAGTTTTCTGTCTGTAAGGATATGTTTGAAAGACATATGAAGAGTTAATGTATTCGTGAGAGTTGAAAGAGTTTAATTTTCAAGATATCTTGTGTAAAGGAAAATGGGGACTGCGTGATGCTGAAGTTTCAATAACAGCAAGTCTTTCTGAACTCCGAATGTTCACATTGAATAGCTCTCGACACTGCAGTGAGCGTGGATCGAACACGCGACCTTCAGATCTTCAGTCAGATGCTCTCCCAACTGAGCTATTTTTACTTTCATTTTTTATTTTATTTTAACTCGATTAAAATTTTTGCATTGCATTATATTATTTTTTTCATTCAATTTTTTATTTTTTTATTTAGACATTATGTTACAACATCTCTACTATCTATATATAGAATAGGTATTAAATTGAATATATATATATATATATATATATATATATATATATATATATATTCAAAATAGTTGTTTTAATTTATTTTAAGATATTTTCTTAATTATATTTTAAATTTTTAAAATTTTAATAAATCATAGAATAATAAATCTTCAAATTTATGTTGTTTTATTATCATGATTTAAAAATTTAATGTAAATGATAAATATAATAACATATATTTTTGTTTTTAAATATTTTTTTTATAAAAAAAATCATAATAATTAACAATTATATTAATTTAGTTTTATACTTAATATAGTTAATAAAATGTTATATATATATATATATATATATATATATATATATATATAATTGTGTTATGATTTCATTAATTTGGTATATTTATATGTTTTTAAGATAATAATATTATTAAAAAATTATTTTAACTTTTTGAAGTTATTTTTTTTTAAATAAATTAAAAAACACTATAAAAAGCTCCTCTTAGCTTGGAGATGTAAAATCCCTACTAACAGGGTCAACCACGTGAAGGTGAGAGCTTATATGACCCCAAAAACGGTCCATCATTGGCATGGGACTAACCACTGACATGCACCCACACAATCCATTACCAATGAGACACAATCACTCACATGCATGCACACAACAAACATAAGGTGCACACAAACATACACAATCCAAAAACATTACACATTGGCTCACAAGGCGACATGTTTACACATAAAACTTATTATGAACTTTTAAATTAACATTATTATTTTTTTGCTTGTGATTAATATTGAGTATAAATATTATGATGTTGATAATGACATTTATTCTATAATTAAGTTAATTTGTAAGATATTAAAGCTAGTAAGTATTTTTTTTCTTTATTATATTTAAAAGAGTGATTATCATTAATCAAATTTTAGATTAATATTTTTCCATATATTATTAAATTATAGTATTATGAAAAGAAAAATTATTATTAAAATTGATTAAACTTTTTAAAATAAAATTTAATTAAATTTATCTATTGGATCTATTTTAGTATTAAAATTTTAATTAATGTGTTATTACAAAGTGATTCTATTATAAATACTATGTGTAGGATAATATTATGTATTTTTTAAGGTTACTTTAATATGTATAATATTTTAATTTTAAAATCATAAA
Source organism: Pinus albicaulis (assembly GCA_034641835.2). Taxonomy (NCBI): domain Eukaryota; kingdom Viridiplantae; phylum Streptophyta; class Pinopsida; order Pinales; family Pinaceae; genus Pinus; species Pinus albicaulis. Next base: position 298,436,950 of record CM076575.1, read on the forward strand.
TTAATATTATCAATAGAAATTTTTGTTAGAAAAAAATAAAAAAATAAAATAAAATGATAAAAATTTGATTTAAAAAAAAACAAAAATAAAAATTTGAAGTAAAAAACCCAAAATAATATTAATAATAACAACATTTCATAAATAATTAAACTAATATATTTATATATTAATATTCTAATATTTATACATAGAAATAATGCTATTATATTTATAATCATATAAATAAATATTTAAAAAATTATCTACAAATAAATAATACATATACAAATATAACAAAGAAATTTCAAACACATGAAGAATACATTCATACACATACAAAGAATACAATTAAACATGACACATACAAAAGTATCAAAGAATCTATTCGTACAAACAAAGAATACTTTCATGCACATACAAAGAATACAATAGGAATCAAAGAATTGATTCATACAAAAAGAATACTTTCATGCACATACAAAGAATACAATTAAACAAGAAGTGCATACAAATGACATAGCTAAAGAATACATTCATACACATTCAAAGAATAAAAGTAAATAAGACACATACAAATGTAGCAAAGAATAAGTTCACACACACATAAAGTATACATTCATAAACATACAAAGAATACAACTAAATAAGACACATACAAATGTAACAAAGAATAGATTCATACACACCTAAAGAATACATTCATACACATTCAAAGAATAAAAGTAAATAAGACACATACAAATGTAGCAAAGAATAAGTTCACACACACATAAAGAATACATTCATACACATACAAATAATACAAGAAAACAAGACACATAAACCTAAAGAATAGGTGCATACACAAATAAAGAATACATTTGTAAAGAATAAGTGCATACACACATAAAGAAAACATTCATACACATACAAATAATACAAGAAAATAAGACACATACAAATGTAATAAAGACTAGATTCATACACACCTAAAGAATACATTCATACACATAAAAAGAATACAAGTAAATAAGACACATACAAATGTAGCAAAGAATAGGTGCATACACAAATAAAGAATACATTCATATACATACAAAGAATACAAGTAAACAAGGCACATACATGTAGCAAAAAATACATTCATACACATCCAAAATACAAGTAAATAATAGATATTAAAATACAACAAATAATACATTCATGAACATACACAAGAATGCTCAAAAAATACACAACCAAATAATGAAGAAATCTTGAAAAGCAATCAAAATAATACAAGCAACTATTTAAAAAATTACATTTATATACACACAAACAATGAAGCCACCATCTAACACTCAAGGAACACTCATATACAAACAAATAAACAATGAAAGAATACTCAAAAGCATGCAAAATGAGACATTCATAGACAACTAAGAATAAACACTCCAAAAAGTCACATACAAGTAGTGCAAACTCTCTCAATAATACATTCACACAATATAGAAATAGATATCCTATTCATTGATACATTCCAAAATAAAAATTTCAACAAATAAATTCTAACTATAAAAAATTACAACTAATAAAAACACCTTTTTCCATTCCCTAAATAACACATTAATATGCATACAAGATAAAGAATCTAAAACATACATTATATATTAAAAATATTCAATAATATATTTATCATATAAAAATAATAAAAACAATACACAAATATTTAGATATAAATAAATATTAAAAACATTTAAATATTTACAAACACTCTAAATAATATATTCATGTTTAATTTAAATTTATAGAAATATTAATGTAAATATTAAATATATAAAAGAAGGAAAAAAATATAATATAAATATCCTAAAACCACATATATATATATAAACTTAGAAATTCAAACTTATAAAAAAAAAAAAAAAAAATCAAAACTTAAAAATTCAAAAAATAAAAATTAAAAGTTAGAAATTAAAAAATATATATAGAGGTTACAATTGTTATATTATTTTTGTGAATAAGAGTGTTTTTTTCTTTTATGTGTATGTGGAGAAGATTAAAATATTGAAAAAATGTTAAATAATTTATGTGAATAAGACTAATTTTGCACTTATAATTGTTATATTATTTATATGAAAAAGAGTGATTTTTTCTTTTCTGTATGTAGGGGAAGATGTTTAAAATCTTGAAAAAATGTTAAACAATTTATGTGAATAAGACTAATTTTTCCATTTGTGTGTATGTTGGGCATATGTTTAAAACATGTTTATAAATTTTTATTAAAATAAAAGAATATATTTGAGTTTTTTCATATTGGAATTACTATAAACTAAATATCATGAAAACTATGAGCACAAGGAACACAACTCAAAGGAGGGTTACAATTTAACCCTCCTAGGAGCCTTTTGGAGGGGTTGAATTCCCCTCCACAAAAAATAAAGCCTACTCCTTTTATTAATGATAGTTTGTGTTCATGTACATTCTTTGATGGGCCCATCTAAACAAAAAAATATATAAACTGTTCTAATTACAACATTACAAAACATAAAAATAAATAATGTCTTCATGTCACCAGCAACTTGGTATTGATAAATTTTCTGCAACATACAACATTGAAATAATATTGTTAGTATAAAAACCCTTAATAACAACTTGTAATATAATTAAATTCATAAAGAAAATCCATTAAAAAGATATATATATATATATATATAATAAATTAAGGAAAAATATTAATATAATATTATTATGCAAAGAGGTAAAAGTATAATTTAATTTGCCAATTTAATATAATAACAATTCAATTTAAGGAAAAGGGAAGACCATTGGTTCAAACATTTGAAAGTGGTTTGAGTAAAAGGATGTTTGAAATCAGAATTAAATAGCTTCATTAGAGTAACTCGATGAGTAGAAATCTACAAATTGAAGAGAGACAAGTTTAGTGTAGAGTGTGAAGCTAAAGTGATTGACAAGAGGTGCACTACAACAAGTATCTGGATAAAAAGAAGTTAATGATTTGAAATGACATGTAAAATCTATTTGCATTGAAGTTTGAAAGTGGTGAGAAAAACATGTCAAAACAGATATGTAGAGTGCAGGTACCAATAAATCTATGAAACTCTCACTAATTTTCAATTATTTTTGGGAAACATAAAAGCTTCTGAAGACTAGGGAGAAATAATTTTGAAGTAAAAACCAAAAACCAATAAGAAATGAGAGCATCAAAAAGAAAGATATGAGGAACATCATTCTAAGAAAAAAAAAATAATAATAATAAGAAAGTCAAAAGTCAAAAAGAAAGATATGGCTTCGCAAGATAGAGAAATGGATATAAACCTTATTGAAGCAGAAATATAAGAAATCACAACCTCAAAAAAGAAAGATATGGCCTCAAAATGGGGAGGAAAACAGAGAAAGTAATTAATAAGAAATTATAACGTCAAAAAGAAAGATATTAGCAAAACAGAAACTAGAAAGTAATAAGAAATTACAAGGTCAAAAAGAAAAATATGGCTTCAAAATGGAGAGCAAATTATTCTGAAACAGAAACCAAAAAATAATAAGAAATTACAGGATGGAAATAATAAACGATTAGAAAGTTAAAAAGTTGACGAAAATTGGGAATGGCATGGAAATAATAAACAATTTTAAGGGTCTCTTCAAGTATATAGTAAGAAATTGAAATTATATTAAAAAATTGAAGATATTTTTTTATAGATTATATAAACAAAATAAAAAGTCAAGAAAGAAAATATCAAATAAAATATTAAATAATTTCAATTATATATTCAGAATAGAAACTGTATCTAAAAAAATTTGAAAATAATTCTAGACGGATTACATTAAACCAAACGAAACACTGTTATGCTTCCTTAATTCCACTATCCCACTATAGTCTGAACTGGATAGTGAATTTTTAGTTTAAGGTACAAAAATAAATTATAACAAATAAAGCTCGTATATTTTTCCATTTACAACGCTGTTTTATGCTAGACTTCAGGACATTTACCAATCCAAATGAGAATGCCTACTATATATTTTCTAAACAACGAAAGTCAACCTATCCTATGGAATCTTAGAGGATATTTTGAAGGCTCTGCTCTGGAATTCTTAACCATAGTCATTCGATATTTACCCGAAATCTAGAGCTGAGTAGAATTGCATATCCCACAACTGGTTAGGTAGCCAACCTCTAATATGCTAATTACAGTGTGAACGAGTTTTTCAAGTACATGGGAATAATAACGTCAAAAGTATTTTTAACTTCCAAGAAGCAAAGGCATATGCTAATTACAGTGTGAACGAGTTTTTCAAGTACATGGGAAGAAAGGTTCATGGGAATAATAACATCAAAAGTATTTTTAACTTCCAAGAAGCAAAGGCAGATAAATAATAATAATGCCGTGATTCCTCTCCGCGCTGTCACAAATCAGATAATAATGCAGAACACGAAGAAAACGTTACAGATGAGAGGAGAAGGAAGTCAATAACAATGCGACTTCTAGAGAGGACTCAAAGAGTAAAACGTTACAGATTGGAGGAGAAGGAAGTCAAGAACAATGCGATTTCTAGAGAGGATTCAAAGAGTAGGAAAGAGTACGACTACGACTATGAAAGGTGGAAATCAAAAGAACCATTCTAAGAGTTAATGCATCCAAGTGTCCAAATTCTGAAACCCTTGGAGATCAAGAAGGCTGAAACCCTTGGAGATGGGTTTTGTGGCTATGGCAGCGGGATGATGGGTGGCTATGGCAGCGGGATGATGGGTTTTTGTCCTCTGTAACCATGAAATGTTGTTTTTATTTGGCTTATTTTTGGCGGTGCCTTCGATGAGAAGCGAGTGGTTGTGCTATGATTGGAAATCTCTCCTCAATAATCTATAATTATGTCAATTAGGAGAATTAGGAGGAAGATCTGTGCTCAAACCCTTATGCTCCGAAGTTCCACAATCAAAGGCCATCAAGGGGAGCATAGAAAGAGAGCCAACTATTCCACAATCCACTCACCGCTTGAGCAGAATCCACTCGACTGGAATTATAAGAGATCTGTATGTAACTACAGTCCCTGTCACCGCGTAATGGTAAGAGGAACTGAAAGGTTTGTTAGACCATTGACTCCCCAAGGAAGTGTGCTAGACTTGTAGAAAAGAAAAAGAGAATTGCTAAGGCCAAGAGTGAGGCAACTGAATTAAAGGTATGCAGGGTGAAAAGATAGAGCCAAACAAGTTAAACCAGAGAAAAAGACAAGTCTACATAGGGGCTGATATGAAAAACATAAATCTAATAAAAATCGGAGGGGAAAAGCTTAAAATCCTATAAAAATGGTTGACACGCAATGTTTTAATTCTTTGAAAAAAGAGTTACATGACCATACCTGGAATTCCGAGTGATGATTTCATTTCTTCAGCCATTTCTTTAGCCAACCTCAATGACCTGTATCATTGAAACATATCTTAGCAACATTAGCTACCGGTAACTGAATAATTTACAATCAACAAAAATACAAGGCAATGAAATATCGCTATCGAAGAAAATACAGGGAAATGAAATAGAATTACAGACACAGAACATGAATAAAAATTGGATCGATATGATACATACCATATTGAAAGACGATCCAAAAATTGTAAACCCTCCTCCTTTTACCACCCAGACCTGACTGACCACGCAGACTTGACTGACTGACAGACTTGACTGACTGACAGACACACACAGACCGACCCATACCATACTCAAACCCCAGACTCACTGACTCGGACTAAAACCACACAGCCAAGCACACAGAACAGCCAAGCACACAGGGATTGCAGATAGATGGAGGAGTATGAAAATGATGCGAAATGAACTACTAAACGGTCCACCATATATATAGCGATGTAGCAAGTTCTTCTGGCCCTTGCCTCAACTTGAACGGTCCACCAGATATATGTATTTTCAGCACCGTTTGAGTTTTTAATAACTCCAAGTTTTCACGGTTTCCATAATACGTGGCATTACCAGAGTGAGCGTTATACCCACTTCAGAAAAATCATACCTCTGATATCGCCCACTACTTGGAATCTTCGAAATTCGTTTCTATTATATGCTGCTTTCTGTTATACGCTGGCATACCTTTCGTTTGAACTTATAATAACTCCAAGTTTTCATACGTGGCATTACGAGAGTGTTATGCGCTGCTTTCTTGTCAGAAAAAGCATACCTCTGACATCGCCCACTACTTGGAATCTTCAAAATTCGTTTCCATTATATGCTGCTTTCTGTTATATGTTGTTTTCATGACCCCGCCCCAGCGCCCACTACTTCGTTTGAACGTTTGATCAACCCGACCACTACTTGGGCATCTGTTTTCAAATTCTCTTGAGCACTTGAATAACTTCACGTTTATATAATAGCCCAGTCGGATATCAAAATATAGTCATACCAAATTTACTATATCTAAATTAAATAGTTTTTTTTTAATAGTAAAAACTATTTTTTATTTAATATTTGTATAAAAATCAAACACAACTAAATTTAGTTTTAATCACTATAGTTTATTTTATTTAAATTTGATAATAATCACCAAGCGGAAACTTTCCATCTCCCGCATCATAACTGCAACGTAGATATTGCTCCACTATCTTACTCAACCCAACAACAGACGACAATATCTCTGATCAGAATAGAACTATGTTTCGCGTTCCTCGGCTATCTCGACTATTTAGAGAAATGGCAGTACCATTGGCTCCCGCCACCACCTCTAAATGCTCGTTCACTTTTAATCATAAAATAGTTTTGATTATTTCATTAATTATATATATATATATATATATAAAATCTGAAATAAAAAGATGGATTTGACACTTAATTTAATAGATTAAAGGTACATAATAATAATCACGGAATAAAAATAAACTGGAATTAAATTTAAAATGAAAATAAATTAGATTTGAATTTAAAGGAAATATAAAAAGTTTCTATGTAAACTCATTATATATAAAGTTTCTCGTGTAAACCAATTCACTTAGATTTAATTGGTGAATCTTAAAAATTGGTTGTTTAACATTGCCTAACACAGTGTCGTGTTCAGATGAATTGATGAAAATTAATTATATTGAATTGTGCAATGATTATTTTAATACAATAAAATAAGAAGAAGTTTTTTGAATTGATGAAAATTAATTATATTGAATTGTGCAATGATTATTTTAATACAATAAAATAAGAAGAAGTTTTTTAAAAGTTTATATAGGCTAAAAATTATATTTTAATTTTAATAAAATTTCAAAAATATAGTTAAATTTTATAATCTTAATATTTTTGCAATATAACAACACAACTAATAAAATAATATTATGAAAAATCATTATTACTTTAAACAAATAACAACACAACTAAGAAATAAAAATGTGACTTGGAAGCTGCAAAAATCAGAATCATCAAACAATTACAGAGTGGATTCATTTCGGTTATGGGCGACCTCTAAACTAATATATTTGCTGTTAAATATCCCACAAATTGAGTTCAGAGAAAATGAAGTTCTAAATGCTCTTTTTGTGGCAATCTATACACACGCTTAGATGTAGATTCAA